>NW_026844366.1:325575898-325730403 GCF_025583915.1 Anolis sagrei ordinatus | reverse complement strand
GACTGTGGATCGAGCATGGATTATGGGACTTGCAGTATCTTCGCTCAATTCCTGAGACCACTGCAACCATCATCCAATTTCCGATAAGGACCAAACTTGGCACACTGGGTCTCCATGATGCACTCTACATCCTGGTACGGTTTGGAGGATGATGCACCATGGACAATGGGACTTAGAGTACCTTCACTCAGTGAAACCACTGAGACCCTCATCCAATGACTGATGAAGACCAAACTTGGCACACAGAGCCCCCATGGCCAACTCAACATTCTGGTGAGGTTTGGGAGAGAACAGACTATGGATGATGGGACTTCAAGTACCTCCACTCACTTCCCAAGACTGGTGCAACCCTCATGTAATGACCAATCAAGACCAAACTTGGCACACAGAGCCCCCATGAGCGACTCTACATCCTGCTGCAGTTTGGAGGAGGACGGACAATGGATGATGGGACTTGCAGTACCTTCACTCACTTCCTGAAACTGTGACCCTCATCCAATGACTGATCAAGACCAAATTGGCACAAAGAGCCCCCATGACCCACTCTGCAACCTGCTGCAGTTTGGAGGAGGGTGGACCATGGATGATGGGACTTGCAGTACCTTCACTCAATTATTGACCACTGCGACCCTCATCCAATGACTGATCAAGACCAAACTTGGCACACAGAGCCCCCATGACCCACTCTATATCCTGCTGCTGTTTGTAGGAGGATGGCCCATGGATGATGGGACTTCAAGTACCTTCACTCACTTCCTGAAAATAATGCAGCCATTATCCAAAGACCAATAAAGACCAAACTTGGCATACAGAACCGCCATTACCCACTTTCTCTAGTAACCAATAGAGTGAAATATTTAGGAGTCCATCTAACGGCAAGTAACTCGCAGTTGGTAAAAAATAATTATGAACCCGTATGGAAGGAGATTGGTAAGAAATTAGTGAGCTGGAAACAATGGAATTTAAGTTTGGCGGGCAGAATAGCGATAGTCAAGTCAAATATACTCCCTAAAATGATTTACTTATTCCAAATGATCCCCGTATTGAGAACAAAATATTGCTTCTCCCAATGGAGAAAGGATATCTTGAAGTTTATTTGGAACGGAAAAAGAGCGAGGATCAAATATAAGATTCTGATAGATGGGAGGGAGAGAGGGGGGCTTAGCTTACCCGACCTGCAGCTATATTATGATGCCTGCACCTTGACCTGGGTGAAAGACTGGGCTACTCTAAAAAAAAAGAAATTGCTAAATTTGGAGGGCCACGACCTAAGGAGAGGCTGGCATGCCTATCTCTGGCACGGGAAATCTAAGATTGAGAAAAATTTCTCGAACCATTTTGTCAGATCCGCTTTATTAAAGGTCTGGGACAGGTATAAGGACAGAATGTACACCAAAACGCCATTGTGGCTCTCACCGTTAGAGGCGGCCCACAAGAGAGAGTTTCCTAAGGATAGATGGCATACGTATAAGGTATTACTAGAGAAGGAGGGAAGCCACTGGAAGTTAAAATCATTGGAAGCGCTGAGGAAGCTGGATGAGAACCTGTCTTGGTTCCAGTACATCCAAATTACTGATTGCTACAAGGAAGATAAGAAACATGATTTTACACAACAGGAGTCATTCTGGGATGGAATCCTGAGGAAGGATAGAAAACTGATAAAATCCCTATACCAAAAACTGTTGGAGTGGGAAACAGAGACGGAACTCATTAAGGAAAACATGGTCTCCTGGGCTGTAGACTTGGGACATTCTATTTTGCTAAAGGAATGGGAAATTATCTGGAGGGAAAAAATAAAGTTCGCAAAATCAATGAACATAACAGAAAGCTGGCAAAAAATTTTTTTTCGCTGGCATCTTACCCCTCAAAGATTGGCAAAATTCTATAAAGGAGTTAGCAATGAGTGTTGGAAGTGTGGCACACAAGTGGGCACGTATTATCATGTTTGGTGGCAATGTAAAAAAGTAAAGAGCTTCTGGAGAGAGGTACATTTACAGGTGCAGGGAATTCTGCAAGTAAAATTCGAACTCAAGGCAGAATATTATTTACTGCATTTAATAGATTTTGAGTTAGATAGAAACAAGGAGATGTTGCTATATCATTTGTCAGCCGCAGCTAGAACAGTGTTTGCAAGTAAGTGGAAATCCAAGGAACTCCCAACAATGGAGGCCTGGTGGATAAAAATTGGGGATTACATGGAAATGGACACTCTAGCAAACATTCTGTACGAAACCAGCAAGAAAAGGAAAATAAACTGGCATCCCTTAAAGGAATATCTGAAAAACAGGAAGAATGTTCTGCTTTAAGGTTCGGGAAGACGGTCAGAAAAACAAATAAGTAAATGAAATAGACTTACAAGTTACATGACCCCGTGGAATGTTGGGAAGTCAATATGTTTTGTTGATTGTTTTGTTGATAGTCGTAGTTTGTGTAAGGCCCCAATGTGATGTTTGTTGTTACTTCTTACCCAGTGTTAAGCCCTCCCCTCCCTCCCCCCCTTATCCCGTTCCCCATATTCCCTTCCCCACTTTCCCTGATCCAGCTGTACTGCACAGGAGAGATAGTTGTTTAGGTATATATGTATCAGGATGCAAGTGTAAGTGTGTAACTCGGTTCTTTTTATTCCTTTGTTTGTTTTTTTCTTCTTTCTGGAATGATGTAATTGTTTATATATATTAAAAATCAATAAAGATGATTATTAAAAAAAAAGGGGGGGATGGACTTTGGGTGATGGGACTTGCAGTACCTTCACTCACTTATGGACACCACTGCCACCCTCATCTAATGACTGATAAAGACCAAACTTGGCACACAGAGCCCCATGACCCACTCTATATCCTGCTGCTGTTTGTAGGAGGATGGCCCATGGATGATGGGACTTCAAGTACCTTCACTCACTTCCTGAAAATAATGCAGCCATTATCCAAAGACCAATAAAGACCAAACTTGGCATACAGAACCGCCATTACCCACTTTCTCTAATAACCCGGGCAACGCCGGGTCCCCAAGCTAGTCAATCAATAAAATTTAAAAATTCTAAAACACAGTCATACCTGTGGACTCACATTACAGCTTGGTAAAGTGGAAGATAGAAAGAAGAGGAGGTGGCAACATTACATGCGGATTGATTAAATCAAGGAAACCACAGCTTTTAGTTTACAAGACCTGAACAGGGCTCTTGGAGGCTTCTCCATCATAAAACTGTTGTGAGTTTGAGTCAATATATAAGCAAACAACAGCAACAACAACAAAGATAATTTAAGACTTCAAATGTTAACAGCAGAACTTTAAGAAGTAAGAGTATAAAGTTGAGATAAACTACAAGGCCCTAGGAGAGGTTGCATAGGACCTTTGGCCTTGGTTTCTGCTGAAGTGTCTGAAAAGTTGATTGAATGAGCCCCATCCCCCCCCCCTCAAAATAGCCAAAGAACAACCCACATGTGTTCTATACAAAGACAAAGTGGAAGAAATTGAACAAATACTTACATGAAACATATCATATTTGCTTCCAATTACAACTAGTGGAATTGGAAAGGGGTCAATCAGCTCACGATCCTGTAAAGAAAGTAGATTGTAATCCAGCTAAAAGAAGCTCAGGAGGCTTCGTGCTTCACAATATTACAAATAGGCTTCATCTTTGTTGCAAGTTTGGAATCAGCAGACTTCAAGTAAGTACAATTACTTTTTTATAAGTCAAAGCAGATGATAAATAAGACTGTAGAGCAATGAACCTGATGGGTAAAAGCAAATTACAAAGAATTTTAAAATACTCCAAACAGGATGAATTTTCATTCCTGACATCTTAAGCAATTCAATCCACAGCAATACAACACCCCTGCTGAGGCCTCATCTGCACTGCCACATAATGCAGTTTGAAACTGCATGGTATGGCAAGTGTAGACTCAATACAATGCAGTTTAACTACACTGAACTGCATTATATGAGTCTATAATGAATTATATGGCAATGGAGATGGGTCCTCTGACAAGAATTTTACCATATGAACAGGAAAAAGAAAATATATGTTGGCTTTTCAATGCTTCTTTTGTGCATGAAATATAAATGTAGAGGGTAAGTCCCTGCAGACTGAAATCAGCAGAGATTATTAGGAAATCTGCCTCTTGTTATTTTGCCAGATAAGCACAACCGAGTTGCTTGCTATAAGACACTGTGATTTTCTACAGAAACTGAGCAGGTTGCCAAGGGTGGGAAATTATTTCTTCCCATCTAAGCTTCAATCTTCTCACATCACAATCACACACACACAAAACAAAGAGAAAAATTCCTAGAATTGTGGTGGAATCCAAAAAAATGCAACTTTTCATTCTTAAAAGAGGAGAAAGATGGATGTCAACAGTTGACACTTTTCACCTAATACAAAGTAAAGTAGCCTTCAGAGTTGAATGAAAACTAATTTATATACCCAATTTTTCTTTTCATTTTAGTTTTTTGCTCCTATTAACACCTTTTAAAGTACCTACTTTAAAAGACTATGTTAAGTCTTTGGATTGTGCACTATAGAATATATATACATTGTTTAGACACTGCATATGCACAACATTTGTACAAGATGAATGCATGATGCCAGGCACCATTTTAATAATATCTTTGGCAATCTATTTTACTTTCTTCAAGAGAGAACATTAGCAATTGAATTTCAAGGGCTGATATTAACATCCCTGAAATTTTATAATTTAATTAGTTGTCATGTTATCAAAAGGCACTGCATTTGTGATAGACACTTGAATAAATGCAAAGTATAGAGTTGTGCTGAAGGCTGTTGTAACGACACCCTTTCTTTCTATCTGTAGCTTTACAGAGTTGCTTCACCAGATAACTTCTGTACATTCTAGTTTTCACCTTCATTTTACAAGTAGATTATAAAATCAATATCAAACTGCTTCTATAAAACTGTTTCTTTTGATTGTTGTAACATGCCATAACAATCGCATTAGATGTCTAACAAGAATATATATAAGAAACCTTCCTTCCTTGTTTCTGCTTCTACTGAATTTTCATTAAATTGCTATAATTTTCCACTGAACAAGTTCTTGTACATCAAATGGATTTTCAGTCATGCATAAAAATCTAAAGGAACTGTTTATAATTTTCAGACCATTATTTTTAACTGTGTATGAGCCTGTGACATTTGGAGAAAATACTAGTTCTCACTGGATGATCCTTTGGCAAGTTATTCCACATTTTCTGCTTTATTTCAGTAGCTGCTTTAGGATTAGTTTGTCCCAGTTTTGTTATAACTCTGTCCACATGCTTCCTAGTGACTTGCAGGAGGCTCTCCATGGTTGGCCAGAGTTTGTTCGGTTTTGAAAGGTCCAAGACAAGAACTATTGCAAATGTTCTAGAAAGAAATGAAAGGACATCTTAATAGTTCTAAATAGTATTCTATATACATTCCATATTTTGTGTTGCTGGAAGTATACACATATATTTTCAAAACAACTCTAACTATGACCACAGATTATTTTAAATATAGTAGTAATGAATATTTGTCTTTAAAATGCCTTGACTTCTGCTGAGCTCTATCATGCTGTCTTCTTAGGTGGACTAATAAACCTGGCCACTGCAAGCTCAACTAATGTTCTTGGAGCAGCTGATGTAGCAATACTGGAGAAATTAATGAGCTATAATCCTGATCTGTTAATATTGGTTCCTTACTACGAGACACTGTTTACATTAACCAGAGTCCCCCCGCCCCCCGTGGCACCAACTGCTGTTCTGGCCAGAGCGAAGACAGAGGGGAGCAGAAGACACTTCCATCTTGTCTTCAGCCTATATCATCAGTTGGGAGGCCCCTCCCCCCTGTGGCACCAACGGCTGCTCTGGCCAGAGCGAAGACAGTGGGGAGCAGAAGACATTTCCATCTTGTCTTTACTAATAATATAATATAGTATATTGTATATGCATATAATATTTATAGTATTATAATGTAATATAATATTAGTAATAATAATACAATATTATAATTATAAATTTACATTACATGTAATATTACTAATAATATTACAATATAATGGTATAGTGCAATATAGTAATATATAATACTGATACTGTACTATGCTAATAATATAATATATTGTATGAAAATATATATTGTAAGCCGCTCTGAGTCCCCTTTAGGGTGAGAAAGGCGGCATATAAATGCTGTAAATAAATAAATAAATAGTTGGGTATAACTGTAAACCTTGGTTATCCTAGAAAAGGAAATGCCATATTTCTTCAATTGTAAGACACCATCAATTGTAAGATGCATCCTAATTTCAGTCCCACCACCAACTAAAATACGTAAAATTTACCTGGGATTCTAAGATACCCCATTTTTAGAGTTGTTTATATAAGAAAAAAGTATATCTTAGAATTGAAGAAATACAGTAGATGCTTTTCTTCCCTCCCTTATGATCATACCAAAGAATGTGAGGTGGATTGTGTAGACATTTTCCTCATTCCCAGAGTACTAAACAATGGTTTGGTGCATTGCAAGGAACTGGTGAATTTCTCCAGAGCCTCCGTGTAGCTTTCCTTGCTCTGGCAATGCAGTAACTAGTGTCAAAAATTCAAACAAAACTAGTATTTCAGGTGACACTTTTACCATGTGAGTTGTTTGAATCAGCCCTTTAGTATTTGGACAAGACAAGGAAAGGAAGGGCCCTAGTTTGCAGAAAAGTGCATCACAGAACAAATGCGGTGTTTGATTGGCATATAATCTATCTGCTCCTCCACATGAAAACTATCTTCACTTCACATGTGAACCTTAACTGATCATGCTCTGTGGCTTACATTTCTCAAATCTACCTCCCAAAGTTTAAACTGTGGCTGGAAAGTGAAAATGTTGGGATATCTGGAGAAAGAGATGTATGTTAGCAGTAAAACACACCACTACTGAGAAAAGAGCTAGGAGCAGCTTGTCTCCTCACACAACAGCAATCTTAAATGTATCTCCTGTGGGTAGTTATTTCTACCTCAACATCAACAGTTTAAAGGCTATTTTGGGAATCTGGCTATTTTTCATTCCATAAATTGCATTTCTGTCTGAGGTAAGTATTTTCTTCATAGACACTTTCTATAATTCATCTATACTCTATGGATAGCAAAGTCTATTAAATTTAACAAGCAAATAGCAATGCAGCCCTGAACATGTCTAGTACCACTTTTACTGTGTACATTACTGTTACTCAATCACAGGTATCATATATAGGGAAAAAGTATTGAGACAACAACTTTCAATGCAATTCATTGCCTGGGAGACTGACAAATGAAAATGTAAAACCTAATACTATTGTAATTTACTTCTCATTGTGGCTATGATTGTGAAGATTTTGAAATGAGGTTCTTCCATTTTTTACCTTATGTTAGCTGTGGTTATTGGAATAGGAATTAGGTCCAACAATGAAGTTCCACCGCCTAGTTCCCAAAAATTAGCAATATCTTTTGGCTGAAAAAAAGATTCTTCACATCACTAATTTGTACAACATTCTGATACATTGCCAACAGCAATTTCAATAGAGTTGCAATTGGCCACCTTGATTAGCAYCGAATGGCCTTACAGCTTCAAAGACTGGCTGATTCTTGCCTGGGGGAAGCCAGCTAACAAAGAAATCCCCCAGGCAGGAATCAGCCAGTTTTTGAAGCTGCAAGGCCATTTGGTGCTAATCAAGGTGGCCAACTGCAACATTCACACTTGATCAAGCAGACAAGAGTAATTTCTCCCACCCTGAACATTCCACAGATATATAAATCTCACTCGTCTAGTGTCCAACAAACCTCACAACCTTCTGGAACATAATAATAATAATAATAATAATAATAATAATAATAATAATAATAATAATAATAATTTATTTGYACCCTGCTACCATCTCCCCAAGAGACTCGGTGCRGCTTACATGAGCCCAAATACAACAATACAAGCAATAATAACAACAATACAAGCAATTAAAATAAAAACATGGACAATAAAATAATGCAACRTTAACAATAAAACCACACGATTAAAACTGTGGGAAGGCCAAATGTAAAATTTAAATTGGAAGTAATGCTGGAACATGGGCGAAAAGGTGATGGGGTGTTTGTGGAAAACATACAAGCAGACCTAAAAAATGTAAAGTGCTTTGGAGGACAAGATGCTATGGAATCATTATTCTGGGAAGGCACACTGGAACAACCACGTCTTCAAGGTCCTCCTAAAGACTGCCAGAGTTGGGCCTCCCTGATGTCCTTAGGAAGTGAGTTCCAGAGTCAAGGGAACTACAGCCCAGAAAATTCACAGCAACCCAGTGATTTCGGCCATGAAAGACTTCGACAATACAGCAATTTCAATCTTCCTATAATTTTTCTAGATAGCTTCGAAATTACACAGCACACCATACAAAGGTTCATGGATTACCAAACATGATGACAAGCATGAGCTTTGGTAACCAAAACCTGGAGAACATGAATCTATCTGGTAAAATGGACCACAGTCCACAGCAGCTTATGCCACTATAACTTTGTTGTTGCAAGGATTTTTATTACCGTACATTTGAAGCAGAACTTTTCACTTCTACCTCTGGAACTGGCATAAGGTATGCAAACCACATGACCATGGGCTACTCTTTTGCGGTATCCAGAAATTACACAAGGTAAGAGATGAGGGATTTGGCAACTTGAATGAGAAGTTGCCTGCTAGCCACTGTGAGCAAACTTGAGAGAACCCTTTTAATGGAAACTCTGTCCTGAGAAGCTGGGTTGTTGAAGGTTTTTCCTGAGAAGTATTGAGGATGAAAGGAAATCATGCTATTTTTATCCCTTGGATGACAAAGAGCATAACATTATGCTCAGATCAATTTATTTCACAACAAATGTGCAATACTATTACCCACAACTCAAGCTGCAATATATGCCAGTTTAAAAATGTTAATATTCTTATCCCGTTATACAGTTGTAGCACTATATTCCACTTTAACTTAGTGACAATGTATTGTGGGATTCTGGGATTTGTAGTTTAATGAGATCCAAGAACTCTCTGGATGAGAATTCTAAATGCCCCTCGCTAAACTGTAAATCTCATAGTTAAAGTGGAATATAGTGCTAACAGTATGGTGTGATATACAGTCATTCTACAGCTATTATTAAGGTAATCACAAATGGCAGTATGGAATGTGGTTGTATGAACATCTACACTTACTTAGTAGTTCTCATAATATCTCTGATAGCTTGATCCCCACTCTCTATCACACACTGATTCTAACCTCAATGATCCATAAGGAACAGATTGACTATGTACTTACTGTATTGTGCCCTTTTGCTCTTCTTCCAAAAGTATATTCCAGAGCTAGTGTTGGTTTTGGAATTTCATCCCTAAAAAATTAAGACAACCCCTGTCTGTCAGTTTCTATTCAAATAACATTCCTTTTGCCCTATTATTCCTCTAATTTCCTTAAAACATGTAGAAAGTAATGGGGGGACAAAGCTGTGAACTCTTTCTGATGAAAGGTCATTAAAACAACTTTACAGAGAAGTGCAAAATTAAAAGGGAGACTCATTGAACTTCGTATTTCTGAGAACTGAGCCATACAAACTAGAACTTTGAAAGTCAAAACAGAGATCTAATCCAACATAAAAGTTAGCCATTTGAATTCATGGGTGGCCAGGTGTTTTCTCTAGATATTTAAAGAGTAGGAATATGTGTATCAAATAGAGATAAATATATTTCTTCTTGAATATAAGACTTCAGAATTTAAATCAATTTGGATACATTTTATTGTCATGTCCATATATTTAAAAGAGAAGACAATAATTTTATTATTTCAGTTTCCATTTTTTTTCTTTGGCTACACTTGAAAAGCATGTTAATTACATATTCTCCAGCAAGTATGTCTCAAAGAAATCATGAGGCTTACTTTGGGCAGCCATGTGCAGGTTTATACTGAAATGATGTAGTTAATTACCAGTACTTTACATTTAAAACACACACAAACTTACTAAAATATAGAATGTCACAATAACAACAACAGCAACAACAAGATGCTTTCTTTATATCCTGCCCCCACTCCCCGAAGGGACTTAGAGTGGCTTACAACAAAACAAATGAATACAATAAATAATATAACATGAACAATAATCACACATCAATTAATAAAACAACCTAGCACAATACTGTAAAACATAAATAAATAGACAATTTAAAATACCAGTATGTAATGCTGTTTTAAACCAGCCATTCCTATTGCCAGAGTATCAAGGCTATAAATTATGTTCTAATACCCATTAAAAATTCTGTCCCATAGGAAATATACCATTTCTTACTAAGTTACCTCCAGACACTGATGTCTTGTCTACTACAGAGAAAATCAGCTGATTCCTAATCCATCTAAAACACAAGAGTGTGTTTTTCGTCTTAAGAACAGACAAGCACCTTAAGCTTCGAGGATTACCTGGGAAGGAATCCCACTGGAGCACTGCAGCACATCAAAAAACCTGGACTGTGCTCTGACTTAAAAGAACCACTTCTTGACTATCAAGCAAAAAGTAGGTGGTAGAAATAACATAATACCAAAGCTGACTGGCACAACCTGGAGATCACAACCAGATACAGTGAAGACATCTGTCCTGGCGTTTTGCTAATCTGCTGCTGAATACGCAGGCCCAGTGTGGAATACATCCCACCACATTAAAACAGCGGATGTGGCTCTTAATGAGACATGCCGCATTATCACGGGGTGTCTGCGCCCTACACCACTGGAGAAATTACACTGCTTAGCCGGTATTGCACCACCTGACATCCTCCGGGAAGTAGCAGCCAATAGTGAAAGTACCAAGGCAGTGACATCTCCAGCTCATCCTCTATTTGGATATCAGCCAGCATGCCACCGTCTTAAATTTATAGCTTTCTAATATCTACAGAGATACTCGCAGGAACATCTCAGCAAGCGGAGGTCCAAAAGTGGCAGGTTAAAACCCAGAATCTCAATCAGTGGCTGATACCGGATGAGAAACTTACCCCTGGGCACACAGAAGATTGGGCGACTTGGAAGGCTCTGGACAGACTGTGCTCTGGTACCATGAGATGCAGAGCCAACCTTAAGAAATGGGGCTACAAAGCGGAGTCCATGCCATGCATGTGTGAAGAGGAGCAAGCTACAGACCATTTACTACAATGCATTCTGAGCCCCGCCACATGCACAATGGAGGACCTTCTTACAGTGACACCAGAGGCACTCCAAGTGGCCAGCTTCTGATCAAAGGAAATTTAGTATAATGCCAAGTTTTTAACTTACTTTGTGGTTTTTAAATACATTATATCTCCATTCTCAATTTGCTTCTGACACAATAAATAAATACTAATGTCTTGCAATAATCCAAAAGATTTCAAGAATACAACATTTAACTACTATGACTGCTTCCCCTGTTTAGAGGTCATTTTAGAACCATGATGATAACAAACAGAGAAAAAGGATCTATGAAGTAATGAAGGTGAGAACCTGTCTTATGATGAAGTGATGTGAATGAAAATACACTCCAGACCATAAAAATGCATGCCATTATATATTTGTTAACCACTGAAGTATCATGTTACATGTTATTTTTTAGTTTTATTTCTGGCATAAATATCGATCTGTATGGGTTTTGGGTGGGATGGTTATTTGTTTATGTGTTTTTCTTTTGTACAACATTGAATGATTGCTGACTTTGTTGTTCACCGCCCTGAGTCCCTTGGGGGAGATAGGATGGTATATAAAGAAAGTTTAGTGATACCATCATAATCATCATCATTATTATGAGGAATGTTTTTGATGCAGCAGACTAATGAGAAAACATAGGGTCCGAGGCAGTTGGCAAAGTAGATCACCATTCTGTGTTGGTGCTAGAAGTGTGAAAGTGTAAATACCTAAAACTATTTAAGATTCTGTAGGCCCTAACTAACATGCCATAGTGATGGAGAAGCTCTGGATCACAGCCTTGGAGCTTCCGTCTTGGCAGGACACAGTGACAGGCCTTAATGGACATACAAAAATGATCATATAGACAACATCATTTTATGTTTTGAGGAACATATTTTCATATATCAAGGCACTTTGTCATGTTATGTTACATTCCTACAGAGTTCACTGTTGACAAAATCTAGACTTTGAATACCCTTAAAATATGAAAAAGAAAAATTCCGAAACCGAAACGCATACCTGTCAAGGCACCTCAGTATAATAGTAGTCTTTCCCTAGAAATTAAAATCAACAAAGAACACTAATGTAATGTCATTAAAGCATAAATACTGTATCATTCCATATGCTGTAATGCATTCTTTTAATCATCCTCAATAAAATATCTGAAAATTACAAACTTGGGCAATTATATGTCATCTGATTAATAGAAAGTTAGCTGCCAACTTTCTATCAGAATTTAGTTACACTGCTATTATTATTATTATAAGAAAATACTGGAAATGACAAATTTAGCAATCGGACTCTTAAATAGGCATCACAGCAGCAATCAATCTAGCCAAGTGTATATAGCTGGGAAGTCACTGGTAATTGCAAATAACAGGTTGATCAAATAATTTGCTTCTAGTGGAACTGCTTTAATGAGATGGAAATAAAAAGAATGCATGGAATATACATAAACAGAATATACAATTTAATAACTTCATGTCATAAAAATTCAGTTTATTATGAAAAATTGTTCTTTCTACAGAGACAAAACTGAATAAATGCTGAAACCTTAGCCTGCTATATTTTAATAGGCTGCTACTTATTTTTTTGTTAGAACTTGGAAAAGTTATTGTTCTGGAATCTCATAGCACTGGGTGTTGTTCAAGCAGATATAACAAAAAAAGTAACTTTTCCAAGCTGTTTACCCTGATCCTGGATGTACTAAAGTTCTTTTGAAATCAGTGGTATTTCCTTACAAGAAGATATTTATTTATTTATTTTGGTTACTTCTACCCCGCCCTTCTCACCCCAGAGGGGGACTCAGAGCGGCTTACAAAGGCACAATTCGATGCCGGCATCAACATAACATGTCCAGAAGTAGAATGTCAATTAGTTTAATAAGCTGAAAATATCTACTCAGACTGAAGTATAGTTAAGTATGTCAGTTCCTGTCAACTAGTCATTTAAACAGAAGACGTCTATTTTTGTCTGGTGAACTTTGAAAAATTAAATTACACACTAGAAAATCACTGAAGCTAGAGCATGCCTGATTTAAGGTTTGGTTTTTTTAAACAATACTATGAATATTATACCTACAAAGGGCAAGTATCTTATTCTAGGCATTTCTTTTTGGTACAACTGAATTTCAAATGCCCATATAAGCAAACGACGGTATATATAATGTAAATCAACAACAATATAAAATGGAACATTAATTATTACCCCATTTTTATTTCCTAAAAAGAATAAGGATCTTTCCCAACATTCCAGGCCATCTCTATCGCCTTCATGGCTTTCTCTTTTCTCAACTTCGGCTTTCGCAATATCCCATATGGTGTCACTGGCAGAGAAAACAAAAGAAAAATATGCCATTCAAATATACTCATTAGCTTCAAATATACTAATACCTTGTGACATGCTCCCAGTCATAAACCCGTTGGAGTTTCTTCACATGTCATGAAGAACGTGAAACAAAAATATGCATGTGGACAACACATTAATTAGCAGTACCTACAATTTCACAAAAGGACGCATGTTTTTGAAGTCTCCAGGCTAGATGGAAACAGCCACCAGTTAGAGTAGGCAAAAGAGATTTGTTTAGTGGGTGATCTGCGTGAAAAGGAGCTGACACTTCCAACCCGCTTCTGCCAGCGATCAAGGTTGTGACAGGCTCTTGTAAGCACATGGTTAGGTTCTGAGACTGAATCGGCTGCATCTGTTTTCATGGCCATCCTGTATTCCCTGGGTTTGGATTATCTGGGATGGCATTCACTATCCCTCTTCTATCCTTATTATAGTGATGGCCACCTGGCCCAACATGGTAATTATCCAGTGCTCATTATCTGAAGCACAAGGTGATCATAGATGGTTGCGAGGAAAAGAGGGAGCAATTCCTTCTCTTCCCTCTCCTGCATCACTCTGTTGCCCTGGCCGACATCACTCCAGACGACAAGCAATTGACGCTAATCATGATGAGAACAGGAGAGGATGGTAAGGATGGCTATCTGGCACCACTGGAGAATCAAGTCTCCTTTCCTCCTCCACAGTGGTGCAGGGACTGACTGTACAGATTCCCTCCTGCCTCTGCAGTGGCCTGGAGGCTGGTAGCAGAAACCATCTGGGAGCGAATCTGGCAGAATGAGTGGGATAGAATGATGCTTCTTTTAGGTTATCTTGGGATGGACAAAGCTCGTGTCTTTCCCCACCCTAATCAGAGAAGTGGATGGTTCTATTTTGAGAAGAGCTAAGTTACAGTACTTACATTGACCTGTGAATAAATCAACCCTGGGTGTTTGGGCTGATTTTTTCACAAAAATTTCTAGACTGATACATGAGTATATAGCAGTGGTTCTCAACCTGGGGTCCCCAGATGTTTTTGGCCTACAACTCCCAGAAATCTCAGCCAGTTTATCGGCTGTTAGGATTTCTGGGAGTTGTAGGCCAAAAACATCTGGGGACCCCAGGTTGAGAAGGACTGGTATATAGAGTAATTTGAACAGCTAACCTGACAGCTTTCAACGGTGGGTGGTCTTCAAGGGATCCAAATCCCAAGTCACTACATTAAACTTATGCAAACTGATGACCACTAAAACAAAGTATTTTGCAGATTGATTTAAACACTTCCTTTTCCACTTTGGGTCCATAGGCAGACAAGCCAATAGCCCTTATTCAAATCACAAATACAAATTAAAAATCCATCCAGTTGTGGAGTGGTCAGAAGCTTTTAATACCGCTTTAAATTTAAAAACTCATACAGAGTTGATCTGCACAATTGCAGTTCCAGTGGTATGCATAATTAAGTAGAAGGAAATCATACTGAATTCCAAATAAGGGTATTTAGAAAAGACTAGGAGTACATACACTTTTACACCCTGATCTCATAACATTACCATGTTGAGTGAATCCAGAGGAAGAAGCCATCCGCTTAACTGTCTGTCTAGAGTCTTTGAATAAACAGAAGTACATTCATAGGACTCTCATGATTGAGAATCATTTTGGAGTCCAAGTAATATTCAACTGAATGCGTGTAGGTTCAACAGGGATAAATGCAAGATACACTACTTAGGCAGAAAAAAATTAAATGTAAAGATACAGAAGGAGGGATGCCTGGCTTGACAGAAATACGAGTGAAAAAGATCATGGAGTCCTCGTGAGCCAACAATGTGATGAGGTGGCTTAAAAAGCCAATGGGATAAATAGAAGTCTACTGTCTATATCCAGGAAAGTCATGCTACCCCTCTACTCTGCCTTGGTCAGGCCACACTTGGAATACTGTGTCTGTCGTAGTAGTAGTAGGTATGGTGCCAGAATGCTGAGTCTCAACAGTGTCCCATTCTGGGAACTGCAATTGAAGGGAGATGTTGACAAGCTGGAATGTATCCAGAAGAGGGCGACTGAAGCGTCTTCCACAGAGCTGAATAAAACCCCACATTTTCTGCTTTGAACTGGAATGTATGGCAGCGTGGACACAGATAACTCAGTTCAAAACAGATATTTTGGGATTTTCTGCCCTGACATTCTGGGACATAGGGCGGCGTGGAAAGGTCCTGAAATGATCAAGCATCTGGAGAACAAGCCCTACAAAGAGCAACACTCAAAAATCAGGGGAAGTCAAGATAGGAAAAAATCCGAGTCAGCTAACACCTCCCAACAAAGGATTCCTCCAGACAGGAAGTAGCCAGGCTTCGAAGCTTCAAGGCCATTAAATGCTAATCAAGGTGGCCAATTGCAACATTCACACTTGCCTCAAACAGACAAGAGTTCTTTCTCCCACCAGCAGGAAGCCTGGGCTGCTTTCAAGGGAGGGAGCTCCTGGCATAGACTTCTCTCCCTCCCCCCCCCCCCAATCTGTGAAATCATACCCACAAGTTTAGTGTGTGTGTGTGTGTTTGTTTATGTGTGTGTGCTCGGCCTCATGTAAGCCGCACCGAGTCCCTTGGGGAGATGGTAGCGGGGTATAAATAAAGTTCAATAATAATAATAATAATAATAATAATAATAATAATAATACAGTATATATACAGTGTGTGTGTGTGTTGTATATATATATTGCATTTTATTCTCATAATATTGTAGTTTTATTCTATTATAATATTCATCTATCTCTTTAGGTCATATTCATATACATATAACCCCACTTGCCTAGTTCCAACAGACCTTACAACCTCTGAGGATCCTTCCCATAGATAAATAATAATAAACTTTATTTAATATTCTGCCACTATCTCCCCAATGGGGACTCAATTGCTTACATGAGGCCAAGCCCAACAGCATATTACAATAAAGTGAAACCAAAACACAATAACAACACAGTAAAATACATACAACATATGAGCACAAAGACGATAAAGCAAAATCATACACAGTAAAATAACATAACATAACATAACATAACAATGGGTAGCATGTCCAAGATAAATACTAAGATATTATTATTATTATTATTATTATTATTACTAACTTTATTTATACCCCGCAAAATCTCCCAAAAGACTCGATGCGGCTTACAAAGGCCAAGGCCGCTGACAACAACAACATACAATACACAATAAAACTTATAAGCAAATAATAAACATCAAGCAAAACAATAAAACAGTAAAACGATGACACCGTGAACGCAATTAAAACCTAATGGCTGGGCCAAATGTGATAGACAAAATTTAAAAGTGCTGAACTTGACAGGTAATATGTAGAGGCATTTGGAGGTAGGTGCAATGTGCAGATAATCCTGAATCTCTATCAAAGTGCATTTGGGACTTGATACCAGGAGTTTCCTATTCTGGAAAGGCACACTGGAACAGATACTAAAAATACTAAAATCAGGATAAGATTGGGATGGAGCAGATTGTTTGTGGGGGAGAATGTGGGCGAAACGTCAGGATATAATGCTTCTGGAGCATGGCCATATAGCCTGGAAAACTCACTGCAACCCAGGGCCTTCCACACATCCCTATGTCCCAGAAAATCAAGGCAGAAAATCCCACATTATCTGAGTGTGGACTCAGATAACCCAGTTCAAAGCAGATATTGTGGGATTCTCTGCCTTGATATTCTGGGATATAGGGCTGTATGGAAGACCCCCCAGTAATTCTGGCCACGAAAGCCTTCAACACCATTCATCCTAGTTTGTGACAGCCACATTTCCGCGTTGCCAACATCCTCCTTGCTGCACAAAAGCAGAAGGAAAGCCTTAAAGAAGGAACACGCTGAAGGAAGGGCAAGCGTTGGTGTGAGTGAATGTGTATGCAAAAGACAACAACAACAACTCCTTTTCACACAACAGAACACATTTCCTTTCGCCACGGAAAGGGATAAACCAGGCATGGGCCAACTTGGGCCCTCGAGGTGTTTTGGACTTCAACTCCCACCATTCCTAACAGCCTCAGGCCCCTTCCTTTTCCCCCTCAGCCGCTTAAGCGGCTGAGGGGGAAAAGGAAAGGGCCTGAGGCTGTTAGGAATGGTGGGAGTTGAAGTCCAAAACACCTCGAGGGCCCAAGTTGGCCCATGCCTGGGATAAACACTTAACACCTGTGTCGTGGGGAGAAGTCGCCTCCTTTTACCTGGCCCCGGGCATCGCTTCTCAGGCCTCGCCTCGGTCCTTAGGCCTCACTCCGCTCCCGGTTGCCATGGGAACGACTTGCGCGGCGAGCGGAGCATCATGGGAGTCGTAGTTTCTTTGCTCAGCAGGACGCTTGGGCTGCTTTCAAGGGAGGGAGCTCCTTCTCCCCCCACCCTGTGAAATCATCCAAACAAGTTGTGTTTGTATACATATATCATTTTATTCACAAGACGCCTACTAACCCAAGGAGTGACCATCACTCAAAAAAAATGATTTTGTCATTTGGGAGTCGTAAAAAAAAGGTAAAGGTAGTCCCCTGACATTAAGTCCAGTCATGTCTGACTCTGGGGTGTGGTGCTCATCTCCATTTCTAAGCCGAAGAGCCAGCGTTGTCCGTAGACACCTCCAAGGGCATGTGGCCGGCATGACTGCATGGAACGCCGTTACCTTCCCGCCGGAGCGGTACCTATTGATCTACTCACATTTGCATGTTTTCGAACTGTTAGGTTGGCAGAAGCTAGGGTAACAGCGGAAGCTCACGCCGCTCCCCGGAATCAAATCTGCGACCTTTCGATCAACAAGCTCAGCAGCTCAGTGCTTTAACCCACTGCGCCACCGGGGGCTCCCTGGGAGTTGTAGTTGCTGGGATTTATAGTTAATCTACAATCAAAGAGCATTCTGAACTCCACCAATGATAGAATTGAACCAAACGTGGCACACTGGACTCCGATGACCAACAGAAAACAGGGAAATTAGGTCAGCCCTTCCCGCCTGACCTTTAGGAAGAACGTGAAGACAGGTTTGTGGGACCAAGTCTTTGGAGAATGAGCCCCAGTGTAATGATGATATCTCAATGCAATAATGAATAATGCAAGTGACAAACGGAATGGCTCCTGGGATATGCTTTTGGCTTGTGTGATTTTAAGTACAAGTAATTGTTTCAAGTTTGATGTTTTTAATTATATTAAAGTTTATGTTGTTTTATTCTATATATGTATTTGTGCAGGTACAACTGTACCAGGAGCCCCAATTTTGTTTGCTTTGCATTAAGTGTTTGTAAGTTTCAGGGACTCTGCAGATAGGTGGCTTCTTTTGGCTTCAATCATAGGGCAAGCCACCTGTCAATTATAGTTAGGTTCCCTGGTCGCACCCCCTTTTTGGATTTTGGAGGGAATAGGAGCCAGTTTGGGTTCAGTCCACACAGAGAAGCTTTCCATGCAGGACATAATACCAAGAGCTCCTGTAGAAAGCTTCGTCTTCTACGGCTTGGCCGGGGAGATATACAGCCCACAGCTTGGCCGGGGTTATACAGCCCACAGCTTGGCCGAGGATCATACAGCCTTACAGCTCCTTTGCTGAGGGAATCCGGTCCCACAGCACTTCAGCCAGCCATCATTGAAACCTGAACTCCTTCTTTCCCCCTGGAAGTCTACAAAGCTCTGCTTGGTAAGGGTCACTCGCGGAAGCCAGAAGCAGTTGGTACCGGGTGCAGGGGCTCCACGCCAACAGAGGCAAAGACAGACTGCCCAGATTAGAGGTTAAGGATTTCCCCATTAATTAAATTACAGTTTATGAAGATAGTGCCTGTTCCCTGTGGACAAGATTAGAGAGGGCCAATAGACTATTAAGAATGCCTTAAAGTACCTGTTTGTTTTCAATAATAAAGAACTTTGTTGAACCTTTGAGCAATCTAAAGACTCTGTTTAAGGAAATCCAAAGGCCTTTAATCTGAGGCAGCTCCGGCGTCCTGTTGGGCACACAGAATTTATGTCCTGTCTATAGTCTTATGCACAGGCCCAGCGTGCGACAGCACAGTATTCATGGCATAGAATTGTGCCTTTATTGTGAGCTGCCCTGAGTCCCTTTTGGGGTGAGAAGAGCGGGATATAAATGCAGTAAATCAATATTCATAAATCTAACATTCATCTCTCTATATACATATGTATGTATGTATTTAATATCCAAAACATAGCTGAATATCCTTTAAATTTTATTTTCTTCACCATCAGTCCCAATATTGAGGGAAAAGCAAGATGATGGTGATTTTTAAATTGTCAGTCCCAGTTTTTTTGAGGGGAAGCAGAATTATAATGAAATTATTCTTCTCCCACAAAATTGGGTTTCACAATTATTATTATTACTTACAATGTTACCTAGAGTAAATGGTCTGCAGAGATGATTCCCCTTAAACCTGAAGATGCTGTTCTTCCTCTTTAGGCGTACATCTGCACTTAATGCAGCTTGACACAGCTTTAATTGCCACGGCTCAATGTTACAGAATCATGGGATTTGTACTTTGGTTACGCATTGGCATTCTTTGGCAGAGGTTAAAGAAAGTAGACTGTTAGGAATTGTAGGAGTTGAAGTCCAAAACACCTGGAGGGCCGAAGTTTGCCCATGCTCGTATGTATTTCACCAAACTACAAATCCCAGGATTCCATCAGAAATAGCCAATGCAGGTAAAGTATTGGCAAACTACTTTAATTATATGTTTTTATTGTAACCTTAACAGTCAATTCTATAGATGTACCTTTTCAGAGGTCAATCTTCTGGAGATCAGTGGGATTTATCCCAGAAGATTGCAGACATATCTGATTCAACTGTGTAATACTTCTGCGATGTTTTCACTGTCATATATTTAATGTTTACATTTGAAAACTTACACAGAGATAACAGTTTCTATAGGATAGAAAAGAGTGAAATAAGTAGTATCTCAAGGTTGTTGTCTTTCAATCAGCAGTAACACTACAGGTTTCTTTGACAATGTTTATTTGTTAAATGGTCATATAAAAATACAATGTACAAAACTTTGGTAAATATCCACAAAATAAATACAAATACTCTATACATAAATTAATGTTCTATAGTTTTGTTTGAAAAACGGTTTCCTTCCATGAAACATGTATTACGTTTATTACACAAAGCATATTTATTTGTCAGTAATTCAACATTTATGGATTACACATGTAATTTATTATTTACGTGAAGAGCTCTCCTGTAACAATCACTGATGCAGATCTCATAGTCTTTTAGTTGCAGAAATAAAATTCTTGTTGTAGAAATAAAAATACTTCTCCATCACCAATTGCAATTGGATGTTGATGTACATGGTAATAACGAAGTAGAGACAGATATCTGGATGGATGTCTGGATATACCTCCTATTGTTGTGAATCCCATTTATCTAGCATGTGATACAGAAGTCTGTTTCTGTGGTCCCTTATCTTGCTTATATGAAAGATAATGTTCTCTCACACAAGTCTGCTTGGGCTTTGAGATGTTCTGAGGAGGACTTTGCTATTCCACTACTCTCACGGGGGTGCATCTACACTGTAGAATGAATGCGGTTTGACACCATTTCAACTGCAATGGCTCACTGGTATGGAATGCTGGGCATTGTAGTTTAGGGAAGCACCAGTACACATTTGCAAAGGTCTGGAACTCCTTTTCTAGATAAGGAATTGATTCCTTCCATGGTGTCCTTATGTTAGCAGATGAAGACTGTTTTACAAGACTTTGAACCCTGCCTGCTTAAGGTGAAAGGCATTTGAAGTGTGCCATACTGGGAGCCAGTGTGGTATAGTGGTTCGAGTGTTGGACAAGGACTCTGGGAGAAATGGGTTTGAATAATCAGCCATGAAAACCCACTGAGTGCCCTTCGGCAAGTCACATTCTCTCAATCTCAGAGAAAGGCTATGGAAGCCCCACTCTGAACAAACCTTGTCAAGAAAAGCCCATGTTTTAAATAGGAAATAACTTGAAGACAGACAGTCCATGCCTGTGAGACGTGGACTGTCTACAGACGTCACATGCAGCTTCTGGAATGTTTCCATCAGCGCTGCCTCCGGAAAATCCTGCAAATCTCCTGGGAAGACAAGCGGACAAACGTCAGTGTGCTGGAAGAAGCAAAGACCACCAGCATTGAAGCAATGGTCCTCCGCCATCAACTCCGCTGGACCGGCCACGTTGTCCGGATGCCCGACCACCGTCTCCCAAAGCAGTTGCTCTACTCCGAACTCAAGAACGGAAAACGGAATGTTGGAGGACAGGAAAAGAGATTTAAAGATGGGCTCAAAGCCAACTTAAAAACTCTTCTGGCATAGACACTGAGACTGGGAAGCCCTGGCCCTTGAGCGCTCCAGCTGGAGGTCAGCTGTGACCAGCAGTGCTGCAGAATTTGAGGAGGCACGAGTGGAGGATGAAAGAGAGAAACGTGCCAGGAGGAAGGCGCGTCAAGCCAACCCCGACCGGGACCGCCTTCCACCTGGAAACCAATGCCCTCACTGCGGAAGAAGATGCAAAGCAAGAATAGGGCTCCACAGCCACATACGGACCCACAAGGAAATCCATAATGGAAGACCATCTTACTCGTCCAACGAGGGATCGCCTAAGTAAGTAAGTAAGTAAGTAACTTGAAGGCACACAACAACTTTGGTTTCTTTTTAATATAATGCTTTTAAGGTGTTTCTTATTCTGTTGATAAGGTTGTTTGGTTTTTTTTTACTATGTAATTATTTTAGTTTTTTGTAATCTGCCTTGAGTCCTGAGGCTGGCAAAAGATAGGTCATAAACATAATATTTTATTTCTTTGATTGCAAGACACACACCAATTTTAGTACCACCAAAAGAAAAAGAAAGATAAATAGATAGATAGACAGACAGACAGACAGATAGGTATCACCCACAATTCTAGGACAAACCACATTTTTTTGAGATGTTTATATGGGGAAAATGTGTGCCTTAGAATGAAAGAAATATGCTAATTACAATGCAGTTCTCTTTTACAGGGTCAGGGTGAGGGTATGACTGAGGTTATGCATGATACACTTTTAAAAGATTGTTAAATCTGTACCATTAGTAAAATCACATTATTTCACTCTATAAAAGTGTGTACCACAATTAGTCTCCATTGAGACAAGCAGCAAACATGATGGATGCAAAATTCTGTGAAAATTATCTAAAGTGATATTTCAAAGATGCCAGAATCTAGTAGCACCTTAAGGAACAACAAATCAAGGATAATATTGTGAACACACTGGACATTTATCTTGAATATAAATACATAGATATATTGGATATATTTTTAAATATGATTTTCGCTTCCTGTCACATGTGATGCTCTGCCACAGTGGAAAGTATGTTTCTAGAAGGCAGGTAGAATTAATGGTTAGACCAGTGTTTCTCAACCTGTGGGTCCCCAGCTGTTTTGGCCTACAACTCCCAGAAATCTCAGCCAGTTTACCAGCTGTTAGGATTTCTGGGAGTTGGAGGCCAAAACATCTGGGGATCCACAGGTTGAGAACCACTGGGTTAGACCTTCCACTGGCAGAGAATACTGAAAAGCTCCCACTGCAACCCATGGTGAGTTCTGCAGATGTAAGGGAGAGTTTATGTATGCATGATCGATCCATTGCTTTGTGTGTGCAGCATCAAGTCTTAACTCTCATGTGTGTACAAGCGTTAACACCTGGCATCAGCTAAAACAAAACATTTTTTATAATACACAAACTGAACATGGTCCAAACATAAATAAAAGACCGCCTCCTGATGATTTTAAGACTAAAACAGGGCTTCTTAAAACTTTCCTACTCAGGATCTCTTTTGGCCTGAGCAATTTTTACATGACCCCGGGTATGTAGCTATATAAAACAGGTCTAGCAATCAAACATTTACTGATAACAAATCAGCATTTGCAAGACTTGCTGAACAGCTGATTTTTCTTTTTATGAAGTACAGATGAAGCATCCTTTGCAGTCCATTGTAAATACTGCACTGCAAATGTCTACAACAGCCACTAGGTGGCACTCAGAAAAGTTTTGCAGGACTCCAATATTGAGCTAAGTTTTTCAAACTCTGCTCCTTCAAATGTTTTGGACTTCAGCTCCCAAAAATCCCAACCAGCTTACCAGCAGTTAGGAATTATGGGATCTGAAGTCCAAAACAGCTGGAGGAGCACAGTTTGAGAAACACTGAGCTAAGGGGACCCCAATTTGTGGTTGGGACACTCGGTATAAGAAACCCAGGTCTAAAAGACTAGATTTAAAAAGCAAGAAGACTGATGGAAAAGATAGCAGAAGAAGTACTCTCTAAGAACGTGAACATAAAAATCTAAGATTTTATCTAAGCACTTAAACACTAAGTGTAACTTCAATTAAAGCATTTCACATTAATACAGTTACGTGTCAAAAGAGGCTGAAAGCTCAGGATTTGGTATTTCAATACTGAGTAACTTGGGAGGCGGGAGGTGGAAGAGATTACTCTTCCATGTATTAATGTTGTAAAATAATGTGTAAAGAAGCAAACTGGTAGGAAGCAGAGTCTGATTTTTCCTTTGCTCGCTTGGTTAGGTTCTGGTCATAAACAAGATGTATATTATTTAGATTCAACAAGTTACCATGGATGCTAACCAACCAACTGGAAGCTTCATTCTTTTCTTGAAACTGTTTCAGAAATATAAAGAAATACTTTGTGGAATGATTTGATTATAACTACGGTACCCGCAAACACCAAGTGCACTCTGACAGCTTTCACAATTCACTTTTTTGTCATTAATCATGTACTTCTTGAGATATTTTAATTTGGAGGATAAATTAGGGGCACTGGCATAGATCACAAGGAAAAGAAGAAAAAGAGTGGGTTGAAATTCTTATTTCCAAAGCATTATTCCTCTTCCCAGTGTAACCACTTGAAAATACATAAACTAGCATACATTTTCACAGGTATCTGATCTTTTTATAGCAAAGTGGGTCCTTTGGTTGGCCTATTCTTCAGCAAAAATGGTTGACATCCAATATTACTTTTTTGTCTTCCTGCCTGTGGAGACAGTGATGCTGGAGCAGACAGGTGATGGGCAGATCCCTTTTGCAGGTGACAGCTGTTAATGTAGCTGGCAATCAGCAGAGTAATTTCAAGAATCTAAAACAAAAACAGGATATCTAGAAATTAGAGATGTTTAAAACCACCTGCATGTGTTCATGGACAAGGACTAATTCCTACACAAGCACAGTCTAATCCTAGATATATTTCACTGGAACTAACTCCCCCAGAGAACAGTTCATTTCATTTCATATATATAATTATATCCCGCCCTTCTCCCCACAAGGGGGGCTCAGCGCGGCCTCACATGAGCATCAGAGGATGCTAACAGCATAAATACCATAAAAATTACACTTCACAATAAAATCATTTTAAAACATTATACAACATCATCTGTAAAATTTAACAATAAATTAATAGATTAACGTGCCAGTAAAACCAAGCTGAGCCGGGAGAATCCAGATCACAAAATCCAAATTTCCTTTTCCTATTGCCGCTGGCCTCTAATCGAACGCCTGGCCCCAGAGCCAGGTCTTCAGTTGTCTTCTAAAGGACAGGAGGAAGGTGGCCAACCTGATGTCCTTAGGGAGAGAGTTCCACAGATGGGGGGCCACTTCCAAGAAGGCCCTGTCTCTCGTCCCCACCAACCGAGTGGTGGGATCAAGAGCAGGGCCTCTCCTGATGATCTTAAGCTTCGTGATGGTTCATAGCAGGAGATACGTTTGGACAGGTAATCTGGGCCAGAACTGTTCAGGGCTTTAAAGGTTAAAACCAGCACTTTGAATTGTGCCCAGAAGCTAATCGGCAGCCAGTGGAGCTGGCGCAACAGAGGAGTGGTACACTCCCTGTAAGCGGCTGCAGTTAACAACCTGGCCACGGACCGCTGGACTAATTGGAGCTTCCGAGAAGTTGCATAATAGTATTGTATTGTATAGTACTAATTGCCTTCAAGCTAGGCGCAAGTTTCCTGTGCATATACAAGATCACAGAAACGCTTATTAAACAGATTGTAGCTAATGTACTCTGGCGTGGGCTGGTCCATGAGGTCACGAAGAGTCGGAGACAACTGAACGAATGAACAACAACAAGCTAATGTACTAACCTTTGGTCTGGGCATAGTAAACAAAAGTTTTTTGGTTGGCTTTTCTTGTGTGAGGACATTATTAACCACCAGCATGAAATCATCTTGATAGCCTCCAAAGGTCATCAGGTTCTTGTATAAATATGTTGCTATTAACCTCTTGAAAGACAGAAGAAAAGGAAGTTCCATGAAAGCAAGAAAGAGAAACTCACCACAATTTCTGTACTTTCCATATGCATGGCTATTGAACGGATTTTTTGTCAGCTTTTTATTAGAACATGGTTTCTATATTATTACCAATTGAAAAAGAATGATTCAGGTACTTCTATTAATAGCAATTAAGTTGTGAATAAATAACCAGTAGGATTCAGCCCAAGAGAGTTAACAGGATGAAACCCTTCTTGTTCCTCGAAGTTGGTAATGATGCCTCAGTGGTCAAGGAGTAGTAGTTTAACAGCATTTCAAGAGGCCACGGTAGCACATCGAGCGGCCGAGGGAGCACAGTGGATTAAACCACTAGCTACAGAACAACTTGCTGACCAGAAGTTTGGCAGTTCAAAGGCAGGGGTTGGGGTGAGCTCCTGGCTGTCAGCCCTAGCCCCTGCCAACCTAGGAGTTCAAAAATATGTAATGTGAGATCAATAGGTACCGCATTGGTGGGAAGGCAAAATGGGCATGCAGCCATGCCGGTAAAACATGACCAGGAGCGTCTATGGACAACAGGCTCCTCAGTATGGAAAATGGAACAAGAGCACCTCCCAATGGCCAGAGTTCAGCATTGCCTCTAGATGCTAGAAATGGAAACCTTTGCCTTTGTTTGCATAGTGTATGTCATTGTTCACTATATAAAAGGTATTAAATGTTTGCCTATATATGTATATACTGTAATCTGCTCTGAGTCCCCTCGGAGAGATAGAGTGGAATATAAATAAAGTGTATTATTATTATTATTACCTAGAGAGCGGGAGACTGTAATCTTAAGACTGTATATTACTTCTTCCTGTACATGGCAATCTATATTATACTCTTACCATTGAGGTGTACTCAAGGATGTGTATGCCATCTTCAAAAACAGCAAACCATATCAAGGTATTCTCCAAAGCTGATACTGGCAGAGGCTAGAAAGAAATTATGCAAAGTTATCTGCCATTATGAAACTAGATAGGAAATAAACAACTATTCAATGAATTAGTTATTTGCCATAATGTAAGGAGTTATATATTTGGGGCGCAGTGGTGCAGTGGGTTAAACCACTAAGCTGTAGAACTTGCTGACCGGAAGGCTGGCAGTTTGAATCCGCGGGACGGGGATGAGCTCCCATTGTTAGCCCCAGCTTCTGCCAACCTAGTAGTTTGAAAACATGCAAATCTGAATAGATCAATAGGTACTGCTTTGGTGGGAAGGTAAGGGTGCTCTATGCAGTCATGCCGGCCACATGACCTAGGAGGCATCTACGGACAATGCCAGCTCTTGGGTTAGAAATGGAAATGAGCACCACCCCCCAGAGTTGGACTCGACTAGACTTAATGTCAGGGGAAGCCCTTACCTTTACCTTTAAGGAGTTATATAGTGTATAGTTCTATAACAATTAATTATAACTTAATCTAGTAAGCATGATGCTGTTTGATATGTTATTTGAAATAAACAAATGAAAAACCTGAAGGTAAATCCTTACCTTCGCTGCAAACAATTTAGCACCGAAGAAAGGCCATTTTCGAGCAACAGCCAGATAAATGCGCACACAGTCTGAAGCACTGTGACCTCGGAGAGCCATCCATTTTGTTGACAGCCGCTGACAAAGCTGTCTATTATTGACATGAAGCAAAGAGAAATGAACAGAGCCATGGAATAATGCAAACAGATAAATAATAATATGGGATAAGTATCAGAATCAATCAGTCAATATCCTTCTCTTTTTCTTGTATGGCCTATAAAATATAATTAGGAGATGGAATAAAAATAAGCCACATTAGATTAGCACTCTTTTTTTGTCTCTGTTCTCCCAAATTCTAGATCTACCATAAGCCATCTGATATATCATTGTATTTCTCTAACATTTGTATTTTGGCAGGAAATGCTCAAATATTTTGTATTACCCATACAAGAAAGATTTTAAAGTTAATTAAGTGACTGAAAGAATATTAATCCACCATGTCTGTTCTCTATGCAAGTAATCCAATCATCATAATACTAAATGTAATTTCTACATAAACATTATTTATTTGTTCTCAGTTTTTAAAAGTAAAATACCGGTAAATCAAACATACCTTAATTGTTCTTCTGAACATCCATCTCTATATCTTTTTGGGTAAAACTTCTCCATAACTTGTTTTAAAGTCTGATTTGATTTCGAGGGGGAAGTTATTTGTCCTGCTGGAGTTGAAAAAGGCCTTTCAAAGTCACCAATCTCCACCTAGTGGAGAGCGAAGAAAATAATTTTTAATAAATTAAAATATGGAAAAGTTGATTTTTTTTTAAAAAAATTGAAACATTAGTATTGGCAACTTGTAATAATTCTCTACCAGTGAAATACATACCATGCTGCTATTGAAGCAGCTCCTCTGGCTGTTGATTTACGGTCCCAATTCAAAGTGCAGGTTATCACCTATAAAGCCCAACACGGTTCGGGTCCAGCCTATCTTTGTGATCGCATCTCCTCCTATGAACTGGTGCGAGCTCTAAAATCTGCCGGGGAGGCCCTTCTCTCTGTCCCACCTCTGTCTTTAGTGCGGTTGGGGACACGGGAGAGGGCCTTCTCGGTGGTGGCCCCTGGCTCTGGAATGCCTTCCCCAGGGAACTTTGACAAGACCCTACACTATTATTATTATTATTATTATTAATAATAATAATAATAATAATAATAATAATAATAATAATAATAATAATTTATGGGTATATGCAATGTTATTATTGTTTTCATGTTGTTGTATTTTTATTATGTGTATTATGTATTTTATGTATGGCAGCTTTACGTGCTATTTTGGGAGTTGGTGGTGGAGTACAAATAAAGTTTTATTATTATTACTATTATATTATGTTTATTCAATAAATATTAATATTTAAAATCAAGTTAAGAGTTGGTGAGTTGTTTAATATTTAACAGCTTGCATTTTGACACAGTAATCACATTAATTGTGCACATTTAAAAATACTAAATTTAAAAACACTAAATCAGCTATCGGAATTCAAGATGCAATTAGAGACCTAGAGAAAATCAGAAAGTTTTCCCTAATGTTTAGATGGAATTTGTTTTCCTGCAATGTTTTCTATTATTTCCATGTTACTTCTATGTTGTTGTTGTTGTTACTACTACTACTACTACTATTTGCTAAATAACAAGATCAGTACACAGCAAACAAGATCACTATGCTGGATTTTGTATTTGATCACACATCAGACACTTCCCAAGTGTCTAGGACTGTGTGATGTATCAGATGTATACATGCAGGTCCGAGTAGGGTGGCCTTTTGCAGCTGACAGATGGTAATTTTGTCAGTGCCGATTGTTTTTAAGTGCAGGCCAAGGTCTTTAGGCACTCACCCAGTGTGCCAATCACCATTGGGACCACCTTTACATTATTATTATTATTATTATTATTATTATTATTATTATTATTATTATTATTATTAAGCTTTATTTATATCCCACGTTTCTCCTCATAGGAACTCAAGGTGGCTACATCTGTTACTAAAGTTTCTAATGAAGAAGAAATGCACAGAAATACATCTAATGAGGTTTTTTTTGGGAGAGATAATGTGGGGAATAAATAAACATAATAATAATAATGTGTGAATTGAGATACACCTGTATATGAACCTTGTTGCTGAATATACACACTTAACTTACCTGTACAAACGCATCTCCCCCTATGAACCATCGCGGAGATTAATATCCTCCGGGGAGGCCCTGCTTTCCGTCCCACCATTGTCACAGGCACGATTGGTGGGGACGAGAGACAAGGCCTTCTCGGTGATTGCTCCCGGCTATGGAACTCCTTTCCTTGTGAGATCGGGTCGGCCCCCTCCCTCCTGTCCTTTAGAAGGATGGTAAAAACTTGTCTTGACCAAGCTTTTGGGACAGGGCAATAAACCGGCAATAGGAAAGATGACCAGGCCAATTAGATTTTACGCAGATGACTAGGACGGTTTTAAATGGTGTATTTTAATATTTTGATAAATGTTTATGTAATGTATGTGAATTTGTGTCTCAGCATTGAATGTTTGCAGTATATATGCTGTTCTCCGCCCTGAGTCCCCTTTGGGGTGAGAGGGGTGGAATATAAATGTTTTACATAAATAAATAAATAAATAAATAAATAAGAAAGCAAACCATAAAAACGAATTACCTGTGCCAGAAGTGCTGCCAGTTCTAGTGCCAGATCTTTGTTTACAGGGAAAAGACCATTTACAATTTGATCATTTGTTTGATACATTAATAGCAACTTTTCTCTTTCTGTCTCTCCACGAATTTGCATTGAAAAATAAAGCCTATAAAACCAAAATTATAACACACGTTTAAAAGATACTTGTAAAATACCAGTTCAAGTAAGAATGTGAAAATATGCTCTTTCAGAACTAATAACTGGCCCTCTTATTTTAACTGATTTCTCAGTGGAAAGTTATGCCAATTGAAATGAAATAAATGCTTTTAGATAAACTATTCAATCTAAACAAGATTTAATTTTGTATTTTCTTCATTCTAAATGTCAGTTATTTATACAAATGTACTGGAGATGAGAAAGGTGGGACAGCCGTGGGAAATGCTGATATTATTATCCTGAGTCCATAGCTTAATTTCTCAAAAGAGAAATGTCAGGAATCAAATCTAACTTTCTCCTTAACTCCAGATGTGAGGTTACTAAATTGTGATGGAAAGACACTGTAGATGTCCTTATATCTACTCTGCTCTCTTCTTAATTATTATTAATTCCCATGTTGCCTGTTCGTTCTTATCATTAGCTGTACAGAGTTCTGATCACTGGTTATAATTGAATGTATTATTATATACCTGTTCTTGTAAGTAAGCCTTACAGTCCTTGTCCCTTCACATTTCCCAGAATGCTGTTCTTTGGATGCCTGTTCCCATCTAGAAATAATGTCACAGATCTACAAGGAAAACCATGAGGCAGCACACATTTACTCCAACATAAGCAAGAAGAAAATGTGAACTCATTTTTAATTGATTTAATTGCTATAAATAACTGAAAGAATGTAAAACTATACAAATGGACTTTGGAATAAACCTTATGCCAGCCAGTGATGTTATTATTAAACTAGCCATCTCCTGCCACACGTTGCTGTGGCCCAGTCTGTGTATATGTGTTTTGTGCGTGTATATATGTGTATATGTGTGTATATATTTGTGTATACATGTGTGTTTGCATATATAAATGTGGTTTTGCACATGCGTAGTAATGTATTTTTGGGGTTTTGGCTTTTTTAGTCTCCTCTGCTGTGTTTTGCAGTGTTTTTGTGAGCGATGGTCACTCGTTGGCCTGATGGGTGTATTGTGTCCAAATTTGGTGTCAATTCATCCAATGGTTTTTAAGTTATATTAATCCCACAAACAAACATTACATTTTGAATGTATTGTCGAAGGCTTTCATGGCCGGAATCAACTGGGTTGTTGCAGGTTTTTTGGCTATATGGCCATGTTCTAGAAGCATTCTCTCCTGACGTTTCGCCTGCATCTATGCAAGCATCCTCAGAGGTTGTGAGTCACTACCTCTGAGGATGTTTGCCATAGATGCAGGCAAGACGTCAGGAGAGAATGCCTCTAGAACATGGCCATTTCAACCCAAAAAACCTACAACCTATTACATTTTTATTCATATAGATAGGCATAGATAAGGCTATGAAAGGAAATCTAGGAGCACTTGCCTGAAAATTTCACTAAAATTAGTGAAGGGATATAACATCATAAGCATGTAGTTACCCTTGATAAATACTCTGCATGAAAGATTGTTGTAGCCTGTGCAATGGAAGGTCAGGCCTTGTGATTTTTTCCTAACACACGAAAAGTGTGGACAACATCACTGTGTCTTCCTATGCGGGAGGTCCATTGGGTTGAACTTTCCATTTGGCAACAAAATGTGAAATCACAAGACACTCCTATCACTGTTAGCATGTATCAATAATTCATAAGGTATCTTTAAAAAAAGGTAACCAATCAGTTATGTCCAAATTCTGACATAAATCTTATACTAATGTCATGACATATACTTCATATACATCTATTTCAAATTTTATTGTATCTTTAATTAACTTTTAATTGCCTTACATGATCCCCAAGCCTCTCCTTGCAAAATAGAAAAACAAAGAAAACATTTCAATTCTAGAAAACACGCCTATAGTAAAAAAGCTAATTAAAGGGAGTGGTCACCTTGATATTTCCTTGGAGACAGTGTTCCACATCTTTGCCCGAGGGATCATCTGTAAACAAAGCAAAACCTGATTCTGCTGGTTTTCTCATTCCTGTATCCTGATTAAGTGTATTCAGAAATTCTTCCACAGTGGTAGAAGCATCAAACCCAACAACCTACAGCCAAACAAATGAAAAAAGATTTGAAATGAGCTCCGGAGATCTTGCTGCCCTGGGAGACCCCCCTGGGAGCACAAGACTCACACAAGCCCTCTCACCCATGACAAGCTGACAATCCATCAAGAGGGTGATTTTATTTGCCCTCCTTAACACTCCATTGTTTTATACTTAATACCTACCTGGTATATGCCATTCATGAAATGCACAGGAACACTAAAGGGTAATGAATGATGGTAGGGATTCCTTAGAAGTGTGGAAAGAATTTCCATTCTTGATGGTCTGGCTTCTCTGTCACCGTTCCGCTGGGTTCTTTCTACACATCGCTGGCAGTAAATTGCATATTTTCCAAATTCAGTCCTGTGAGCATAAAACAAGATCTAATGATGTAATGTTTCAGCAAAGCAGGAATCATTACATGTTATTTAACATATAATACATTTCACATTCATTTTATAACTATTCTGCATGTTTCTTCACATCTATGATGTTGGGAATCAGAGTTGAATTGCAGACTCCACAACAGTGGCTAGAGATGAATGCATTATACTGGATATAAAAATATATATTTTGCAGCATGGTTTTTACTTTTGTTTGTTGTTTATGTCGAATTGTGACAGGAAAGGAAAAATGGGAAAGCTGGAGGGAGTGAATCCTTATGAAAAATGGATGAGAGTCTGTTGACATTCAGAAGAAAGCGGTTGAAAGAAATAAGAATGAGTATGACTAAAAACCCCTATCGAACCCATAGTTCTACATGGCAAATCTAGAAGTTTCAAATCTAGAAGTTTCAGGATCTCCTCCTTTGAACCAGTTAGGATGTTAAGATCGTCTGGGGAGGCCCTGCTCTCGGTCCCGCCAGCTTCACAAGCACGCCTGGTGGGGACGAGAGACAAGGTTTTCTCAGTAGTGGCCCCCCGGCTGTGGAACGCCCTTCCTACAGACATTAGATCGGCCCCCTCCTTATTGGCATTCAGGAAGAGAGTGAAGACCTGGCTCTTCAAACAGGCTTTCAACTAAGCAGTGCAATTGATTGATTACTGGAATATGGATTAATGGACAACGAGATCGGATGCTGATTCTATTGATGAGACATGATGGATTGTTGTTTTCCTGTATTGTTGTATTGATGTCCTGATGTTAACTAATTGATATTACTGTTTTAAATGACTAATGATTTTGTACTGTATTGTTGATACTGGTTGTTAACCGCTCTGAGTCGCCAAATGGCTGAGAAGAGCGGTATACAAGTGAAGTAAATAAATAAATAAATAAATAATAACTTTTGTTTTAACAGCTTTCTGAAGATAATTAAACACTATTAGTTAATTACAGAAAGTAATGTAGAACTTATCCACCATAAAAATACCTGGAATCTGCATTTTTCTTCAAGTGAAGTTTGATGAGCCAAAGGAAGGGATGCTGTGGAAGAAAGAGTCCAACGCAGAGCGCTAAAAGCTGCCAGGCCTGCAGAATGAAGAAAAGCAGCGTCATTGACTGAAGTTTCCTTCAGAAGCAAATAATCTGCAATGTAACCAGGAATGTGATCACAATGGAAACTAAGTAGTTAGGAATTCAAGTCTGATGAAAAAGTTAAAATGCAAATGCATTAATATAAAATCATTATTTTAATATTCAGTAAATGTAATACTGTCAATCTTTTGGAAGAAAATCATGACATGTAAAAGACAATGGGCATGCTGCTTCACAAGATTAAAAAAAACCCAAATTATTCTGAGCTTCATTTTGAGGATTTATCTCCTCCTTTTTTGGTTTCTTGAATATGCGGAGAACTAAATGATTTCCTTTGCATTTAAAATTTTTCTTTTCCACTTTGCAAGTTGAGTATCTCATAGCCAAAATACTTGGGTAAAGCCATGTTATTATGCACTTTTTTTTGTTCTTCTGGCACTTAATTTTGTCCAGGATTTTTGTTCTCTACTTCTGGTTTCTCACTGCCTATACTAGTATGCAGGAAACATAAGTTGTCATAACATCAGTATCAAAATATGAGAGCAACAGACATTCTGCAAAAATCTTCCTTTTTGTTTTGTTTTTTTCCTGTTTTCTTTTTCTAGTTGCAATGATGTTTTTGTTATTATTTTTCACAAATAACAATGTTTGAGAAACAGATATTTCCTTGAAAGTATATAGTACCTGAATTGGTCCTATCTGATTAGGCGGCTGCCTTCTTCTTGTCTGTTTAACCAATTGACAACAAATTTCATTCTGCAGCTCTGGATGTGTGAGGCACACTTGTAAAGCACTTTGAGCTAAAGACACATGGTAGTCAATGGCAGGAGAGTCCACTGCAGCATTTATAAACAGCTGGCAAGTCTGAAAATAGAACACATTTCAAAGTGAGCCTTGCAATTTAAATGTCAATCATCCTATTTTAGAGGGAAAGCATAACAGGTAATACCGCATATATTAAATGTTTATATTTCTAAGACTAAATCCTTTTACTCTTGGAATAAGATTTGTCTACTTTTGATCAACAGAGGCCCTTCAGAATAAGGATGGACAATTGCACAGGCTGATGTCTGCATTAGTTCTCTGTAGCCCTCAGAGGGGCTCATTCTCTGCTCTTGATTTTTAGAGTTTGTTTTTGAGTGGGAGTCGGGCTGGTTAATTACTAGCAGCAATAGATTACTGCCAACTGGAAGGTGGCAAGTTCGAAGCCTGAGTTTGATTGAGCACCCAACTATTAAGCCTAGCCTACTGTCCACCTAAGCAGTTTGAAAACAGCAGAGCTGTGAGTATAGAAATTAGGGACCACTTAAAACAGACAGGTATTTTACGACACCATAAAAATGCCGGCGGTCAAAGAGCAAGGAGGAAATACTATCAAAATGACTTGGCGTGATAGTGGGTGAAGCAACAGGACTCCCTGTGGCCGGAATTGAGCATAACCTTCAGGCGTCGAAGTTGAAATACCAAAATATTTCTATCTGTCTGTCTGTCTTGTATGTCTAAAAATGGCATTGAATGTTTACCATGTATGTGTGCATTGTGATCCACCCTGAGTTCCCTTTGAGGTGAGAAGGGCAGAATATAAATACTGTAAATAAATAAATAAATAAATTTTGTTTTGTATTTTGCAATAAATTACCACATACGCACACGGCCTGGTGATATGGAGGTAATTTCATTGTTTTTGGTGACTCTTAGCCATTTTAAGTCCAGAAGAGGTTTTGGAAATGTCTCCTGCAATAATTTTAAGGTGAGTTGGACTTTAAATTCTAGAAAATTTCAACTAATGTGCTATTTTTACTCTGAACACATCTATTACCAGCTAGAAAAACACGGGGAACACCAAATTAGTATGTTTATACTTCCTATCTACATCAAGAGACCTAACCAGTCAATTTTAAACTGAATTTTAAATATATATTTTATTAGTATTGTGGCACACAATCTTTGTTCCATGTATGTTAATATATGCATTTTAATAGTATTATATTTTATTTCTGTGTTTCAACTATGTTGTATTCTACTCAGAGTCCTAAGATAACTAATACAATTATTGTTGTTGCAAAAATATAGAAAAATCGAGAGACCTTAATTTCCACTATTGAACAAATACACAATTTTATAACCAGTTACCTAAGAATACTGTCAACTGAGTTCCAGGAGCTTACTTCCAGGAGTCGCCTATACAGGCTGAAAAATGCGGTATACAAATAAAGCAAATAAATAATAAATAAATAATAAATACTTATGACTAGACATGGATAAGACTCTACCTACTGTAATATGCACTTTACATAATTTCAAACAAGGCCTATCATCATTCCACGTAATTTGAAACAAAGAAAAAGGTACCAATATTTGCCTTAAATAATTTTATAGCTTCTGTTTGCAAGGCCTCTGAGGGGAGAGTTGTAAGAGGAGAAGTAATCCCATCTTTGCTGTGACAGAGAGTTGGATGTCTCCAGATTTGAGAAGCTGAAGGGGACGGAAAAAAAAAGAGTCATTCATGTGAAGCAGTAGACGTAGCATGATTTTGTACTAACCTATCTATCTTTTTAAAACAACCACCTTCCTATCTTTGATATTTCTTCAGATATTTAAAGATAGTCAACATACCACTTCTTGGTGATATGGTTTTCGAACCTCTGACCATCTTGTTTTGGCTACTGGAAAGAATGTCTATAGCTTGAACACTGGAATGCATTGCCTCAGACAGTAGTGAGCTCTCCTTTGGAGTTCTTTAAACAGAGGAATCCAACCATCTTTCAAGAAAGCCATACAACTGGGATTGGGGGCATAGCCCCTTGCAAAAATGGAAAAATGGAAAAACTGTGAATTTTTTAAAACACACTTTTTAAAACCTTTTTGTTGCTTTTTTTTTTTTTACCAGGGAGAGCACCTCTCTAGGGAATCACAGTCCTCCAGTGCAACTATATGGTCAACTTCCTCCAGAAGTTGGCCATGGAGTTATCCTTTAGGATTTAGAGATTCTTTAAGATAATCTATTATTTAAATCTGTGAATAATCAAAATTCCAAAAGTTAAACTGCAAATTTTGCTGAATGTATATTCCTGCATGACAAGAGTTGGACTAAATAGCCCTTGTGATCCCTTTCCTACTTTGAGATTCAATACTTCTATGATTCTATTGATCAGGGTACTATATTACAGTTGATACTGGCAAGAATGGCATTGGCTTTTTTGGCTGTCATATCACACTGTGGATTCTTCATGTTCAGCTTGTGGACAATCCAAGATCTCCAGATCCTTTTCATATGTACCTTATACTGTTCCTTCAAGCCAAATGTCATCTTATACAAGTTCATTTCATTCTTGCTGCCCAAATGGCATACCTTACATTTATCACGACTGAAATTCATTTGAACCCACTCTCCAATCTCACAAGACCATTATGAATTCTATTATTATTATTATTATTATTATTATGTGAAACACAACAAGATGAGTCCACAGCAGACAAGATCAATCTGCTGGCTGTTGTATTGGATCACACGTCAGACATCATAATCATCATCATTATTATTATTATTGGAGCCCCAGGTGATGCAATGGGTTAAAACCTTGTGCCAGCAGGACTAAAGACCAACAGGTTGGAGGTTTGAATCCAGGGATGGTGCGAATGAGCTTCCTCTGTCAGCTCTAACTCCCCACGCAGGGACATGAGAGAAGCCTCCCACAAGGATGGTAAAACATCAAAAAACATCCAGGTGCCCCTGGGCAACATCTTTGCGGACGGCCAATTCCCTCACATCAGAAGCAACTTGCAGTTTCTCAAATTGCTCCTGACACACACACAGAATATTATGTTTATTTATATCCCACTTTTTCTCTCCACAAGGAGACTCAAAGCAGCTTACATTAAGAACATTTCAATACAATTTAAAATCTAAAAATATACAAACATTAAAACAGAATTAAATATAAATGGTATTTTAAAAATCAGTTATAATCTATAAAAAACATAATTAAAGCTAAAAACCACAGCACCCCTGACTTGATCTTAAAACCCTTCTTCTTTAAAAGCCTTCCTAAATAAAAAGGTTTTAGTCAGCCACCAGAAGGCCAGCAAGGAGGGGACCATTCTGGCTTCCCTGGGCAGGGAGTTCCAGAGTCGAGGGGCAGCCGCTGAGAAGGCTCGCTCTCTCGTTGCCACCGACCGAGCTTGAGATGGAGATGGGACCAAGAGAAGGGCCTCTCCTGAAGATGTCAGATCATAATGTTGAAAAGCATAAGGGCCAATTATCTTGAAAATATATTTTCAGTTTTGCCAATCAAATGCTCATATAAACAGGATGCTGTAGATTGCAATAAAATATATTGACTTACTAGAGTCCCCTTCAATGTTTAACAGTTTGCAGACAAGCTGCTCAAACTCTGTCCCAACATTTATATTTGTGCTCCCAGCAGCAACTGTCAGGTGATAGAGCCAAGTATCCTTGAAAATAAAACATGATAATTTCATTCTAACTTTCATTAATTAACAGGAAAAAGTTATCTTAATAAAAAAAAACCTACACATATAGCTGTAAGTTAATTACTTCTAAACAAAAAAACCTCTTAGCATCTCCATTTTCCTCTATGTCCAGTAGAGACTTACATATATGAAATACCATGAGATAGTACGGCAGTTTTAAAAGCATAAACAAATTCTAACATGAAAAGAAACTAAAATTCACCAGAATAATATAAATTGAAAAATCACATGACATGTTAACCCACAAATATAAGCACTTTTTACCTTTTTACCCATACCTTAAATGAAATGCTTGATTTCAAGTGTCATCTTCATTAAAAAAATGTCTCAAAACTGATATATTTCAAATTGTTGTATTTAATGCTGCTTGCCAGAGTTCATACATCCCACAAAACTATGAATGCACATTTTCAAATGCCATGTAGCCATGCCAGAGGAAGAGGAAGTTCGCTGTAACTAGTTATCCCAATAAGCCCTTTACCATTTAGTTTTCCTTTCAGTTTACTGAAAGTAAATTATCACATTTGTCTAATGTTGCAAGAGCTCCCTACCTTCTCGTGCTTGGATCCTATAAGCAGATAAGTGGGGCCTTGTTCTTTAGGATGGGTGACAATAGTATAATGTGTTGATAATAAACTACGACCACTGGCTTCATAATCTTCATCTGAATCACAGGACCGGTCAACTTCTTCAACTTTAGCCTCCCAAAGTTTTATCTGGCCCAAAGGAAACTAGAGGTAAAAAAATAAATAAAATCAAAGATGAAACACACAGAAAAGCTGACAACACTTTTGAAAGTTAGTTACCATGATTTGGCATGAAGGATTAATTCAGGCAGCTGGCTGTATTAAAAATGTGTATTAAAACTGTCTGAATTCATCTCTCAAAACAAATAAATTAAATTAACTTTCAAACAGGGATGATCATCATTACCTTATTTTAACATATGGAACAGGATCAACAACGATTAATCTCTTTCATAAGGTGAATCGGAATAACATGTCTCAGTTGCCCACAGCTAAAATTCTGACATTGTATTTGAACTATATTTAATGAATGTAATGCAAGGTTGCTTCAAGGAATGAAAAATGACAACGTAACTAAGTAGTAAGAGCCACATGGCGCCAAAATTGTGATACAGGTGATAAAATAAAATATATAACGTGATTGCTATCATACTCTCTTCTCCTGTTCTATTTTAGTCAATGCAATGGAATTTTAGTGCGAAATCTCATCTTGTTTTATCAGATGTTACAACTGAATGAGACAGATATAAGTGCCCACTCCCCAACATCAGATGTACTTCTACCACAAGCTTGATCTCTAATCATAAAAGACCAATGCATTTTTTAAAAGGGTATGCTGAATATATATATTTGATAGTATTATTTATGACTTGTATATATTTCCTTACATCTAATGACCTCAAGGTACTTCTCATTTATATTTGATCCTCATAACTCTGTGATGTACGTAAAGCCAAATGAAAATACTACTACTACTACTTATAACAACAACAACAACAACAACAACAACAACTTGGGAAGCGTCCGAAGTGTGATCCAATACAACAGCCAGCAGAGTGATCTTGTCTGCTGCGGACTCATCTTGTTGTGTTTCAAATAAAAATAATAAGTATAATTATAATTATTATAACTATTATAATTATTATAATTATTATTGGACCGCCCTCTCTCCCCGAAGGGAGTCTGTTCAAAAGACTGAGTAACTGGTTCAAAAGAATGAAAATGCTTCATGGGAAATGGAAAATATACAAAAATCTCCCAAATCCCATTCCAATCAAATACGTACCACATGACACTGGCTCTCCCCAACCTGGTGACTTCTCAGTGCTTGGAACAACAGCATATATCAGCCCTGACTACAGATAACACTGGTGCTAGTGGAAATGGTAAGGGAACAGATCGTGGAAGGCTGATATAATGTATATATGTTATTGCCTCACTATCTTGGGGAAATTCATAAAGATACATGAATATTAGAAGCCTTTTTGCTCATTTATGACCACATAACTTAAAGTTATTAGAAATACATACTTCAAGAGTTTATAAAGACATACCTTGTCTTCTTGGCTGCGGAAATAATACAAAGTTTTCCCAACTAGCATACACCACACTCTCTTGGAATATCCATGTTTCACCTGTGAATGGAAAAGCTGATGAATACATAATAGGAACAAAAAGGTAAAGGTTTCCCCTTGACTTTAAGTCTTGTCGTGACTGACTCTGGGGAGTGGTGTTCATCTCCATTACTAAGCCAAAGAACCAGCGTTGTTCGTAGACGTCTCTAGGTCATGTGGCTGGCAGGACTGCATGGAGCGCTGTTACCTTCCTGCCAAAGTGGTACCTATTGATTTAGTCACATTTGCATGTTTTCGAATTGCTAGGTTGACAGAAGCTGGGCCTAACAGCGGGAGCTCACCCCACTTCCCAGATTCGAATTGCCAACCTTTTGGCCAGCAAGTTCAGCAGATCAGCAGTTTAACCTGCTGCATCACTGGGGACTCCAATAGGAACAAAGGCACCCTTAATTGTTAGAAGACACCAAAGTCAGGGAAAGTTATTTAGGCTACAATTTATTATACTGTGATATCAACAAATTATTTGTTCAGTCAAATCTGCTGGATTCCTCCCTGAGTTCACTTGAAACCAATCAAATCAAATCAAATAATCCAGGCGTCCCCTGGGCAACGTCCTTGCAGACAGCTAATTCTCTCACACCAGAAGCGACTTGCAGTTTCTCAAGTCGCTCCTGACACAAAACAAACAAACAAGGTTTCCCTAATATAATAATAATAATAATAATAATAATAATAATAATAATCTTTATTTATACCCCGCCACCATCTCCCCAACGGGGACTCAGGATAGCTTACATGAGGCCAAGCCCAATCAACAAATTACAGCAAAATAAAACCAAAAACACATGCAACAAACAACAACATCATAATTACATAAAACATATGAATACATTAACGATATAAAATTACAATAAAAACAGTCACAATGACAATGGACGGCTACATGTGCGAGAAAATGATTAAAAACTGATTAAAAACTAATTAAAGTAGAGAATATTTTAAAATACAAGATATTTTAAAGCTTAAACACATGTTTAAGTACCAAACCCTTGAGACATATAAGTGTGTTGATGTGTTTGAGCACAATTTTGAACCACATTTTGGAATCACAAAAACAAAATCAGTTTCTACATAGGGTCGTACACTGTTCCCCCCCCCCCCCAACAATCCTCTTGTCCTCGTACATGAGCATGAGATTAGAAGCTTCTAATCCAGTATGCCATCCCAAACCTCGACTATGGTTTATGTTAATTGTGGCTACTTGAAACAAAGTCTTCTTCATAAATTCTGTCATCAAATGGTCTTTTTTTCAACAGAAAAGAGTTAAAATTTATGGTAATTGCCTGAGTTTGGACAACATGACAAATGTGGTTAATCTCAGAAGCGTACTTTTTCAAACTCCCTGAAGCTGCATTAGAAGAGGAGGGAGGAGCATGTGAGTTTAGGAAGACACTAGTTCTGTGTCAGACCAATCAAACCAGATTACTTACCCAAACTATGCATTAAAAAAATATGAAAATTAAACATGCCAAGTTTAATTAATTATTCTCAACAGAGAATCACCTCTGAGGATGCTTGCCATAGATGCAGGGAAACGTCAGGAGAGAATGCCTCTAGAACATGGTCATATAGCCTGAAAAAACCTACAACAACCCAACATTCTCAATAAGAATTATAAAGGATAAACAGCTTCTTTCTAAGATTTCTAGCATCCTATAAGAGCTCATCTTAGGTTAGGGAAGGGAAACCACTGCTCCTTCATGTCAATGGACTACAAGTGCCATCGTTTCTAATGCTTCTCTAAGTCCATCTGAAATGGAGAATTCTAAATCATAACATCCATTTACCACCATTTTTGGATCAAGCCAGGATTATACACATAGAGATATAGAAAGAAAGCAGAAAAATATTCTGAAGAATAACATTTTTACCTTCGTAAGCAAGCCTTTCATGGTTGGTTTGACATCTGGTTGAATAAAAAGTGGACTTGCAGCCTGAACTTTAAGAACATTCTGCAGTACTTTGATCCATTCTTCCAAAATGTTTGGGGAATCTGCAGTCAAGTAATATGTTCTTTTTTCAGTAGTCAGCTGTGGAGTGCCAGAAGAAATAAAATTACGTTGTGGTCAGGCATGTAGCCCGGGGGGTGGGTGGGTGGGTTGAGGGGCTTCAGCCTCTCCCGAAATTCTCAGGGTGGTCCGCAAGAAGGCCTTACTGGTACATTATTTAAACTGTTATGTTTAAATGGGGGTATTGGGATAACGATACAAAGGTTTGCTAGGGTACATTCTCAGCCCGCCCGCCCCCAATCAAAATCCTGGCTACGGGTCTGGTTGTGGTAATATTCTCTTAATTACATTTCTGGTTCTGATGAGAAGGCTACTACTTAACTCAACCGTACAAGTAACTAATAGAATAAACAATTTGATATATATGGATAATTTTCAGAGTAAATTCTTAAAATACATTTAATTTCCATTAGAAATATATTAACGAGATGCCAAGATTAGTATCTGTGGATAACTACTAGATGAAGGGATAGTTTATATACTTTACTGGAAAAAGGAAAATATTTTGGAATTTGGTTGGGACATGTTTTTCTCAGGATTTGTGGGAGGTAGGTCTCCTTTTAAATAACTTACAGCTGACAGGAAACAGGCTATTGTTAATGGCTTGGTCAGGGCTGTCTAAGACGTTTGGGATGGGATCCACTGCCCCACATAACTGTATGTACTCTATAGACTTAGAATCATAGAATAATAAGAGTTGGAAGAGACCACATGGGCCATCTAGTCTAACCGCCTGCCATGCAAGTACAAAATATCCTTGAAAGATGGCCACCCAGCCCCTGTTTAAAAGTTTCCAAGGAAGGAGCTTTCACCACACTCTGAGGCAGAGAGTTCCACTGTTAAACAGCTCATATATCAGGAAGTTCTTCCTAATGTTCAGGATGGAATCTCCTTTCTTGTAGTTCAAAGCAATTGTTCCACTGTGTCCTAGTCTCCAGGGCAGTAGAAAACAAGCTTGCTCCCTCCTCCCTATGATTTCCCCTCACATGTTTAAACATGGCTATCACGTCTCCTCTCAGTCTTCTCTTTTGCAGGCTAAACATACCAGTTCTTTAAGACATTCCTCACAGGGCATGGTCTCCAGACCTCCAATCACGTCACTGTAAATATTTTATATGTAGTGTTCCCAATTAAATCTGTATTTTGCCTTTACTCTCTCTCTTTCTTTATAACTTAATAAGTAAAAGAAAATTACAAAAACAACATTTTAAAAAATCACCCTCCATGTATTCCTGGCACAAACAGAAAAAAGCACCTCAGTTCCAATACATCACTTTAAGGAAGCACCTGAACTGTTTGTTTTCCATCCCCTCTCACAATGCGACTGGAGGCATTTAGTTCAATTTGTCCTTGGGGTTTTCTTATTACATCACTCTATAGGGAAACAAGTGAAACAATGGTTTATTCACATACACCAGCAGAAATCATTAGCAGTGTTACAGATATAGGATTTCTAAGTAGCCAAGAATTGACGTCAAATGTTAGGTTTTTGACCATTCTACAGATTCAACTAATGAAGCACCTTGGACAACTTAGCTATTATAAAATATTTAGTTGATTAAGTTATTAGTTCACAGTTACAACTTTAAATTATTTAATGCATTTTATCCTTTCTCCATTAGGTTGAGGGGGGTATGCATGTCCTTTTCTCCCCTTTATGAAATTTATGTTTACATTTAACCTTGCAAATCAGCATCCAAATGGGAATTTTGTGCAAGTGCATTGCATAGGTTTTAAACCAAAGATCTGAGGATGAAGACGATGGTTCCATAATTTGAAAGCAGCCACTGAGAAGGCTCTCATCTGGGTCCTCATCAAAAGTGCCTATGAGACTGAGATAATGTTTTCCTCCAAAGATTCCCTAAAGCAGTGTTGGCGAACCTATGGCATGCAGCGCCCTCCCTCCTGGCACCTGTGCCATCGCCCCCCTCCCCACTAGCCCGCTCACTTGACATCCCCCCCACTCGCGCACTGCCCACCCACCCTCTTGCTTGCCATCCAGCCCCCTGCTCACTCGCTCCACCTCCTGTTTGCTTCCCCCTTTCCCCAAGTGCCCAAACCTCTCTGGTTTGGGCACTCAATCTCTAAAAGGTTCGCCATCACTGCCCTAAAAGAGCATATAGAAACTTACAGTCAAGTTCAAAGCCAGATAGCAAGCCAAATTAAACATAATAAATGCATGTTCTTAAATTAATGAAGTAACTATCAATATGGTAATAACAATGTTCTCATTCCCCCCAATCCATTTTTTAAAATAAAAAAGACCAATTTTATCCTAAAACAGCCAAGAGTGTCCTAAGCCTCTGAATGTTATTGATCATTCTGCAGCATTTTCAGGCACTTTTGGCCCACTTTTAAAGAGATGGTCTTAAGTGTTGGTGCTATAATACAATATAAAAACTGCACTTGCTTACCGGAGATTTGTAGTAAAGCAATTCCCCTCCTTTGAGAACAAACCATCGCCGTTTCCATGTCTTTACTTTACCACCCATTTTTAACAAATATCCAGATTTTTCCAGTGGTTCCTAGAGTTTAAAAAATATTGAAAGGTAAATACAATCCTGTCCTTTCCATTTGGATGTGAAGAACTACAATACAACATCTGAGGAAGTAGATTTATGCCACCAACTTCATTATCTCAGTCTCTAAGGTACTACAAGACCCCTTTGCATACTAATATTCCAGATTAACACAGCTATGTCTTTGAATTGTACAAAACAACAATTAGACCTCGACTGACCAGCAAGCAGCATTGACAAATTAGTGTGAAAGTTGGTAAGGCAATCTATGGAAAAATCTCACTGGTCAGGAAAATGAAACCATAAGAAAACAACTGACCAGAACAAATATAAGTGTGTATCTTTTTACTCAATTTGTCTTTCTTTCTCTTCCCATTTTGCCCAGTCCTGCACACATTTAAAAACAAACCTGCAGCTGCTCAGAAGTACTTTCCTCCTCTTTTGGGAAGGTGAAGATTTTGAATTAAACGCATAAAAAGCACACATAATTTTCCTGAAACAAAAACAGAAATGTATACAACTAGTTCTGCCTGTATGTATGTTTATTTTTGTTTCTATTTCACAAACCCAACCAGACCAGTATCAGGACACAAGAGTACTCCCAGTGGATCAGACCAAATATTCATTCTTTTCTTTTTTTTAATATCCCACTTATTTCCCAGGATTCAAGATAATTTACAGCATGTCCAGCTGAAAACTATTAGTATAAAAATTTAGAATATTAAACAACAATTCTATTAAAACACAAAGATAAAACAGTTTCAAACACAGTTAAGACATAATTAAAGAGAGACAAGTACAACACATTTCATTACAAGCACCTTCTGCTCCAAGTGGTCAAGAGCCAAAGTCCTGCCCATATACAAAAGCAGCAGAGAGGATTTAATTTAATCTCCCATAGGATGAAATTGCACAACCTGGGAGCAGTCACTGAGAAGGCTCTTTCCCACATCCACAACAAACATACCTGTGAAGATGGTGGGACTGACAGAAAGCCACATATCTTAAACTTGGGCAGACTCACAAAGATATGGTTATAATGTTGTTTTATTGTGTTTTATGCTGTTGTTGGGTATTTTAATGTGTTATCTTTTAACTATGTTGATCAGGTTTGTCCCCATGTAAGCCGCCCCAAGTCCCTTCGGGGAGATGGAGGCGGGGTACAAAAATAAAGTTATTATTATTATTATTATTATTATTATTATTATGAGGAGATGGAGGCGGGGTACAAAAATAAAGTTATTATTTTATTATTATTGTTATTAAGAAGTGATATAGGTAGCACGATTATATTTTAACCTAAGAAACCAAAAGTGTTATGCTACTGTAAGAACCCTAGTATAAATGAGGCTGTACCATACTTACATTTTTCCCATTATCACTAGATGATGAGCAGGTCTTTGGCAACTTTTGTTCTGGTTCTGAGTAGTCGGTGTCAGTTGAGTAAGCATCAGGAGGAATGGCATAATCACCTTCTGATATCACTGAAGAAAGAGAAACACCTGAAAGAAAAGCAAGTATACAAATTCATGTATTTTTCCTTGTCAAAGGTGACACAATTATAAATAACCTGTGTTGTTGAAGGCTTTCATAGCCGGAATCACTGGGTTGCTGTGAGTTTTCTGGGCTGTATGGCCATGTTCCAGAAACATTCTCTCCTGACGTTTCACCCACATCTATGGAAGGCATCCTCAGAGGTTGTGAGTTCTGTTGGAAACTAGGCAAGGGGAGTTTATATATCCGTAGAATGTCCAGGGTGGGAGAAAGAACTCTTGTCTGCTTGAGGCAAGTGTGAATGCTAAAGTTTCCAACAGACCTCACAATCTGAGGATGCCTGCCATAGATGTGGGCAAAACATCAGGAGAGACTACTTCTGGATCATGGCCAGACAGCCTGAAAAACTCACAACCACCCAAAAATAATCTGTTTGATATTGAAGGACTTTATGTATTATGAAATGTGAGAGATATTAGTTCAAGAAATATCAGAATAACATTAGTGGATGAATCCTGTACTCATATTCCAGGAGATTTGACTTTCCTTTATATATGAAATAGATGCTCCTCAAATGCAGTCATTATATATTAGAATTCTCCTTTGATTTATTGCACTTTTTGTTCTTTTTCATAAATATACTGCATTTCTGCTCTGAGCTACTTATGGGAATAAGCAGTGATATGGCTCTTGTCAGCAATTCTGGAACGACCCCAGTACATTTTCTTAGGATGATGCACTGAAGAGATTTAAGTCATGCTGGACATTCTTGTCTAAAGTGAGGCTGAATAATTAGAGACTTGAGGAAGGTGTTTATGTTTTCACCTTCAGTGGTCAGATTGAGTCTTAAGACAATGCCTCAATAAAGAATTTTTGGAACATGAATATGTTACAAGCCATGCTTATACACAATACTAAAATCCGTCTTCCAATTCAGACACAATGTGAAATTGTGGTTAAAGAAATCAAAACACGTCTTCTTTAGTTGGCTGTGCAAGGGTAGAAGTTGAAAGGGGAGTCCATTTTATATGGCTTGTGAAGACACAGCTTGAGTCAATGAATCTTCTATGTTTTGTCTCTGCCTGGATTTTCAATGTGCCTGGAATTCAGGCGTTCTTTATTTTTTCAAAGAAATGAACAAGTTCTTTGTCACTATGAAATGACAGGAATTGTGTAAGATTTTGTTAGAAATGTATACTGTGGATTATTACTATACAGAAAGTCCCATTTTCATAGAAACAGAGTTGGAAGAGACCACAAGGGCCATTCAGTCCAACCCCCCCCCCCCCCCAGTTCTTCAGAAAGATAGAAAAATGTCAGAAGTATTAAAAATTAACTAGGTATTTTTAATTACAAAAATGTGAGTCAAGAACTAAAAGGTTTAAAATGGGTGCAATGACTTGACAAAAGCTACAGTTCAATATAAGCAGGTGTGCCTGTAGCGTAGCCAGCCCCAGTGTTAGAAGTCCTGGTGTGAGAAACTTCGGTGAGAGAAGCTCCTGTGTAAGTTTGGTGTGAGAGGAGGCTCTGTGAGAGCAAAGTTGTAAGCTGTTTATCTGCTTGAGAAAGAAATCCAGTGAGCAAAGAAACAAAGAAAGAAGTATAAAGAACTTTATCTGTGTTATGGAAACCTTATTTTTGTAAATAGTGCAATTATATTATTTTGCTACAAAGAAAAGCCTCCAAAGGAAGAGATAACAGTGGTCTGTGTGTTTTTGTTTTGTTCATGACTTTTGGCTACTGGTGCTGGGTCACACTGCTGCTAATAAGTTACTGTGCTGTGCATTTATGGGGAGCGTCTTTTGTTAATAAGCCCACTCACCCAACAAAAAATTCAAAACTATCTTAGCATCTTGCTCACCTCGCTTCATGGCCCGTGGACTACCTGGGCCACTTCTGCTTCGAGAGTCTGATTCAGATGTTCGAGAACTAGATCGAGAACTGTCTTCTTCTTCAGACCCAGATGAATCATCTAAAAATGGGTTGTTGCTGATTTGCGCTGCTTTCTGAAGAAAGACATTAAAAACTTGCTTTAAACTTGCATTACTTTAACACTATGACAGCTAAAATAAACTGTCCAAAATTTTTATTAGCACAACAGCATAATAAAAACACAGGTTGGAGTGTAGTGTGTGTGTGTGTGGGGGGGGGGGGGGGGGGGGGGGGGGGGGGGAGTCGAAGGACTTGCAGGCAAGTTCTATAGACCTATATAAAATTGTTCACATGTTTCAAAGATGCAGATTAGAATTGGCTCTTATGATTTGCCATGTGGGACATGGGAAGGTGTGGCTGTGCTATGTAGCAGCACCCAGGCAATTCCCTTCTTGACAGACTTCATGTTAAGGTTGTGGATGTTGGGTGAGGGTGTTTACATGGGTCCTGGGTAGGGCAATTTGAATGCTTGTGCTCCTTGAGCATGAGTAATGGTATCAGAGTGCCCTCTCAGGGACTCGATGGGTCTGCAGTTGAGCCAGGTCTGGACTGGCTCCAGGAACAGGTGCCTCTATAGTACACCCTGATGGCAGAGAAATATATTCAATGGGGGTCTGTTGCCTACATGGTCATTCCATGGGTTGCAGCACCAGACCAGACCAATGGATTCTGGGATTGGGTTGGACTATTGGGTTCGCTGATCAACATGTGGGTTGGTCAATGCCTGTATCCAGGACCCATGTGTGGGGACCAATGCCATGCACAGTTGTTCCAAAGATACTGATGTCAAGTAGACTTGTCCTGTTCACACAAATGCTCCTCTGCTAAAATAATGTCTACTTAATATTCCAAAACTCAATTTGATAAAATATGCATAGATAGTTCAACAAAAGTAAATACAAAGTAGAATGTGGCCCAATCTTGCCCCCATTTCATATTATTCAGACACATCACAGATACTGCTAAACATTTTTGTGGTAAGGAGATATGTGGCTGCTGGATACTCATTGTTTCTGGCCAACCAGACACAATATTTTGCTCAGATTTAATATAAATCAGCCTCTCTTAAGAATACTCTGTTCATGAACCTGAAGATCGAGTTGTACTACAGCCAAGCTGAATATTCACAATTGTATTCACTAGTTGGCTCTTTACATTAACATTCTTTCCACCAATATTTTGGACTCTAGAACACTCTGGATGTTATTGATACATTCAGGCTTCACATCTGGCATATGAAATAACAATATACCACCTGGTAAGTATTTTACCATTTGTATTTCCAAATGTAAATCTTTTCATATTTCCAAAACCCACAAGAAAAGACGATTGCAATTAACCAGAGCATGCTACTGTGAAATAGAAGCTGAACAATGCTTTCAAACTATTAACATTTAAATATAGAACTATGTGTCTAAACGTTCTGAAGTTATGTGCAATTTTCTTGTAACTGGATATTATTTATAACAGAGATATAGTTACCCCTTTAAGAGTAGTATAGACTGGTGTAGTCACATTCTTGTATATTAACGACGTGTAAAGTCCTGATGACGAATATGAAGTTGAAGAAGTAGAACCTGAAATAAATATTTCTTTTTCAAAATACTTTCCAAAAATCCTTGGTTTATTCTTATTTATAAAAAGGTTGTTCACCGAGTTAAGTTTCAGCAAAATAGTTAATCTGAACAGTATATAGAAGTATACAACCAAAGTATGAAAAGGGGTGTGTGTCTCTTGTACTTTATCAATCTATTTCCCTGTTGTGTGAATTTTCAGAAATTATTTAGGGAAATTATAAAATTATAGCAAATAAATAAATTAGCAGAAATAATTCCGAATAAAAGAAACATTGTACTCTCTCAAATTCTTCTGTTCTTCGTCATATTCATTTTACTGACTCTTAGCATGCATACACAAAGATTTCCTCCTAAAATATTTCATAGTTTAGTCTTGGCAACTTACTTTTATTGAAGGAGTCCATGCTAAAGGCCTCAGAAAAGTGTAAACCCGACTTGGCGACAGCATAAATTCTGCTTTCCTGACATACAAAAAGATTTTTAATAATATGAATTACACCTTCTCTCCATAAATTTAAGGCTATATTCAGATTTCAACTGTGGTTGATTTCTACTCAACTGGGAGAATTAACACCCTCTTCAAATAGCTAAAATCTAAAATGAATATTGCATTCTTTTCATACTGTGATTTACATGCATTTTGGTTTTTTTTAATCTATTCCTCATCAATTTAGCAAACCATTGCCGGATTTCTTGTTTTGAGAAATAGTTTGATTTGTTGTCAAAGGGTTTCATGACCAGAATCAATGAGTTGCTGTGAGTTTTGTGGGCTGTATGGGCCATGTTCCAGAAGCATTCTCTCCTGACGTTTCACCCAATCTATGGCAGGCATCCTCAGAGGTTGTGAGGTCTGTTGGAAACTAGGCAAGTGGAGTTTATATATCTGTGGGATGTCCAAGGTAGTTATTCAATGCTAACCAAGGTGGCCAATTGCAACATTCACACTTGCCTCGAACAGACAAGAATTCTTTCTCCCACCCTGGACATTATTCCACAGATATATGAACCTCACTTGCCTAGTTTCCAACAGACCTCACAACCTCTGACAATGCCTGACAAATATGTCAGGAGAAAATGCTTCTGGAACATGGCCATACAGTCTGGAAAACTCACAGCAATCCAATAGTTTAATTTGTTTCTTAGCTAAGTATTTCTGTCATTAGACACAGTTTGTTGATACTGAGAACTGGGAAGCCCTGGCCTGTGAGCGCTCCAGCTGGAGGTCAGCTGTGACCAGCAGTGCTGCAGAATTTGAAGAGGCACAAATGGAGGGCGAAAGAGACAAACGTGCCAAGAGGAAGGCGCATCAAGCCAACCCCGACCGGGACCACCTTCCACATGGAAACCAATGCCCTCACTGCGGGAGACGATGCAGATCAAGAATAGGCCTCCATAGTCACCTACGGACCCACCCTGGAAGATTATCCTACTTGGACAATGAGGGATCACCTAAGTAAGTAAAAACTATAATATTTTAACTGCATATAATATTCACTTTTAAGCTACACAAATAGAATTAGCGCAAAAAGATCTCCTCTGGTAGTTTTTGCATCTGCAGTCCCTCACTCATCCCACAAATCTTCTCAAGATTGTCTTCTAGCCTTCAGAGCAAATTTGGGATGACAAATGAGGACTGCAAATTGGTTTATGTACAGTTGCTGGATGACACTGGCTGAATATAACCCATCACTTTTTTTACTCTTCTGCTATACACACTATCAGGAATCAATTAACCTTATATGTATTTAATAAACATTTATTATACCTAAATTCAACAGGACTTTAAGAAAATGTGTGTATGGTAAATGTTTACATATCTTTTTCAGACATACTTAAATATGTTTGCAGCAATTTTCAGTTGCTAACCCATCATAATATATATCAGTACAAAATCTTATTCCAATTCTTGGGTTGTTTTTACTAAGTCACACAAATAACACTCTATACAATGACTTAAGTAACTTAAAGGAAATATAAAATGGGGATGCTAATGACTATTTCTTCCTCACAGCATGTTCCAAGCAAAGCCCATAAATTGCTTTATAAACATAACTGAAGGAAGTAACAGAGACAAGGATAATTCCAGGAAATGCAAAGTTGGAAAAAATGCATGTCCTTTAATTCTAGTTCTTATTCAAATTCAGATGGGACTTTAGCAATACATAATTATCTCAATAGGTTGCCAACGTAGATACCGAAGATATTAAAAAAGTATGTCTTAATGGCTCAAATGTGCTACAATCTCTTTTTAGCTTCTCCTCTGGGCTAAGAGAGTATGATGAAGTGAATATCTGCTTCCTTGGCCAATAATGTTGGAAAAAATATCTTAACAAGAGACCCTAAGGATCTCCTACAATCTTATCTAGTGGCAATTTTCTACTTCATTTAGACCAGTGGTTTCCAACCTGTGCTCTGTGGACCACCAGTGGTCCACAAGAACAAAAATATGGTCTGTGGCCTCACCGTTACTACACCGTTGCCACAAGAGCGACTGGTCTTGCGAAACCCTCTTACAGTGACGAGGCTTATTAAATATAGTTTTCTGTGGGCAAGCAGATGGCAAATACAAGATGGTTTATATTCTGTACCAGAAACTAGGGCTGATGTGGTCTACCAAATGCAATTTTCTGAATCAGCACCCCAAATAACCAAACCGAATCTAAAGTCGACCAAAAACTAGTTCGTAACCCTTTTGGTACTAATATTGGAGAATGATCCCTGGTCAAATTGGTCCCTGGTCAAAAAACAATTGGGAACCACTGACTTAGGGCCCTTCCACACAGCCCTATATCCCAGAATACAAAGGCTGAAAATCCCACAATATCTGCCTTGAACTGGGTTATCTGAGTCCACACTCAGATAATGTGAGATATTCAGCCTTAATAATCTGGGATATAGGGCTATGTGGAAGGGGCCTAGATCTCTCTGTCTCTTGGTAACCCCTGGTTAGACTTACTAAATATATATATAATCTCAACAGTTAAAATGGGCAAAGACAGTTTGTGAACACATTTCAAAAATTAATGAAAAGATGAACTATTTCATATTGAATTATGAAACTGGAATATTGTTAGGAATAATTTAATTTACCCAAGAGGGGAATCGATGCAGTGGTGGGGTAGGAGGCTTGCTGCTTGCAGTTCTCCTTGCATCACCTGAGTCCAAGGATTCTGGACATTGAGTTTCACAGGCATCATAAGTAAAGAGTTCATCGTTACAGTCAATATCCATCTTTTCTAAGACATCTGTACCTTCTCCATCCAACTGATCAATATCTGTTTCCTGAGGCTTAAAGGGACGTATCATGCTAATTGCATTTCTGTTTTTGCCGAACATTTTGTCTGAACATAGAGATGGTTGGCTAAAATGTTTTTTTGCCAATGCTGTGTTTAGAGCAAAGACACTTGGAGTCCTCAGCTTTGGAGGGGGCAAATTTGATGGAGAATCCAGCTGTCTGTCAGAGTCCACTGCTAGTATCAGTGCTGGGTGCTTAGGAGCTAGAGCTGGGGTTAGAATTGGACTTGGAGTATTGGCCTCACTAGAGGAGGATGAATAATCCAGCTTGTGGGACTGAAACCTCTTATTCAGTTCATCAGAAAAACTATCATGGTCTTTCTTGTCGCCGAAGGATTCCAAATTGCTTTTTCCAATGACATGGTTCTGGTTTTTCCATGGTGACCCTTGTTGCCAAGAATATAATTTTTTGTGTATATTTCCTTGAGCTTGGAAACCTTCTTCTTCCATAAAAGAACTGCTGTCATCTGATGCTGTCAAGTACATTTCACTCCCAATTCTGCTGTATCCTGTACCCTCTTCAGATGTGTGGCTTGAAAGAGTAGATGCACACCTAGATTTTGATCTGCTCTTGCCTGTTTCTTCTTCGTCAGAGCTCCAATCGCTTACTGTAATGCAGGAATTCTTTGACACATTACTATCTAGATCTTTTGACTTTACTGCTTGTCTTTGTTCTAGCATAAAAGCATTTTGTTGTAAGGGCTTCAGACATCTATTATTTCCATACGTTGTTGAGCCAACGGAAGATGTTTCCTGGTTCTCTTTCTCTAAAAAAACACATTTGGGAAGTGTTAAAAAAGAGACCATGTGCATGTTACATCGATGTAGAGACAGAAATTTTTCAATCAAGAAAACAGAAATGCACAGTTTATGTGAGTGGCGTACAGTATTATCAGCAACAACGAAGAGTAGCCGGATTGATCACATCCAGTTAATGTAATTTGTTGTTGTGTGCCCTCAATTCATTTCTGGCCTATGGTCACCCTAAGACAATTTGTTATTGTGTGCCCTCAATTCATTTCTGGCCTATGGTCACCCTAAGACAAACTTATGGAGTTTTCTTAGCAGCATTTGCCCTTGCCTCCTTTGAGACAGAGAGTGTGACTTGTGTGTGTAACCCAATGGGCTTCCATGGCTAACTGTGAATTCAATCACTGGTATCCCAGTGTCCTCAACATATTGAGATAATTCTGTTAAGACCAACAGTGCTTGTAAAATAAGGCACAGTATTCTAACTCTATGTTAATATAGAGTTTCATAGTCCAGAGTTCGTCAACAAAATCTATTTTGAAGTGACCTATTCAAATGTATGAAATTTGTTTTAGTCTGAAGAGAAGACTCATATTAATAGGTTTCCCTCATTTTAAATTATTTCTTTTCTAAATATTTACTGGTTGAAATACCGGCTGTAACAGGTCATTAAGAGTTGAAGAAAGATATAAGGTTGTGAGATGGACATTTTCCTAAACATATTAGAACAGAATTCAAGTTCACTCACTTTCTAATCCCAACCTCCCCCATCTTCATGTGAATTGCACTACAGTTAGGCAATGGCATTAGCTTCAGTCAATACTAATTTGTTTTTATTTTTTGTTTGTTAAGTCACAACAGGGAATCAATTCAAAGTGCAGCAAGAGAAGTGGGGGAGAGAACAGGTTACTTCTCAGTAACTATAATTTTTGAAGTGATAGTTTATAAATTCATACAACTACCCTCATTCTTTTCTTTGCACATGAACCATCTATGTTATTTCTTATAAAATACCACTTACAAATCAATCCAGAGCTAAAAACCCTAAAGCAGTGGTTCTCTACTTGTGGGTTCACAAGTGTTTTGGCCAACAACTCCCAGAAATCCCAGCCAGTTTACCAGCTGTTAGGATTTCTGGGAGTTGAAAGCCACTCACAGGTTGAGAACCATTGCTCTAAAGGCACCAGCTGTGCAAGGTTAGTACTTAGATGGGATACTGACAGCTAATACCAAGTGCTGTAGACTAGATTTCAGAGGGAGAAACTGATAAAACCACTTTTGAGTATTCCTCGCAATTCACAAGGTCACTATAAGTTGTCAGGTGACTTGAAGGGACGGACAAATATGCACACATGTCAATCAGTTCAAAACAATGTTGAAAACCCCCAAAGTTTCTCCAACAAAAATTGTTCCCTTTAATCTTACATTAAAAACTGCATGATCAATAGAAAAAAAATGATTTCTTATACATCTGTTTAGAACTGAAATAGCAATCCCTAGTCATTAACATCCAAAATACCTAGACTGCTGTTGCCTTCACTCAGTTCAGCTTGCTTTGATGCAGAGTTGTTTGGGTCTTCTGGCTTAGGAACTTGTTGCGGGCTTTTTGCTCTATTTAGGAAGCATCCAAAAGTCAAGCTGCTCAGTCGCTGGCCTTCTGAAGGTTTATGTGTTGCAGGAACAGATTTCTTTCCCTGAAGTTCTGTAGAATAATAACACAAATATCAAGATTTCATGTATTCTGCTATTAGATGCCAACATAAAAGGAAACTATGTTAATTCACAAAGGGGAAAAAAATTGAAACCTCACAAGTGGAGAAATCTTTATTATTTTGACAAATAAAAGTATCACAAATGACATGAAACTGTCCACATGAAAACAATACTATAAAGCCCATAATAGTATAATATTACACACTTTTATCAGTGTTTCTTGATTGTATTTGTTCATTTCAATTTCATGTTTAATGTATTTTAGTATATTTAGTGAAGAAAGTTGTATTTTGCCACACATTTGGAGTGACACATTGCCACAGGTATTTGTGATTAATGTGTTCAGCACTAGTTAATGCAGCCAAACTCTACCTGATCATCAACTATCTCTGCTACAGCAGCCTCCAAACCATATTCCAAGCAAATATTTTTAGGAATATTCCGGTGGCATGTTTCTGCAGGAGGTGAGGCTTCTTATGCAGAAACATCATATCCATTTGTTCTAGCTAGCATTGGGTACAACCTGTTATAAATACATATGTATGCACTTAGTATGAAAGTACTTGGAGTAACTCAATTAAATATTTCCCTTCTTTGAACAATACAAAATACTTTCCTCCACCAAGAAAATGTATATTGTTTGAAGTGCTTACCTTGCAGTTTGTTCTGCAGCAGCCTCATTTCTTCAGTCTGGTTTTGGTTGATCATGCGAAGGTTCTGATTCTCTACTTCTAGCTGAAACCATTAAATACACAAATCTCACTCTTAGGTGAAAGGTTAGAATGTACATCTTGTTCCCTCATATTTTCCTCTCATCTTATTTGAAGAAGGCTCAAACCATGTATTGTTGAAGGCTTCCATGGCCAGAATCACTGGGTTGTTGTAAGTTTTTCAGACTGTATGGCCATGTTCCAGAAGCATTCTCTCCTGATGTTTCGCCTGCATCTATGGCAGGCATCCTCAGAGGTTGTGAGACATCCCAACCTCTGAGGATGCCTGCCATAGATGCAGGCGAAACGTAAGGAGATAATGCTTCTGGAACAAGGCTGAAACCTTTTACTTGCTTATCTTAGAACAGCTAACACAGAAGGTTCACATATAAAGAGATGTAATGTTAAGTACACGGGAGTAGAATTTCAAACTACATGTGAGGGTTTTTTTTTTTTTTTTAGAATCCCTGTTTTTCAATTTAGCCTCAAGGGGTATTTTAATTTCACATATACAAATTATGGTTATCAGAAAACCTTACACAGAATAAGTCTGCGGTACACATTTTCCCCTTAAAATTAGAGAAATTAAATTTTAATGCTCAAACAGGAAATGATGCTCACCTATATATTCCCATTCTCTAGGACAGTGGTTCCCAGCCCTTTTTTGAGCAGGGATTACCTAGTACCAAAAGGGTTACAAATCTGGTTTTGGTCAACATTAGATTTGGTTTGGTTATTCAGAAAATTGCATTGGATAGACCACATCAACTCTAGTTTCTTATACAGAACATATGCCATCCAGTAGTCGCCATCTGCTCACCCACAGAAAACCATATTTAATAATCCTCAGCACTATAAGAGGGTTTCACAAGACCAGTCGCTCGTTGCAACAGCGTAGTAACAGTGAGACCGCAGGCCATATTTAGTTCTTGCGGACCACTGGTGGTCCACAGAGTACAGGTTGGGAACCATTGTTCTAGGATGTCAGGAAGAAGCAACATGCTCCTAGCAACATGTTTTCTTGGCTGATAAATTGTGCCTTTGTGCTATTGGGACACTAATTATTTGAGTAAGGTTTTCACTGTGCATTGTTTAGAGTTCCCACTTCATCTGAAGAACATTCATACACTTTATGCTRAAGAATTTCCCCCCAAATTATATAGGGACAGTTTTTAATAAAGATTATTTAAAAAAAATATAGGGACAGTTTCATTGACTTCAAAGTGCTGAGAACCCTCTGCTATACATTCTACACAGYCAACATTGGGTTTGTATTGGTTTTATTGATTTTATTGATTTTATTGATATAATGCATGAACTAGTGTGATGTAATTGTRTAATTTTGTGTCTTGATTGTTTTGTACTGCTGGCATCGAATTGTGCCTTGCTTCTGTAAGCCGCCCYGAGTCCCCTTCGGGGTGAGAAGGGCGGGGTAAAAGAACCCCCAAATAAATAAAATAATAAATAACATGAGACTCACCTCATGGAGCTTGACAGTCACCCATTCTTTGATCTTTGCTGCTTTTTCCTCTATAATTTTTGCCTCTTGTATTCTTATTTGCTTCTGAAACAATAAGCTCGACTTAATCTTTTTTACAGCTGCATCTCGGATATTTAAAAAATATTTTATGGCTTACCAAGCATTACAACATCTAACCCTGATCCAATTACAAAGAGCAAAACCTTATAAGAATAAGGAAAACACTTTTACATCTTCTCTTTAAGAAGAATCCCCAATTGTTGGGAGTGTGTCAGGTGACCTTCTGCAGGGCACTTGTACAGAGTAGTGAAAACAATGGTACACTAGCACCACAACTGCTGCTGTTATGCCAGGACCAAGCTAGAGCATAAGAAAATGATGATTCACATAATTGGGATTGGTTGGGGATCTTCAACCTGATTGTTGGAGCGCCTATTTTCTTTAGTAAGGACACCCACCTCCCACAAATTGGGACTACCATCTTATTCTTTGCAGAAATTAATGGAATGCAGTTTTCAAAAGAAAAATGAGCAATTGCCTATTGCTACAATTATGCACACTTTCTTTTTCTGTTCATTTTTCTCTCTCCCTGTTCCAGACAAGAAAACACCATCCATATTTAACTGGTTATCAATAAATAGCTTAAAACAATCTGAAAATGTTTCAACAATGTATTAACTTGGTGGAAATTTGGGGAAATTCCAAACATTTTGTTTTCATTAACCCCCCCCCCCCCATTATATTCTCTTTCTACAAATCCAGATGAATGACAGCACTCTTATTTCCAACCTGCTCTAGAAGCTGTTGCTCCAAATTCTGTATAACGTCATCTTTCTCCTGCATCAGTATCTCCAAATCTTGGCACTTCTTATACAACCTTGTCTCTGACTCACTGGTTTGGATGTTAGCAGCTTTTAGTTTCTCTTCCATAATCTGGACCTAGAAGGTAAAATAAAACACTGTATATAAAATAGGAATTATTTACAATACATTTCACAGTATAAAATTACCAAAGTGTCAATATCTACACATAAGCAAACATTTTAAACAGTGATAAATAAGCTTCCAGGACGGATAAAAGATGCAAACTATATTTTGTTATTGCTGTTAATTCATTTATGTATCATTTAACACTAGGATTAAAAGCAATTTACAGTTAAAACGGAAGCACACAGCATGCAGGAAGAGGAAGAAGAACTGGATCTGCAGTTAAGTCATAATGTGGGCAGGCTCTTCATGTTCAGCACATTTTATGTTCTACCTGGTACGACTCCTATGATTCCATGGAACTGAGCCATGGCAGTTAAATTGGTGTCAAACTGCATTAATGCTACAACGTAAACGAAGCCTAAGACTCAGAGCAGATTGACCACTCGAGACATGGTGGCCATCGTTCCTCAATTTCTATACTTGTAATATTATGAAGAATTTCAAATCCAGAAGGATGTAGAAGTTTGTAAGGGCGGTGCTTCTGCATCATGTCTAATTCTAAATTTTATAAACTTTTGTATTTTTATTTTTTTATTTATTTGCATTATTTGTATACTGCCCTTCTCAACCCCGAAGGGGACTCAGGGCAGTTCACAGTGTTGGCAAAAATTCAATGCCATCAATAAAAAACAGTATAAAACATCAAAATTGACCCTCCCCAATAAAACATTAAACATTATTCAACATAGCACATAAAATCACATATTATACAAAGACATAGCCATTTTTCATAATATTGCTCTATAACATATAATAATATAATATTATTTCATAATTTGCAATATTTATTGTAAACATCTGCTGTGAAAACTATTATTTAGAAACATCCCACCATAAAAATTTTAAAGCATTTCCACATTCACTGTTGAATCTTGTTGGAATTGTTGCTGGACTAAATTTTTGTAATATTCAATTTTTACTGTTACCACTTTGGAAAGTGCTAGAAGGTTTGCAAGCAGTAAGCACCCCTTCGCAATTTTTCTCAATGCTTCACTTTTTTAGGGGATGTATCCCAACACCTGGCCAACTGGGGACAATCTCTACTTTGCTATACACTAGCAGTTTTGTTACCTCTTGTACTCTACTTTGAGTCTAAATTCAGCTTTTCGTGACTTGTTTGAAAGAAAAGCAATGCAGATGGGTGGCATCTGTGTTAGGAAACTTATTCATCTGTTGTCCATCTGCTTAAAATTACTTGCAGTTGACTGTGTATCTTCATCCATATTTGACACATGGATCAAAATGAAGATGTATCAACCCAGTTGCCTTGGCAGGTGTAATACAGCTCCCCTTTTATCAATGTCCAAAAACTAATATATTTTATCAGACAAAACTATTTGGAAATTACTCTCCTTCGTGCATACAATGACAGTTCAATTCTACACTATTTTTAGTCCTCACCCTTTTATTTAGATCATATGTAGTTTTTACTAATATAATACAGCATGCTGAAAGTTACATCAGATTCCTAGCGATACTGGTTCACTTTTTAAAAAAACCCTGTATACTGATTTGCTTAAAAACCCTTCCAAAAAGAAGCTATAGTCTCAAAGCTTGTTCAGCTTCAAAAATGGGGGGGGGGGGGGGGCAGACTGATCTTATCTTAAAATACATTGCTCCTCTTTTGCATAAACATAAATCACACTACACTATATAGAAAATTATTGGATATCTGAATATCTTGACAAAATTAGTGAAGACAAAAGTCAAGGCCTAACCATCTTCAAATTGCTAGCATATTTGTACAAACACTCTAGATAAGGGCATAACATCTCTACACAATAAGCATACCAAAAAAGGGATCATACTTCTTGTTTTTTTTTAATTGAACTTCACTGGAGAAGTAAATTTGAGAGACTGCTACAATATCATTACGTAATTACATAGGAAGATCCAAAACCACTGTTCATCACAAATAAATAAATTAACAAACTATCCCAACTCTCATAAAAGCTTTCTTCATATAATGCCTTTCCTACAATGCTATCAATTTCATGTAGGAAATAACACACGTTCTACAAACCTATGATGAAATAAATGAATGTATATTATCTTATTTTCAGAATCATGCTACTACAGATCATTTTGTGCTATGAACATACCTGCTGAAAAGCCTTTTCTGCTTGACGGTCTGCATCAACAACTTGTTTTTCAAGCTGCTGCATCTATAAAGAAATATAAAACATCAAATGCAAGCTTCCTTGGGAGTTATACAAATCATTATTTTTTTACCATTAACATGTAGCACTTTTCATAAGAGATAAAAAGATAACCCTTAAGATTATTTCAATCATTCTTACAACAATCTTTTAAAACTATGTCAGCAGTAAACCATTTCGTAGATAAAAGTGGTGGAAAGTGGGAGTCAGTGATTCACTTAAGATATCCCAAATCATAGAATCCAACAAGTTCCATCTACTGTTAAAAGACATTTGTTAGGTGGAAAGAAAACATACAATTTTCAATTATTTCATTATTATGTTCAACTAGTTCAAAGCTCCCTGCTTGAGTGGTGATAGTACAATCATCAGCATAGATGAAACGTTCTATCCCTTCTGGCAATGGCTGAACATTTGTATAAATGTTAAACATTGATGGAGCAAGCACGCTCCTCTGAAGCACACTCTTACTGCCGATTACAGGGGAAACGAAGACACCTAATCCATCTAAAATGCAGGCGTGTGCTTTTCATCTTAAGAACAGACGTGCAACTCGAGCCCTGAGGAAGGAATCCCACTGGAGCATTGCAGCACACCAAAATACCTGGGAGTAATTCTGGACCATGTTCTGACTTATAAGAAGCACTGGTTGACTATCAAGCAAAAAGTGGGTGCTAGAAACAATATCATATGAAAGCTGACTGACATAACCTGGGGATCACAACCAGATACAAAGACATCTGCACTTGCACTTTGCTAGTCTGCTGCTGAGTACACATGCCCAGTGTGGAATACATCTTACCACGTTAAAACAGTGGACGCGGCTCTTAATGGGACATGCCGCGTTATCACAGGATGTCTACGTCCAACACTGCTGGAGAAATTATATTGTTTAGCCAGTATTGCACCACCTGACATCCGTCAGGAAGTAGCAGCCAGCAATTAAAGGGCCAAGGAATTGACATCTCCGGCTCATCCTCTGTTCGGGTATCAGCCGGCATGCCAACGACTTAAATCAAGAAACAGAAAATAAGATCTACAGAGATACTCACAGGAACACCTCAGCAAGCGAGGATCCAAAAGTGGCAGGTTAAAACCTGGAACCTCAATCAGTGGCTGATTCCGGATGAGAAACTCCCCCCTGGGCACACAGAAAGCTGGACAACTTGGAAGACACTGAACAGACTGTGCTCTATTTCTTAAGGTTAGATGCAGATCTAACCTTAAGAAATAGGGCCACTAATTGGAGTCCACAACATGCGAGTCTGGAGAAGAGCAAACAACAGACTGCTTACTACAATGCAGTCTGAGCCCTGCCACATGGACAATGGAGGACCTTCTTACAGTGACACCAGAGGCACTTGAAGGTCAAAGGAAATTTAGTACAATGCCAAGTGTTTGTGGGTTTTTTTTTTTAAAAAAAAACATTATAACTGTATTCTCAATTTGCTTCTGACATGATAAATAAACAAATATGTTGGTAGAAGCTGTAGTCAATGGAGGGAACTGACTATCCAAAATTCATGGTTGAAGGCCAACCTACACATCTCACTACACATATCACTGGGATATATCCTTGGTTACAAAGTAACAGAATGATCTTCCTCAGGACTACAGTTCATGAGAAGTGAATGTCAACATTTTTATCCCTAGTCCCAATCTCAATCAAAACCACCCACCCTGGGGCTTCTACTGTTCACAAATAAGCTCTTTTTAGTTACTATTTGTTTGCTATATTTATACCCCGCTTCTCTCATCCCAAAGGGCACTCAGGGCGGCTTACACTCCCTATTGTTGCAGAAAAGGGGAGACAATTTTTATCAGGATTGCAATCAACTTGAATTCCTCTCTGCACAAGCTGCAGTCCTTATGACATTTTCACTCTATTCTTCCGATTAATTTTTTAGCCAAACCCTAAAGTGCTTCAAGTGATACATTCAGTGCATGTGCTTTGGGCCTGAATCAAATCTGATTGGTTTACTGATAGTATTTCATAATCCATTAAAAAAAAGAGGCTGAAGATTTATGATCTGGGACAGGCATGTAAGAAACGCAGTTGTGTTCAATATATTCAAAATCTTAAGGAGTTGTACCATGAGAAGGATATTAGAGAATGGTGGAGTAATTCCATTTCATCCTATGACATCCAGACACTGTGGTCCAAATCATTTGCCATAGAGAAGCAATCTAGTTAATGCCATGGGATTTCATGTTCCCCTTCCTCTAACATTCCTTCTTGCACTTTTAATCATGGTTCATTAATATCAGTATTTTCTGCCCAGTTTACTGTATTGTTGCACTTTCCTGCGCTCCTGTAAAAATGTATTGCACTCATTGAATCTATACCTCAGCTATGTTTCTTTCAGCCGTATTGTTTTTATATTGCTTTCAATTGTGTTTTTATTGTTTTTATCTAACGTTTTAATTGGTTAAAGTGTTTTACATGTGTGTTTTAATTGTAATCTTGGGTGTGTCCCTTGTAAGCCATCCTGAGTCCCCTAGGGGAGATGGTTGCCGGGGTATAAAAATAAAGTTATTATTATTATTATTATTATTATTATTATTATTATCTCTGATTTCTTCTGAATTCGACTGCATGTGATCCTAAATCCTACTTCTAAAATCTACAATTATTAGCCATATAATTCAGTATGTGTAGACTATGAACAACAAAGTCGGGTAGTTAAATGCATACTAGAAGGTTAAGATACTGAAAAAAACGCACAAAGCAGTCTCAAATTAAACAACTTATGCGAATGTGAACTCAGAAAATAGTTCTCAGCTAGTTAAAAAGTAAGCCAAGGTTAAATCATAGTTCCTTGTAAAGCTGACTGTCAAGAAAATATGTTAAGTACTTTTGCATGAGCTTGCAGTATGCTTACATTAGCCAGCTTTCTGGCAACATCTAAACTTTGATCTTGCAAATTGGAAGTGCACTTGAATGTTCTCATGCAAGCTTGCTGCTTTGAAAATAACAATGTTCAAAGAGCTTAAAGCGTAGCCCCCATCGCACACATATCATAGAATCATAGAATCAAAGAGTTGGAAGAGACCTCATGGGCCATCCAGTCCAACCCCCTGCCAAGAAGCAGGAATATTGCATTCAAATCACCCCTGACAGATGGCCATCCAGCCTCTGTTTAAAAGCTTCCAAAGAAGGAGCCTCCACCACACTCCGGGGCAGAGAGTTCCACTGCTGAACGGCTCTCACAGTCAGGAAGTTCTTCCTAATGTTCAGATGGAATCTCCTCTCTTGTAGTTTGAAGCCATTGTTCCGCGTCCTAGTCTCCAGGAAGCAGAAAACAAGCTTGCTCCCTCCTCCCTGTGGCTTCCTCTCACATATTTATATATGGCTATCATATCTCCTCTCAGCCTTCTCTTCTTCAGGCTAAACATGCCCAGCTCCTTAAGCCGCTCCTCATAGGGCTGGTTCTCCAGACCCTTGATCATTTTAGTCGCCCTCCTCTGGACACATTCCAGCTTGTCAATATCTCTCTTGAATTGTGGTGCCCAGAATTGGACACAATATTCCAGGTGTGGTCTAACCAAAGCAGAATAGAGGGGTAGCATTACTTCCCAAGTCTAGACACTATGCTCCTATTGATGCAGGCCAAAATCCCATTGGCTTTTTTTGCCGCCACATCACATTGTTGGCTCATGTTTAACTTGTTGTCCACGAGGACTCCAAGATCTTTTTCACACGTACTGCTCTCGAGCCAGGCGTCCCCCATTCTGTATCTTTGCATTTCATTTTTTGGATGACTTTACACAGGAACTCAGCAATTAATGATTTGGTCAGTTAAGGTTTTGCTGGTGCTTTTTTCAAGGGATGCTGAAGGTTCCAAGAAGGATATTTGGGAACACTGCTGTAGATTTTCCTTCATCACCATCATCAAACAGAACAGGATAGCCTAATAGAGTGTACATTTATATTTCAAACTATTTTGTAACCTCTGGACACAAAGGTTTTAGAAATTTTACCTGTTTTTGGAAAACTCTTTGTGGTATTACTGCCATAACAATTATTCACCCATGTTTTACTTTGTAAAAATATCCATGCACTTTTCAGTAATGGGATACATAAGATTTTCCTATCTCCACTATTATGCTGACACAGGAATTCCTCAAGTTTGTTGACACCAATAGCAATTACTCCCTTTAGACCTTTCAAATGTTATGTTAAAGCAGACTATCACATTTTCTATTCAGTTTAAAGATGAGCAGTATTTTTTCTCCATTGGCTAAATTCCCTTAAATTGCGAGGAAGGTAATGAATACCTATGGTGGGCTGTTCTAAAGTCTTTGCTTAACACTGAAAACTGCATAACATTACTATAGGATAACATTTACTAATAGTAAATGATGCATCAGGTGGATTATAGCAGAGAAAGCATTCTAGTTTTTGAATCAACCAAACAATTGGTTCTACCCATGGCTAAAACTTGATATCCCAGTGGCTGACAAACAGGCCCCTGGGTCTTGTGGATAATGGACCCCAAGGTCTACATCAGTGGTTCTCAACCTGGGGTCACCAGATGTTTTTGGCCTACAACTCCCAGAAATCCTAACAGCTGGTAAACTGGCTGGGATTTCTGGGAGTTGTAGGCCAAAAAAATCTGGGGACGCCAGGTTGAGAACCACTGGTCTACATAGTTCAGATGTGGACAAAGGAAACTGGAGTAATATAGATATTATATTGTTTGTTTTGCTGTTTGTGTCCCTGTTCAGAAGACTTTACCTCACTGTCTTTCCCTGTGATAATTGGATTTTGAAAATGCTGCCTGACATGGAAACAAGTATTGATGAGAAAGCTTCAGTGGAGACACCTTTTCTGCATAAACACCTTTTCAGGAGTGAATTTCCTTTCCTGGGAATAGATTTCACTCACTTTCTGTTATCTCAGCCACGTTCTAAATTGTAAGCCATTTTTTAATTTCAGGATTGTCTGTATTTGCTCCAACAGCCAGTGCACACTGTAAAATATATTTGCTTTATCTGAATATTAGCCTAAGATATGAACCATATGTATGCAAAACATTTAAGAAACACAGTTAAATACTGTATATACTCAAGTATATGCCAAACCCAAATATAAGCTGAGGCACTTAATTTTACCACAAAAAAAACTTGGAAAACTTATTGACTCAAGTATAAGCCGAGGGTGGAAAATGCAGCAGATACTAGTAAATTTCCAAATAAAAATAGATACCAATAAAATTACATTAATTGAGCCATACAGCTTCTCCTCTCATCTTGGCACAGCAATCCTATATCATAGGCAAGTTAGTTTGATGCAGCAGCAAACACCTACACACTGTACTGAATGTCAGAAGATTATTGTTCTTTAATTTGCTGTTGTTTTTGATGAATATATTTCATTTCAAATTAGAATCTACAAAATGACATTAAAGAGCTCTTGTGTTTATTTTCTAAAAATGATTTTCAGATTGTGTTTACTTTAAATGAATGTATTATGAAGTGCCAAATTTGTGTCTACTAAATACGAATCTACAAAAATGACATTATAGGGTCCCTATGTTTATTTTGTGAGAATGCTTTTCAGGCTGAGTTTACTTTAAAAGAATGTGTCATGAACAGCTATTTCTACCTCATTGTGCATCTGCATCAACAAATATTTTAAAGGCCATTTAGTTCCAAAAATAATTATTCCTTACTCTATTCTTTGTTTAAATTCTTTATTTTCTGCTAGTCAGTGAACTGCTAGAGTCATATTTCTCCCTTTCAAGAATATAATAAAATTTAGTGCAACAGCTATCACTGAAATAACATAAAGATCAAAAACTTAATATTTTCAAAAGTATATCTTTTTTAGACATATATTTCTTATATTATTCCATAGGCAAAACAAATAATAAAAACCAGGGAAAAATACGAACACCAACAAAGCAAATACTAATTGACTCCAGTTTTCAAAAAAATTTCCTATCCCCAAACCTAAACCATAGATATTAATGACATCCACTGACTTGTTTCTATTTAATTATTGTTTAAATGTCTGCCTAATACTCATACAGAAATACTCAATGTTCAAAACCCAGAAGTGTTATCTTCCCTTACTTTCCAAAATGTATCAAATGTGCTCCTATCAGTTTGCTGTGAGCTTTCTGGGCTGTATGGCCATTCAGTGCTAATCAAGGTGGGCCAATTGCAACATTCACACTTGCCTCAAACAGACAAGAGTTCTTTCTCCCACCATGGACATTCCACAGATAGATAAACCTCACTTGCCAAGTTTCCAACAGAACTCACAACCTTTGAGGATGCCTGCAAAACGTCAGGAGATAATGCTTCTGGAACACTTATTTACTTACTGTATTTATACCCCGCCCTTCTCATCCCGAAGGCAACAATTTGATGCCTTAATATGACCATACAGCCCAGAAAACTCACAGAAAACCAGTGATTTCGGCCATGAAAACCTTCAACAACATACTGTGCTCCTATTCCGTAAACAGTGAGAAGCCTTAGAGCAACGTTTCCCTTGGATAAAAGATAACACTAAGGTTTTACAGTTGTCCAATGCTGATAATTTGGCAATTCAAAAGATTTTCCAGTACCATTTTATTTCATTGTCTTACAATGAATTGTTTTCTATCTCTCTATACACATAATAAAAGTGAAAAATGTGTATGTGGCAGAGCTGTCCACTTAAACCCTTCACAAACAGGCAATAGTTCCAAGTGCTGAGAAGCCTCCAAAGTCACTCCCTCAACTGACATTGCAGGTTAGAGCGAGCACCATGAACATGTAGCCCAAACACTGCCAATGTCCTCCCCAAACACTACAGCCCACTACCCAAGGAATGCTTTCTTTAGGGGACAATTTCATCCTAGATCTGACATGTTTCCTCCACTACAGGCAGGCATCCCAGGGTTCCTTGAGTGGAATTTGCATAACCCCACCTACTGCCTCTCCCATAACCCTTTCCTACCCTTCCCTAAGGCACACAGCAAAGAGAGGAATTGATCAGTAACTGAACAGACTGGAGGGGTTTGGAGGACTGACTCAACAGGATGGAAGTTGTAGCTCACTGACATCCAGAGAGCACTGTGTAGCCAACCAACAATGGTTCTGGATCAAACTTATCACAGATGATGGGACTTGCAGTACCTTCACTCACCTCCAGAGACCACTGCAACATGGTCAATTGTAAATACTGGCAGGATTTGGGGGTGACTGCCCTTGGCATATGGGAGTTGTAGTTCACCCTTATCCAGAGAGCACTGAACACACCCAATGACAGATCTGGACCAAACTTGGCACACAGACCCATCATGACCTACTGTGCATACAGGCCTGGTTTGGGGAGGATTGACCCAAACCAGTTGTAGTTCACCCACATTGTTATGTATTTTCTAATTGGAGCATTCATAAAAAACTAAATCAAAGACTGGCTTTTTCCTAATAAATAGTGTTACTAATTAACTAAATGATATTACCTAACATCCCAAAACAAATTTATTTATTACAAACATTTGTACCCCGTCCTTCTTTGATGCCACATACAAAATAATACATACAGTAATTACATATGAATAATACATTCAATTAGTTTAAAATTTTATTTAAAATAACAATACAGTAATAAAAAGTAGAATAATACTGGCTGTCTAGCCTTATCTAGAAGCGAACAGCAAACACAACACAATTGGAAGCCTATCCATAGTCCATTTTCCATAGCATTATCATCATTGTCATTGCCAATTATCTGCAAGCTACCCAAAGGCCTGGTCCCATAACTACGTTTTCAATTTCCTCCTGAAGGTGAGGAGGGAAGTTGTTGACCTGATTTCGGTGGGGAGCGAGTTCCACAGGCGGAGGGCCACCAGCGAGAAGACCCTGTCCCTCATCCCTGCCAAGCATGTGGCCGAGAGCAGGGCCTCCCCGGAAGATCTTAAACTTCGGGGTGGGACGCAGAGAGAGATACGTTCGGACAGGAAAGCTAGGCCAGAGCCATATAGGGCAAACTATGTCTTATTCAAATAGCCTGGACACCACTGGGTACCCAAGCTAGTATGCAATAAAAGTTGGGGCTTAATCATTTTTGTTCCATATACAGCAGTAGATTGCTGGGCTGGCTCTTTCACAAGGCTGGGGGAATTCACTGTCTCAGGTGGTATAGACTTAATGCTTCTGAGAGCTCTATGGCCCCGAATTTCTCCTGTGGCACATGTCCTAACAGTAGAGAAACTTGCAAGACTTCTCAAAGCAGCCATTTTATTTTGCTCATAGTGATAAAGAGAATAATAGGCGGCTCCGTGGAAAGGCGAACAAGCTTCAGAACATGGCTGGCCAGATCCTAATTTCTGTCTCTGCAAGGCTCCTTTCTTGGAGACAAGCACTGTTGGAGAGGTGGCCAGGAGATCACCGCAATGGTGATCCACGTAATCTAAGCAAGATAAAGTCAGATAGCAGGAGATGCCATTTCAAATGTACAAGCAGATGCCTGGCTAAACAGCAGTCAAAGCAGCAGAAGGGACGTAATTTAAATTTTCAATAATGTGCATGAACACTATGCAACGCAGATTGCCAAAAGTAAAGACAAATATGCCAAAGTTCAACTGCTCCAGAACACCAGTTAATTATTAAGCAAACATTTTTTCTCCAAATTTAGTCATAAGATTTTCCTAAAGTTAGGATGTACTGTAAACATATCCATTCACATTCTCTCTCTTTTTGCCCCTCCCACTCACAAGAGACTTTCCCTTCAGCAGATCCGTTCTTTTTGTTTACATAGACAGAAATGTCAAATTAAGTCCCCACCATTTCCTGTTTTTTTGGAACCTCCCTCAGTAAATACTGTTACTAGTAACACCGGAAAAAAACTCAAAAAGAGTGAAATACTTCCTTTAAAAAATGCGAAAATGGCAATTTCATTTTACCATATACCAGGCATACTTGCCCTACTGTGTACATAACAAACATGCAGCGTAAAAATAAAAAAAAATCTTGGTTTTGTTTCCAATGGTTTGAAAGGCTTTAAAATATGATCCAAAATTGTATTGTCGAAGGCTTTCATGGCTGGAATCACTAAGTTCTTGTGGGTTTTTTCGGGCTATATGGCCCTGTTCTAGAGGCATTTCTCCTGACGTTTCGCCTGCATCTATGGCAAGCATGCCATAGATGCAGGCGAAACGTCAGGAGAAATGCCTCTAGAACAGGGCCATATAGCCCGAAAAAAATCCACAAGAACTTAGAGATCCAAAATTGTTTCAAAATGGTAATAAACTTATTAATCAAAGTGATGACCATGAAATAAAACCACAATGTTCAGAGGCTGTATATATCTGAATACCTGCTGCAGGAGGACTGTTGCTTCCACAACTCTGTTGGGCTAAATAAAGATATTGGGAAACCCACAGGATACCTGACTGAATGGGCCATCACTTTGATTTAGGAGGTATTTTATATTTCTTTTGTACAAGCAGCTCTTTACTGAATCCCTCCAGACTCTCTGTGGTACAAATACTTGTTGTGTTGCCTGTTTCAGCCTAGATTGACATGTAGGACCTCCTACACCTCGGCATATTCCATCATCAGCTGTTTCTCTGCAATTGAACTCTTAAGGAATTTGGCAAAATGCCTGTTTTACTGGGTCATAACCTTGCTTAATCCTGAATTATTATTGAACGTTGTCATTCTGCCAAGGTCACATATGACTTCGGCAGAAATAAGTTACAATGCTGTCATTTGGGCACTTTATATAATACATGAATTGCAGAAAAGGCACAGGCAATGTATTTTCCATTGTTAAGTGCCAGCTGCACAAATATACTCCTAAAACTTCCTTGAGATTTCTATGGTTTCTTTCTTTCTTTTTACACTTTACAGACTCAAAATTTGAGTAACAAAATAAAGTCCACTTGAGTACCACGGACAGCCAAAGTGTGTTGTGGTAAAAACACTTTTTATACCATTCCTTGAATTCCTATTACAACCTCTCCCACTTGTAGGAGCAGAAACTTCTGCCTAGATCTTCCAACAATCCTTCTTTCTTCGCATATAATGTTTAATAAATCACAGTGTGATTATGACCTAATGGAACAAAACATATTCAGTTTCCACTACTGGATGTCTATACACCCTTGTGTGCTCCTTGCTCCCACTTTCTGCATTCCCTCCCATAAATGCTACAATGGCATGCTATAAAACACCCCACGTGTGTTAGGTCTGAAAGAAGACATATATCTGAATCTGGCAAAATGGTTGAGCTCATGAGAATTCCTAGTCATAGTCAGTGTTGGAACATTCACTTAGATCCCCATTCATCCCCTGACAGCACCATCCCTGATTATTTAAGAAAACATTTGTTATTTTATGGGTCACTTTGATTTTATTAACTAAAAACTATTAACAATTAATATCATAGACATTAACATAAAAATCCATGAACGGCTAATTCCATTTATGTAGACCAGTGGTTCCCAACCTTTTTTTTTAAACCAGGGACTGCTTGACCAGGGACCACATTCCAACATTAGTACCAGAAGGGTTATTAATCAGTTTTTGGTCAACTTTAGTTTAGGTTTGGTTACTTCCCAGGTGCTGATTCAGAAAATAGCATTGGATAGACCACATCAACTGTAGTTTCTGATGCAGAACATATGCCATCCAAGTGGGGTTTATATATCTGTGGGCCATCTGCTCGTCCACAGAAAAACATATTTAATTATCTAAAGCCAATGTGGTAGTAGTAATCTTTAGTGGGTAGTCAGCCTCTCCCCTCCCAACATCCCCGTTGCCTCGGCACTATAAGAGGGTTTCACGAGACCAATCACTCTCGTTACCACATGGTTTTGAGGTAACGATGTAGTAATGGTGACACCACGGACCACATTTTCGTTCTTGCGGACCACTGGTGGTCCACAGACCACAGGTTGGGAACCACTGATGTAGACATTTAGTATAATTTTAAAAGAAAACATACAAATATCATATTTATGTATTTAACAGCTATGGTTGTGTATGAGATAATTATATTCAGTGGTCTCCCAAGTGTGCTTGTTTTGAATTAATAATAATCATCAAACATTCTCAGATTATTTTTCCTTAAATATTTTTAAATCAATGGCTGATTTTGTTTATTTTGATTAAGAAGTAAATAGAATAGGTGCATTCAGACATATCCCCTATATCATAGGGACACATGTCTTATAAGCCTGTTTTATGTAATAGTCTGCCAAGAAAAAATGGTGGGAAGTAATCTCCCAATAGTTTTCTTAAATATGTTTAGTCTATATGAAAACTTGCCCTTGTAATAAAGAAATGTTTTTGTTAAAAATATTTCAGGTTTTATAGAAAGTAAATGACAAAATACTCTTGATTTTTGTACAACACAGTGCTCCACGCACCAGTTTTCTTCTCTGTTCCATGCTGGCTGGAGCAGCAACAGACCACCCTTGTAGTCCAAACAGCTATATTTAAAACTATCTGAAACAGGAAATCCTATACAAATTATAATTGATTAATGGCTCAACTGTTTAAAATTTCTCTTGGTTTCAAAAGAAAAACATTTAGTGTTGCCCATGATAACAAAGAATACTCAGCACAAGAATGTGAGCAGGAGGCAATGAACCTTTCCTTCTTGCTTGGTCAGTACTTACAGTTTTGTGACACTAATTGGAGAGGGAGGGTAGCATGTAATAATTTATTATTATTTGATAAAGTACAAATTCCAATTATGTGAACGTAAGATCCAGAACATTCTAATGAATTTTGAAATAGAGGTTCCAAGACAAATAGGTGAAAAGAGAAAGGATCTCTTTCAAAAAAACCAATTAAGGTCCAAAAGAGGATATAGTAAGCTTGTTATTTACACCTTTCCTCACTCCTCGACATCCAGACCTTTGTTCGTGTTTCCTGCTGGAGAGGTTATTCATATCCTCTGTCCTGCACTCCCAAACAACTGTCACTCTTGTTTATTTTCTTTATATTTCTTTTTCTAACATAGGACCCAAGGCAGCTCACAACATAGATTTGAACAAAGTATAGATAAATAATCTATAATTACATATTTAAAGTTATTAAAAAAAACCAAATCTACTATTCTATTAAGACAACACTAATATAAAACTATTTAAAATAATTAAAACAAAGCAATGAGAATAAAAGCACAACACAGACACCATTAAAATACCATTCTGCTACAACCAGTTAAAACCCAAAAGTTACTACTGTCTATTTGTTATTACCTGTGAGACGAAAGACAGCAGGGAGCTAGGGTATTTATTTATTCATAACAACGTATAACTCCCATTTTTCCAGTTTCTGAAGAATAACCTAAACTATTCAAAGCTGCACTCATCTTGCCATGTTATGATATCTTCTAAGCACACAAAGTAAACTGTTCTGCAAACTATAAACTCCAGGTTACAACAAATAACAAATTCTAGATTACAAGTAACAACATATGCCAGGCCAGAATCTTGGTCTTTAGGAACAACAATATAATAATAAAATAATAATAATAAACTTTATTTATACCCCCTCACCATCTCTCCCAACGGGGACTTGGGGCGGCTTACATGAGGCCAAGCCCAAACAACAAATTACAGCAAAATAAAACCAAAAACACAAAAAAAATAACCTATTTCAAAATATGTATATTTTCTTGCATACATTAATAAAAAGACAACCCCAAATTTAAGGTTATCAATCCCTAAGAGTAAATCACACCAAAGCAAGTCAGATGACAGGCAGTCAATGGTTCCATTGATCTGATGGTGCAGTGAATCTATTCTCAGTTTTATGGAGCTGCTCTGGGTTATCTCTCTTAGGCGGTCCCTCGTTCTCCAAGTGTAGTGTCTTGGTGGGGATCCGTAGGTGACGGTGAAGCCCTATGCTTGATTCGCTTGTTCTTCCACATTGAGGGCATTGCTTTCCAGGTGGAAGGCAGTCCTGGTTAGGGTTGGCTTCACGCACCTTCCTCTTGGCATGTTTCTCCTTTTCACCCTTCATTTGTGCCTCTTCAAATTCCACAGCACTGCCTGTCACAGCTGACCTCCAGCACTCAAGGGCCAGGGCTTCCCAGTTCTCAGTGTCTATGCCACAGTTTTTAAGGTTAGCTTTAAGCCCATATTTAAATCTTTTCCTGTCCACCAACATTCCATTTTCCATTCTAAGTTGGGAGTATAGTAACTGCTTTGGGAGACAGTGATCAATCATTCGGACAACGTGACCAGTCCAGCAGAGTTGATAGCGTAGGAGCATCGCTTTAATGCAGGTGGTCTTTATTTCTTCCAGAACACTGACATTTGTCCACCTGTCTTCCCAAGAGATTTGCAGGATTTTTCAGAGGCAACACTGAGGTCAGCTGAAACATTCACACCTAGCTCCAGCAGAGAAGAGCTCTTTGCCCCACCCCAGTCATTCCACAGATATATAAACCCATTTTCCTAATTCCAACAGACCTCACTACCTCTGAGGATGCTTGCCATAGATGCAGGCAAAATGTCAGGAGAAAAATGCCTCTAGAACATGGCCATATAGCCCGAAAAATCCCACAAGAACCTACTGATGGAGTCGTTCAATGAGTTGCGTATGAAATCTGCTGACAGTCCACATTTCCAGGCATAGAGCAGGGTTGGCAGGACAACAGCTTTATAAACAAGCACCTTGGTCTGCCTACGGATGTCCTGATCCTCAAACACTTTCTGCTTCATTCAAAAAAATGCTGTACTTACAGAGCTCAAGCAGTGTTGTATTTCAGTATCAATGTTGACTTTTGTGGAGAGGTGGCTGCCAAGGTAGAAGAAATGGTCGACATTTCTGGCACTCCTCAGCGGAGGGAACATCAAGGCCGCAGGACCTGTGAGGCCGCAGGCGGTTGGGCCTTACGCGTTAGCCGGCTCAACGTAGCCAGGATTTGTGCTGGTAACTAGTTTAAACGTGTGCTGGTTTTTAGTCTTCACTACTTGGACTGCCATCTTCCCGTGAATTGGGTCATCTTTTCAGAGGACGACGAGGAAGAAGAACCAGGGACTGGGCCAAAGGGCGCCGGTTTGTTCTTCACGGGTCCAGGGAGCTGGGTCCCTTGGTCTTTGAAATTATCGTCCTGACTGACTATTAATATCGGACTCAAGTCAGAAGGCACCAATTTTGCACCTTAAGATTACCATTAGCACTAAGCCACTTTAAATCTGGTTAGTTGGGAGTGTTTAACCCCTTTGGATAACAAACAGTATACTTAGCCGCGGGCAACTGACCATCTTGCCTAGAAGTGGGTAACCTCCCGCCATCATACGAGATTGCCATCATATGAGTTGTCACCTCTCATTTGCTAATTATTAATTCCGGAAAGACTGTATTGACCATCTTTGGGCCCGATTATTGTAGTATTGTGCCGGTTCCCATTTTTGATAGAACTTTGTCAGATTGTGTTGTCCATTTCCTGAATCCTTCTGTGTTATCCCTTCGATTGTGTAACCTGCCACAGAGTAGGCTGATTATTCTGCTGTGTCGATCTCTTCTGATTCTGCTAACTGTGCTGACCATTCTCATTACTCTAATAAGAACATCTATATTAGTGACCGGAGAAGATCTTAAGAACTAATAGTGCTACTGTTGACGAGTACTTTAGCCCCGACCTGTTAGCACTTTAATTGTAGTTTTATTACCATTATTATCATCTCTGTGGTAACTGAACTAACAACCTGTGAGTTTCAGCACTTTAATCTGTTTTAACGCACCATTTAGCATCGAATTCGGGGCCCTCCATGACGCACTTTATTCCAGCACTTTAGAGTGGATTGAGGAAACAATTGCACTTCAATTACTTACTCCTTCTTGTATGACCCATTCGTATTAAAAACTTTAGGAATACTCACCCGATAGGCCCTAATACCTACCATCCATGTCATCACCCTTCCCCCGGTACTTGTTAACCTTGCTGTTGATTGTTTACGCTGGAGAGAGGGAACGGAGTAGGCTAACGGGATTTGAGCATTGTAAAGCGGGAGTAGGAAACGGATGGAAGACAGGTTTATGGCACTCTGTAACCACAATATGTCAAACAGCTAATAATGCATTGTTTGTTGACACACTGGCTGCTCACTGCGTCATGGAGGAGGGAGGGGGTTCCGTTAACCGGGGAGCCCCCATAGAAGTCGTGGTGGGGAGGGGGAGATACGGGAAAGGGAGACCTTTAATTCGACCTAGGGAACGGGGAACAACTTTAGTAATCCCAAATCGGTCTCCTGATATGGTAAGTCGGTGTAACCAGGATGGCGGTCCCTCCGAATTGAAAGTGGTGCTGTTGAACGCCAGATCTGTCAACGGTAAAACAACTTTCATCCAGGATTTAATCCTGGATGAACGGGCAGATCTGGCGTGCATCACAGAGACCTGGTTGGACGAAGCAGGAGGTGTAAATTTACCCCAGCTTTGCCCACCAGGTTTCTCTGTGCAGCACCAACCGAGATCCGGAGGGCGGGGAGGCGGAGTTGCAGTGGTCTATAGAGATACCATTCTTCTGACCAGGGCCCCCATCCCGCAGTCAACAAAATTTGAATGCGTCCACCTGAGGGTGGGAGACCGGGACAGATTAGGGATTCTGTTAGTGTACCGTCCACCTCGCTGCACTACAGACTCCCTGACTGAGCTAGCGGGGGTGGTCTCGGACCTGGTGTTGGAGTCCCAACGGCTGCTTGTGCTGGGGGACTTCAATATCCACGCCGAGTCCGCCTCATCGGGAGCGGCTCAGGACTTCATGTCTACCATGGCAACCATGGGGCTGTCCCAACAAGTATCTGGCCCCACCCACAGTGCTGGACATACATTGGACTTGGTTTTCTGTCAGGGATGGGAGGAAGGTGGCGGTGTTGAGGAGTTATCCATCTCTCCGTTGCCATGGACCGACCACCACCTGGTCAGTTTTAGACTTGCTGCACCCCCTAACCTCCGCAGAGGTGGAGGACCCATTAAATTGGTCCGCCCCAGGAGGCTTATGGATCCGGATGGATTCCTGACGGCTCTTGGGGAATTTCCCGCCACCTCGGTTGGTGATCCTGTTGATGCCCTGGTCGCTCTCTGGAATGGGGAGATGACTAGGGCAATAGACACGATCGCTCCAGAACGTCCCCTCTCAAGTAGCCGAGCCTAAACCAGCTCCTTGGTTTACCGAGGAGCTGGCAGCGTTGAAGCGAAAGAAGAGGGAACTAGAGAGCGTGTGGCGTTCGAATCCGGGCGAGCCAAATCGAACACGGTTTGTGTCCTTTTTAAGGGCATATGCCGCGGCAATAAAGGCCGCAAAGAAAACTTTCTTTGCGGCCACTATTGCGTCTGCAAAGAACCGTCCGGCTGAACTGTTCCGAGTTGTCAGAGGCTTATTAAAACCCACCACTCAGGATGGGTGCCCTGATGACTCGGCAGCTCGCTGCGAAGCTTTTGCTCGGTTCTTCGCAGACAAAGTCGCTTTGATCCGCTCTGGACTGGATACCATATTAACGGCAGTATCTGAGGATGTAACACGAGCATCTGCTTGTCCGGTTTTGATGGATTCATTTCAATTGGTTCAATCCGAGGATGTGGACAAGGTGCTTGGAGGAATGAGAGCTACCACATGCATCCTAGACCCCTGCCCATCCTGGCTTCTAAAGGAGGCCAGAGGGGGATTGGCCGAGTGGGTGAAGGTGGTGGTTAATGCCTCCCTTCGGGAAGGCAAAATTCCAGCCAGCTTAAAGCAAGCTGTGATAAAACCGCTGTTGAAGAAACCATCACTGGACCCCACTCAATTCGTCAACTATCGGCCTGTTTCCAATCTCCCCTTCTTGGGCAAAGTCATGGAACGTGTGGTGGCCTCACAACTCCAGGCATTCTTGGTAGACACGGATTATCTAGACCCGGCACAGTCTGGCTTTAGGCCGGGGCATGGTACCGAGACAGCCTTGGTCGCCTTAGTGGATGATCTGCGTCGGGAGCTCGACAGGGGGAGTGTGTCCCTGTTGGTGCTGCTCGACCTCTCAGCGCCTTCGATACCGTCGACCACGGTATCCTTCTGGGACGCCTCGCGGGGATGGGTCTTGGAGGTACTGTTTGCAGTGGCTCCGCTCATTCCTCGAGGGTCGGTCTCAGAAGGTGTTACTGGGAGACTCCTGTTCAACCCCACAACTTTTGTCTTGTGGGGTTCCTCAGGGTTCAATACTGTCTCCCATGTTGTTTAACATCTACATGAAGCCGCTGGGCGAGATCATCCGGAGTTTCGGAGTGCGATGTCATCTGTACGCAGATGATGTTCAACTCTGTCACTCCTTTTCACCTGCTACTAAGGAGCTGTCGAGGTCCTGAACCGGTGCTTGGCCGCTGTGACGGTCTGGATGGGGGCGAACAAATTGAAATTGAATCCAGACAAGACAGAGGTACTCCTGGTTAGTCGTAAGGCCGAACAGGGTATAGGGTTACAACCTGTGTTGGACGGGGTCGCACTCCCCCTGAAGACACAGGTTCGCAGTTTGGGGGTGATCCTGGACTCATCGCTGAGCCTGGAACCCCAGGTTTCGGCGGTGACCAGGGGAGCCTTCGCACAGTTAAAACTTGTGCGCCAACTGCGACCGTACCTTGGGAAGTCTGACTTAGCTACGGTAGTCCACGCTCTGGTTACATCCCGCCTTGATTACTGCAACGCTCTCTACGTGGGGTTGCCTTTGAAGACAGTCCGGAAGCTCCAGTTAGTCCAACGGGCGGCAGCCATGATTCTAACAGGAGCGGGGTGCAGGGAGCATACAACTCCCTTGCTGAACCAGCTCCACTGGCTGCCGATATGCTACCGGGCTCAATTCAAAGTGCTGGCATTGGCCTTTAAAGCCCTAAACGGTTCTGGCCCAACTTATCTATCCGAACGTATCTCAGCCTATCAGCCCACCAGGACCCTAAGATCTTCCGGAGAGTCCCTTCTCTCTATCCCTCCAGCTTCAGAAGTGCGGCTGGCGGGAACGAGAGACAGGGCCTTCTCTGTGGTGGCCCCCCGGCTTTGGAACACCCTCCCTATAGAGGTACGATCAGCCTCTTCACTGATGGTGTTTAGGAAGAGACTCAAAACATGGCTGTTCAAACAGGCATTCGGCTAATTTTTGTGACAATCGAATCCAGATGACTAAGGGCAGGAAACATGGACAACGAATTCTGATTGTGGTTTTAACTTGAGATATGTGGGATGTTTATTGGTGGCCCAATAATTTGTATTGTATATGTGTTATATGTTTTTTAATACAATTGTGTTTTAACTGCTGTAAACCGCAATGAGTCGCCGTTCTAGGCTGAGATATTAGCGGTATACAAGTGTATCAAATAAATAAATAAATAAATTGCAGAAGGATTGGCTGGTGGCTGGTGGAAGAGCATTTCGGGTTTCTCAATGTCCAATGAGAGGGCAAGCTTCTCGTATGCTTCTGAAGAAGTGTTTAGAGTGGCTTGTAGGTCTTCTTCTGAATGCGCAGAGATTACGTTGTCATCAGCATATTGGAGTTCCATAACAAATGGAACTCCTTGGTTTTGGCTTTCAATCTGCTGATGTCTGGAGAACAAGCCCTATGAGGAGTGGCTTAAGGAGCTGGGCATGTTTAGCCTGAAGAAGAGAAGGCTGAGAGGGGATATGATAGCCATGTATAAATATGTGAGAGGAAGCCACAGGGAGGAGGGAGCAAGCTTGTTTTCTGCTTCCCTGGAGACTAGGACGCGGAACAATGGCTTCAAACTACAAGAGAGGAGATTCCATCTGAACATGAGGAAGAACTTCCTGACTGTGAGAGCCGTTCAGCAGTGGAACTCTCTGCCCCGGAGTGTGATGGAGGCTCCTTCTTTGGAGGCTTTTAAGCAGAGGCTGGATGGCCATCTGTCAGGGGTGATTTGAATGCAATATTCCTGCTTCTTGGCAGGGGGTTGGACTGGACGGCCCATGAGGTCTTTTCCAACTCTTTGATTCTATGATTCTATGATTCTATGTTAAAGAGCTTGCCATCTGTCCGATAGATTATTTCTATATACAGGATTATTAGAGGGTTATACAGGGTTATATAGGAGCTCTCTCAGTGCTAAACCTCTAGCTGAAAAAGGACTTGCATCTGAATGGCACCCATAAAGCCCAGAGCATCTGTGGTAGGACTGGTCATAAAACCAAGAGCAGATCCATTGCCTCCACAACAACAAATCCACCCACCATCCCTGAGGTGGATATATAATTATAGATACTTAACAAAATAATAAATAAAACTCGCCTTCTCTGCTAGCAACTCCCTTATTTTGCTTGCTTGCAGACGAAATTTCATCAGCTGAGATTCCAAAGCAATGCATCTTTCCTTCCAGTCTACTGTCCAGTCTAGTTCTAAGAACTCTGCCATACCTGTAGTTTGAAGGGTGGAACAAAGAAAATATTCATTACAACAGTATTATTTTAATACTGTTTACATTTAATCATGTTTTAATGTTTGTATATTTGTATATTTTAAATGGTTATGCTGGTCTACAGTAATCTAAGGAAATAGTAAATAACATACAGCATAATTAAAACACATAAACATTGTAAAAATTCTATACACATACACATATTAAAATGTATTTCTATAAAGATACATATTAAAACATGTTTCTATAAAATACATATTAAAATACACAGGTTTAAAACTGGCTGGGTAAGCCTGTCAGAAGTGATAGGTCTTTAGATGGTTTTTAAATTCCAACAACTCATTTAGCTGTTGGAGCTTTCCCAGCAGGTTGTTCTACAGTTTTGGGGCAGCTGATGAAAAGGTCCTCTGACAGTTGCCAGTTGTGTTCTGGCTGGTTGGAACAAACACCCCCCAGAGGACCTAAGTGTTTGGGGCAGACTGTACAGAAGGAGATCCTGTAGGTAACCTGGATCTAAACCATGTAGGGCTTTAAAAGTCAAAAACAACACCTTGTACTTTTCCCGGAAGCCAATTGGCAGCCAGTGGAGTAACTTTTTAGGATAGATGTAATATGCTCACTTGTGGGTGTTTCTATACCTAATTTGGATGCCATATTTTGAGCCACTTGGAATTTCCAAACTTGGTACAAAGGTAGACAATATTGAGGTTAACAGTGTGTGCACTACCTATCATCTTTAGGTCTTCCAAATATAGGAAGGGGCACAGCTGTTGTATCAGCCAAAGCACTCCTGACTGTCACATCTACCTGGCCTGACATTTGGAGAGACGGATCCAGAAGCACTCCCAAGTTTCAGGGGGAGTGTAACCCCATCCAGAACTGGCTGACACACTTCCACCCCCAGATTAGGACCCTTGATGGCAAGCAACTCTGTTTTGTCTGGATTCAGTTTCAATTGTTCTTCCTCATCCAGCCCATTACTTCTGCTAGGCATTAGTTCAAAGGCTACATGCTCTCCTTAGCTGAGACTGTTTTTGAAGGCATGGAGAAACATATTTGGATGTCATTAGGATACTGACTCTTTTTTTGTCATGTCAGGAGCGACTTGAGAAACTGCAAGTAGCTTCTGGTGTAGGAGAATTGGCCGTCTGCAAAGACATTGCCCAGGGAACGCCTGGATGATGTGATGTATTTATCATCCTTGTGGGAGGCTTCTCTCACGTCCCCGCATTAGAAGCTGCAGTTGATAGAGGGAGCTCATCCGCCTCTCCCCGGATTTGAACCTGCGACCTGTCGGTCTTCAGTCCTGTCGGCACAGGGGTTTAACCCACTGCGCCACCGGGGGCTCCAGGATACTGATAACACCCTGTCCCATCACTGCAGACGAGTTTCCCCAGCGGTTTAATGTAAATATTAAAAACCATTGGGGATAGAATGGTACTTTGTCGGATGCCATATAACAGCTCTTTTTTTGAAGAGCAGCTGTCCCCAAGCACCACCATCTGGAACCAGCCTGGGAATTATGACTGGAACTACTGCAACACAGTGCCTCTGATTCCCAGCCCCTCAAGACTTTTCAGAGGGTTGGTGGTATAAAAACAGCTGAGAGGTCTAGAAGCACCAACAGGGGGACACACCCCTAGTCAGTGTTAAGACAGAGATTATCCACTAAGGAGATATCCTGCTGTGAAAGTTCCCCTCCCTGATAATAATTAGTTGTATTTGAGACTGAATTGCATATCCTGACCAGTCAAGAGGGACAAGTATCAAGAAAGCAAGTTGTCCTCCTTAGTTGCCCCAACAGCTTGTCAACATCAACAGTACTCACCAATTGAAACTGATCCAGTGTAATCCCACTCACAGAGTTGCTGGACACCTCTTTGTTGGCCTCTGCTCCAATGATGACATCTACACCAGCTCTTATGCGAGAGGTTTTATCTGTAAAATGTAGTATTGTATGACCTGGCACTACCAACCATGGTTTTCATACATGAGTCACAACACCAAATGTCTGTTGCTTTCCTCTTAATTTTGGTCCTGGCACAGAAGGAGCTGGTGCTTGACATACTGGTTATTTCTCTAGCAAATGTGTTTAGAATTAGATCCTTTAACATTTAATGCACTTATTTAGAAATGTCTGAGGATAACCATGTCTGAATCTATCTTTCTGTGTCTATCTCACAAAATACACACAGATTGTTGTAGTATCTGGTCCCAAGTTATAATCTACAATGTAAGCTGTTGTCATGGCTATTAAAACACAACATCAAGTCCGAAGCTAAATATTTAATCTCAATTCTATTCATAGATCATATATAACACATACATAAGTGTCGGATATCGGCCAACATAGCAAAAGGTAAACTACTTTTGTTATGTTTACCATGGGGTTAAAAGCTTTCCAATAAAATTAGTAATGGGATGAGCTTATGCAAAATGGTAACTCAATTTATAATAGCTAGGTTTTGAAGTGCCATCTATTTATTATTCTTGATCCTAATGTCACTTAAAAAAACAATCACATTCCAAATGCAATTAGTAAAATTATCAAACAACACTTAGTTAAAAATTCTTCCACTGTCCATTAGAGTGATTACATCATGTCACTTTTTCCATTTTAAAGGATTTATAAGAATAGTTCACAGAACCATTAACTAGATTACAATAACTTTGTGATTTTAAAAAATAAGTGTCAAAATAAGGGAACAAAGACTTCAAACTGTACACCTTTATCAAAGTAAATGAGACTTACATCATTGATACTGTATAGCAACAAAGCAAAATTATGATTTCTAATGAATCATGAAAATATGCATATACTAGAAACATACAATGAAACCTATCATTAATGGGCCATTCCACTGTGTGCCTCAAAATATATTTTCTCATCATACTATGTGACACTTGCTGACATTACAACTTATGAATCTTTGGGTTGGATGGGACCACAAGGGTCATTTAATCCAATCCCCCACCATGCTGAAATATTTGAAGCATTCCTGAAAGATACCCAAGCAACTTTTGTTTAAGGACCTCCAAAGGAGGAGACTCCACGACTCTCCAATAAGTCTATTCTACTGTTGAACACTACTTACAATATAGACATTCATGCTCCATGTCCTCCTAGCAAAACTATTTATACATATGAAAAATAAATTTTAAAATGTTAAGAGTTATTATTTCCAAAACTGCTACTATTTACTAGCAAAACACGGTCACAAGCATTTTTGTTTTCAGGGACTTCTATATAGGTCAAAGCTGAGCTTTTGTGAGAAAAATTTGTGCAGATGTAACATCAGCACAATAAACAGGATAGATTTTTTCAGTGTTCCCGAAAATTAACATTTAACTGAAATACAAATATGATTTCACTCACATAAAGTTTGAGATTGACCTCTATTATTGTTCGGATCTTTGTCTTTATAATTCTAGCAAAATTATTTGCTTTGCATTTTCCAGAATGTGAAGGACTATGGAAATATTTGCTGGCACAATATATACTGTTTACAGTTGCACAGTAAATGATCTTACTTATGAGTCAATGACTTCCCGTCTCTTGTTCGAATCCTCAAGGGAAAAATAAATGAGTTCATCACTTTGGCTTGCCTAGTGTTCTGATTCAGCATTGTGAACCTACGCACATTTTCCCTCCTGTGTTGCTTTTCCCATTTTAAAACTGGTTTTTATTAACTATTAGTACATCCTCTGCATGTTTTTTTTCTTTTTGGAGATTTGGTTTACTCCTTACATCAGTGTTTCTCAACCTATCTAATGCCGCGACCCCTTAATACAGTTCCTCATGTTGTGGTGACCCCCAACCATAACATTATTTTCGTTGCTACTTCATAACTGTAATTTTGTTACTGTTATGACTTGTAATGTAAATATCCGATATGCAGGATGCATTTACGTTCACTGGACCAAATTTGGCATACTGATGGGGTTGTGGGGGAATTGATTTTGTCATTTGGGATTTGTACTTGCTGGGATTTATCGTTTGCTTATAATCAAAGAGCATTCTAAACTCCACCAATGATGGAATTGAACCAAATTTGGCACACAGAACTCCTACGACCAACAGAAAATACTGGAAGGGTTTGGTGGGCAATGACCTTGTGTTTTGGAGTTGTAGTTCACCTACATCCAAAGAGCACTGTGGACTCAAACAATGATAAATCTGGACCAAACTTGGCACAAATACTCAGTATGCCCATATGTGAACACTGGTGGAGCTTGGGGAAAATAGAACTTGACATTTGGGAGTTGTAGTTGCTGGGATTTATAGTTCACCTACAATCAAAGGGCATTCTTAAACCCACCAGTGACAGAATTGGACCAACCTTCCCACACAGAACCCCCATGCCTTGAGGGGACTTGCTGGCATGAACCTCTTTCCAGCCTCGCATGCTCTCCCTCTCCCGCACATGTGCACTATGCTGCCATGTGCCGAGCATGCCTGCTCTCCCCTCCCCACTTGGGGTCTCAGAAACAGCCCTCCCCTTGGCTGAGAGGTCAGCTAATCACAGCAGAAGAAGAATTTTGATGGGAGGATTCACCATCTGCTTCCAAAAAGGAAGAGAAGGACAGGTGGAGAGATCTTCAGCTTTCTCTACCAAAGGGTTCGTAAAACCATCAGAAATACATGATTTCTGATGGTCTTTGGTGATCCCTCTGAAACCCTCTCAAGACCCCCCTCCAGGGGTCCCAACCCCAAGGTTGAGAAACACTCCCTTACACGATTGTATATTGAGATTTGTCAGATTTTAAAGTCATCATTATCAATCAAAATGCTAATTCAGGAAACCCAGACATGTCATTTTACTAATATATATTACAAGTATAATGAACAAATATTTCATTCCCCTAGAATAGAGTTGGCTATTATCATTGCCTAGCAGATATTTAAGGAAAAGTCTTCATTTTCATATTTTACTTTCAAGACATAACATATCTGGTAGACTCATACTTTGCATAAACATATCAATTGACTGGATAAGGCACATGCTGTCATGGCACAAAATGGAAAGGAAGCTGGATTTAAAGATATAATCCAGTTGGAAATGGAGCCATCAGTGACTCTATAATGAAAGTTTACACATGGAAGAGTGAAAATTTATTCCGACTTAAATTGCAGGAAAAACACACAATGACTTCAGTGAGGTCGGGTTTTGCCCAAAATACTTTCCCCTCACACAGTGTAAACAAACATAAAATAGAAGAAACTTTGTTACTTTTCATTATAGCACCTTACTTTTCCACATTTAGAAACAAATGTGTCCTTGAAATTGAAGGAATATAACAGTCTGTTTTTAATAAATAAGTCTTACTTATATTTTTAGCTTTTAGGGGGGAAACTGGTAGACTTTTCAATCATCTCTCACCTGTAAGCCTGATAAGGACATAAGGGAAAGACACTGTATAAATCTAATACACAAATAAACATTTTAGGTGCTGATGCCATTGACGATGATGTTCCTTATTGCCACTATCTGAATGAGATATATATGTAGAAAATAGCGAAGCCAAGATGAAGAAATTGCCGCCTGGATGCATGAGTGAGTTTGATTTGGGTTTGTTATACAGATGTACAATACCAGAGTCCTCTCTAGATATGCTAGACTTCGGCATTAAATTTTCCATCTATATCAGTGTTTCTCAACCTGGGGTCCGGGAACCCCTAGGGAGGTTGCAAGAGGGTGTCAGAGGGGTCGCCAAAGACCATCAGAAAACATAGTAAAACATAGGGGTTCTGTGTGGGAAGTTTGGCCCAATTCTAGTGGGATTCAGAATGACTGTAGGTGAACTATAAATCCCAGCAACTACAACTCCCAAATGTCAAGGTCTATTTTCCACAAATTCCACCAATGATCACATTACAGCATATTGAGTATTCATGCCAAGTTTGGTCCAGATCCATCATTGTTTGAGTCTACAGTGCTCTCTGAATGTAGGTGAACTACAACTCCAAAACTCAAGGTCAATGCCCATCAAACCCTTCCATAGAATCATAGAATCATATAATCAAAGAGTTGGAAGAGACCTCATGGGCCATCCAGTCCAACCCCCTGCCAAGAAGCAGGAATATTGCATTCAAATCACCCCTGACAGATGGCCATCCAGCCTCTGTTTAAAAGCTTCCAAAGAAGGAGCCTCCACCACACTCCGGGGCAGAGAGTTCCACTGCTGAACGGATCTCACAGTCAGGAAGTTCTTCCTCATGTTCAGATGGAATCTCCTCTCTTGTCGTTTGAAGCCATTGTTCCGCGTCCTAGTCTCCAAGGAAGCAGAAAACAAGCTTGCTCCCTCCTCCCTGTGGCTTCCTCTCACATATTTATACATGGCTATCATATCCCCTCTCAGCCTTCTCTTCTTCAGGCTAAACATGCCCAGCTCCTTAAGCCGCTCCTCATAGGGCTTGTTCTTCAGACCTTTTATCATTTTAGTCGCTCTCCTCTGGACACACTCCAGCCTGTCAACATCTCCCTTGAATTGTGGTGCCCAGAATTGGACACAATATTCCAGGTGTGGTCTAACCAAAACAGAATAGAGGGGTAGCATTACTTCCCTAGATCTAGACACTATGCTCCTATTGATGCAGGCCAAAATCCCATTGGCTTTTTTTGCCGCCACATCACATTGTTGGCTCATGTTTAACTTGTTGTCCACGAGGACTCCAAGATCTTTTTCACACGTACTGCTCTTGAGCCAGGCATCCCCCAGTATTTTCTGTTGGTCATGGAAGTTTTGTGTGCCAAGTTTGGTTCAATTCCATCATTGGTGGAGTTCAGAATACTCTTTGATTGTAGGTGAACTATAAGTCCCAGCAACTACAACTCCCAAATCATAAAATCAATCCCTCCCAATCCTACCAATACTCAAATTTGGTCCAGTGAATGAAAATACATCCTGCATATCAGATATTTACATTACGATTCATAACAGTAGCAAAATTACAGTTATGAAGTAGCAACAAAAATAATGTTATGGTTGGGGGTCACCACAACATGAGGAACTGTATTAAGGGGTCGTGGCCTTAGGAAGGTTGAGAAACACTGATCTAGATGTAGATATACCTCTATTAATAAAGCCTCTGACAAAGAAGCCCTTTGTATAAAGTCTTTTTGTGCCCATCCAACATGCATTTCCCTCCTAGGTTTAGCTGGGAGGGTTTTTTTTCATAGAGAGAATAGTGAAGGAAAGGAGCGGAGCGCAGGGAGCATACCACTCCTCTGCTGCACCAGCTCCACTGGCTGCCGATTTGCTACCGGGCTCAATTCAAAGTGCTGGCGTTGGCCTTTAAAGCCCTAAACGGTTCTGGCCCAAGCTACCTATCCGAACGTATCTCTGCCTATCAGCCCGCCAGGACCCTAAGATCTTCTGGGGAGGCCCTGCTCTCTATTCCACCTGCTTCACAGGTGCGGCTGGCGGGGACGAGAGACTGGGCCTTTTCTGTGGTGGCCCCTCGGCTGTGGAACGCCCTTCCCATGGAGGTAAGATCAGCCCCCTCGCTAATGGTGTTCCGAAGGAGATTAAAAACTTGGATGTTTGAACAGGCATTTGGTTAATCAGTGCAATGAATGTGACGATTACAGGAATGGAAATATGGACGACGAATTTGGATCACGACTCTAGTTATGAGATGCATTGTGTTGTTATTGTTGTGTCAATATTGTATATTGTGCTCTAATGGTTTTTAATTGTATATCGTTGATTGATCTTATCCTTGTTGTAAACCGCGTTGAGTCGCCTGTTAGGCTGAGAAACTGCGGTATACAAGTAAAGTAAATAATAAATAAATAATAAAGTTAGAGGAACACTGATTTTCAGTGTTGGTTTGTGATAGTGTGTCCTGAGTTAAACATTGCAATAATACTTGACATGGGAAAGAATGAGATTGTACTCTACGTGATCCTATTGTAGCTGTGTGCTTACATGCAACAGGCAAGGTAAACAGTAGCTGCTTCCAGAACTCTTTATTGAACATGTGTGATCAGCAGAAAAGAAAAAAAGGTGGTAAGCCTGTCCCACCAGTTGTCCCAACATGCTAAAAATAAAGATCTATAAGGTTGTTGTTGTGTGCATTCAAGTCATGCTCATCTTATGGTGAACCTTTGATAAGGTGTTCTTGGCAAGATTTGTTCAGAGTGGGCATGTCTTTGCCTTCCACTTTTTTGTGTGTGTCAAGAGCGACTTGAGAAACTGCAAGTCACTTCCGGTGTGAGAAAATTGGTTATTTGCAAGGACATTGTCCAGGGGACGCCCAGATGTTTTACCATCCTGTGTGAGGCTTATCTCAGGTCCCCACATGACAAGCTGGAGCTGACAGATGGGAGCTTATCTTTTTGGTCAGCAGTCCTTTTGGTCAGCAGTCTTGCCGGAACAAGGGTTTAACTCAGTGGTTCTCAACCTGTGGGTCCCCAGATGTTTTGGCCTTCAACTCCCAGAAATCCTAACAGCTGGCAAACTGGCTGGCATTTCTGGGAGTTGTAAGTCAAAACATCTGGGGACCCACAGGTTGAGAACCACTGGTTAACTCATTGCGGCACCAGGGGCTCCACACTCTCTCATCCTCAGTGGAGTGATCTGTTCAAAGTCACCCAGTGAGTTTCCATGGCTGAGCAGGAATTCGAACCTTGTTCCAAAGTCTGAATCCAATTTTCATGCTGGTCTACCAAAAAAATATTCTAAGTGGAGGATGGATACATTTTTGAAATGAGGATATAGAAGATTCTATATCCTTATGTTTACTTCAGTCATATTTACCTGAATTAGTTGTTTTATTTCAACTGTGCATACTGTCAAATTTGGATAAAATGTCTGCCGAAACAAGTTGAACAGCTCTCTTTTTGTGCTACAGGAACCCATCCCTATGCTTTCTACCTAATTTCCTGTTAAAGAAGTAATGCAAAGGAAGCCATCTACATAGCCACCACTTAAAAGGCTCTGCCTCTCATCCCCTCAAACGGTGCCTTTTTTCCGAAAGTCAGGAGGGAAGGGGATGATCTAATATCCCTGGGGAGGGAGTTCTACAGGCAAGGAGCCACCACTGAAAAGGCCCTGTCTTTCATCCCCACCAACCGCGCCTGTGAAGGAGGTGCCATGTTTTCACCTTTTTTCTGAAAGTCAGGAGGGAAGGGGCTGATCTAATATCACTGGGGAGCGAGTTCTACAGGCAGGAGGGAAGGGGCTGATCTAATATCCCTGGGGACAGAGTTCCATAGCCAAGGAGCCACCACTGAAAAGGCCCTGTCTCTCATCCCCAGCAACCGTGCTTGCGAAGGAAGTGGGACCAAGAGCAGGGCCTCTCCAGATGATCTCACCTCTGAGTATTGAAGCATGATAGATAAAGAGGTGCCAAACTGCTTTAAATCTATAGTTCAGACACACTCTGACAGACACCCACCAGCTCTTTCCTCTCATAAGAGTGAGAAACAGTCCTCGACTTGGACCTCACAATTTTTTTGTAACTTTTTCATTTAAAAAACGAACGCACAGAAGATGAAACACCTTGCAAACCTACAAGGATGCCATAACAGTTAAAGTGGCATCAAGCTGCATTAATTCTGCAGTGTAGACGCACCCTTCAAAGCATTTACACACACAAGGTTGCATATATTTTTGGCAGGAGACAATCCATATTAGGAAAGCGATTGTAACTTTGGAGACCTCACTTTGGGTGCATCTACACCAGGCCTGGGCAAACTTGGGCCCTCCGGGTGTTTTGGACTTCAACTGCCACAATTCCTAACAGCCTATCGGCTGTTAGGAATTGTGGGAGTTGAAGTCCAAAACACCCGGAGGGCCCAAGTTTGCCCAGGCCTGGTGTACACTGTAGAATTAACACAGTTTGACACCACTTTAAAGTGGTGGATGCTATGGGATCCTAGGATTTGTACTTTGTGAAGCACCAACACACTTCAGCAGTGCAGGCTGAAGGCCTTGTAAAACTACACCTCCAAGAATTGTGGTGTCAAACTGCGTTAATTCCCCAGTGTAGATGCCCAACAGCTTCTTCCTATGGTGATAAAGAGCGAGAATATTTTCCTCTAATTAAGAAGAAGAGGGGAAAAGGCAGACTTACAGAACACCTAGGATTCCATAGCAATTGAATCGTGGCAGTTAAAGCGGTATCAAAGTGAATTAACTCCAAAGTGTGAAGACACCCCCCCCCCCTTGTCACCACTTTTGCAACTTCTTAATTAGGAACTCCTCTCTGCTCCCTCCCACACAAGTGGAAGCCACACCTTTGCTGAGACCAGTTTTTTTTTGGTCGTGTCAGGAGCAACCTGAGAAACTGCAAGTCGCTCCTGTTGTGAGAGAATTGGCTGTCTGCAAGGACGTTGCCCAAGGGACGCCCGGATGATTTGATGTTTCATCATCCTTGTGGGAGGCTTCTCTCATGTCCCCGCATGAGGAGCTGGAGCTGATAGAGGGAGCTCATCCGCCTCTCCCTGGATTCGAACCTGCGACCTGTTAAAGCGGTATCAAAGCGCATTAACTCCAAAGAGTGAAGACACCCCCCTTGTCACCACTTTTGTAACTTCTTAATTAATAAGTTCGCTCTGTTCCCTCCCCCTTCTCCCTCCCACACAAGTGGAAGGCCACACCTGAGCTGAGACCAGTTAAAGCGGTATCAAAGCGCATTAACTCCAAAGTGTAGAGACACCCCCCTTGTCACCACTTTTGTAACTTCTTAATTAGGAACTACTCTCTGTTCCCTCCCCCTTCTCCCTCCCACACAAGTGGATGCACGCCTGAGCTGAGACCAGTTAAAGCGGTATCAAAGCGCATTAACTCCACAGTGCAGACACACCAAACAGTTTTTCCCCCTCATCACCACTTTTGCAACTTCTTAATTAGGAACTCCTCTCTGTTCCCTCCCCTTTCTCCCTCCCACACAAGTGGAAGCCACACCTGAGCTGGGACCAGTTAAAGCGGTATCAAAGCGCATTAACTCCAGTGCAGACACACCAAACAGTTTTTCCCCCTCATCACCACTTTTACAACTTCTTAATTAGGAACTCCTCTCTGTTCCCTCCCCCTTCTCCCTCCCACACAAGTGGAAGCCACACCTGAGTTGAGAAGGTGTCTGTCTCTCTTCCTTCCAGCGTCGCCTCTCAGCCGAGCCTTGCAACTTCCCTCCGCTCTCTTCCAGATCCAGAAGGCTTCTGCGCCGCCATCTGGACTGAGTGGCAGCCGCGCCCGCCACTCCTTAGCCGCGTTGGGCGGGACTCGGCTCCTCCTCAGCCAATCAGCGGCGAGGGGTGGTTCCCGCGGGCCATGGGCTCCAAGGGGTAGGAGAGGAGTTGGTGGTGGGAGGAATTCTCTCAGAGAGGGAGGGCCTGCCTCTCTTTGCCTACACTGGCTAATTCATGCGCTTTGGCACCACTTTTCACTGCAAATGAGGCCTGGCCTGGGAGGTACTTTGGTGAGGCACCAACACTCTTGGGCAGAGAAGGCTAAAGTCCTTTGGAGAACTTTCCTACAACTTCTATGATTCCATAGTATTCAGCCATGGGGTGAAAATTGCTGGAAGAAACATTAACAACCTCAGATATGCAGATGACACCACTCTGATGGCCGAAAGCGAGGAGGAGCTGAGGAGCCTTCTAATCAAGGTGAAAGAAGAAAGCGCAAGAGCCGGGTTGCAGCTAAACGTCAAAAAAACCAAGATTATGGCAACAAGAATCATAGAATCATAGAATCAAAGAGTTGGAAGAGACCTCATGGGCCATCCAGTCCAACCCCCTGCCAAGAAGCAGGAATATTGCATTCAGATCACCCCTGACAGATGGCCATCCAGCCTCTGTTTAAAAGCTTCCAAAGAAGGAGCCTCCACCAGAATGATTGACAACTGGGAAATACAGGGAGAAAATGTGGAGGCCGTGACAGACTTTGTATTTCTAGGCGCAAAGATTACTCCAGACGCAGACTGCAGCCAGGAAATCAGAAGACGCTTACTTCTTGGGAGGAGAGCAATGTCCAATCTCGATAAAATAGTAAAGAGTAGAGACATCACACTGGCAACAAAGATCCGCCTAGTCAAAGCCATGGTATTCCCTGTAGTAACCTACGGATGTGAGAGCTGGACCTTATGGAAGGCTGAGCGAAGGAAGATCGATGCTTTTGAACTGTGGTGTTGGAGGAAAGTTCTGAGAGTGCCTTGGACTGCGAGAAGATCCAACCAGTCCATCCTCCAGGAAATAACTGCTCACTGGAGGGAAGGATACTAGAGACAAAGTTGAAGTACTTCGGGCACATCATGAGGAGACAGCAAAGCCTAGAGAAGACAATTATGCTGGGGAAAGTGGAAGGCAAAAGGAAGAGGGGCCGACCAAGGGCAAGATGGATGGATGGCATCCTTGAAGTGACTGGACTGACCTTGAGGGAGCTGGGGGTGGTAACGGCTGACAGGGAGCTCTGGCGTGGGCTGGTCCATGAGGTCACGAGGAGTCGGAGACAACTGAACGAATGAACAACAACAGCCATGACAGTTGCAGTTGGTGTCCATCCTGCCTTGATTCTGCACCTGAAATCATAGCTGCCCTATCATCTTCTTATATAAATAAAAATGTATTGTTCGTTTGTGGGATTAACATAACTCAAAAACCACTGGATGAATTGCCGCCAAATTTGGCCACAAGACACCTACTAACCCAAGGAGTGACCATCACTAAAAAAATTGATTTTGTCGTTTGGGAGTTGTAGTTGCTGGGATTTATAGTTTACTTACAATCAAAGAGCATTCTGAACTCCACCAACGATGGAATTGAACCAAACATGGCACACAAGACTCCCATGACCAACAGAAAACACTAGAAGGGTTTGGTGGGCATTGACCTTGAGTTTGGGAGTTGTAGTTCATCTACATCCAGAGAGCACTGTGGACTCAAACAATGATGGATCCGGACCAAACTTGGCACGAATATTCCATATGCCCAAATATTACCACAAATGGGGTGAAATTTGGGAGTTGTAGTTACTGGGATTTATAGTTTACCTACAATCAAAGAGCATTCTGAACCCCACCAACAACAGAATTGGGGCAAACATCCCACACAGAACCTCCATACTTAAGGCCTTCCAGTCTAACTCCCTTCACCAGGGCAAGAAAACGTAATCAAAGCCCTCCTGACAAAGAGCCATCCAGCCATAGATATAGATAGATATATATGATTAACACAGAGAAAGAGATATATAGTATCATAGATCTGAAAAGGACCCCTAAAGAAGGACAATTATATATTGCATGTTCCAGAGTAGACAAACCAGACAATCTCCGTATCAACACTGACAAAGAAACAGCAAGAAATATTGTTTACCCACAAGCATAAAGAAAGTACATAGATTAGAAACCAACACTTTCCAATTACTCTGTTTTCCAGATCACCAGACTGGGTCACAGCAACACATGGCAGGGGACGGCTAGTTCATTATAAGCTTGGTGACAGAAGGAAGTGCAAAAGCTGAGTTGCAGTTAAACATAAAACATAAAAAAAAACAAGATTCTGGCAACCAGACTCACAAAAAAAAACTTTCTTCTCACAAAAAGAAAGTAATCTTCCAACTCCGCAAAATGGAGTGGATGAGGGATTAGAGGACATCCAACCCCAAATTGGGAAACAAGTCGTCCAGGAATACCTGGCTGCTTTAAACAAGTTCAAGTCTCCTAAGAGTATTGAAGGAACTAGCGGAAGTCATCTCGGAACCATTGGCAATCATCTTGGAGAGTTCTTGGGACGAGAGATGGGGCCTTCTCAGCAGTGAAGATCATGATTGATATTTCTATGAACAAGTCAACTCTGTGAATTCCAGATGTGTGCATGTGTATAAACAAATTGGAAATATTTAGAAGTAATTAGAAAGGGGCTCAGAAATAACCACTGTTAATGTCACATTCTGGAATACTGTGTACTCCTACAGAATTTCATTGTTAACAGCTGTCACATTAGCTTCGACTTATGATGACCCCATCAATGAGAGACCTCGAAGTCACCCTGTCAACAATGGCCCTCGGGCTTTCCTTGGTTGAGTCTCTCCATCTGGAATGTGATCTTCCTCTTTGCTTCCTTCCTTCCAATTTATCAAGCAACATTCTCTTTTCTAGTGAGTCATAACATCAATGAACACCATAAAACAGCAGCTGCTGAAAAATAAGGGGTTGTAAAGTTGAGTAATTTTCTGATTTTTGGTTTTTATGTGCCTTCAGGTCAACTCTGTCAAATGGCAACCATATGCTAGGCTTTCCTTGCCAGGATGTATTCAGAGGAAGTTGGTCATTGCCTTTGACTAAGGATGAGAGAATGGGCTTTGTCCCAGGTCATCCAGTGGGTTTCCAATGGCAGAGCCAGGATCCCAATAATTATTCCATGCAGACTTTCTGACCGTAAAAAGATCTTTAGTCAAACCATAATAATCAATGCAAATGGGAGAGAGATTGAATATGGCCACAATGCAGGGATATACTTCCCAGACTTGAAGGATTTCCTCAATAGTAGGGGCCAAGGAAATAAACTATAATTTGGATTAGAGCAATACTGAACATGAATGTGTCAATACTGGGCATATGAAGTTGGAATAATTTTTCTTAAATATGTGTGCATGCATGCAGAATAGTTGTCAGACAATATGCAAATCACTACAGGACAAATAAATTGAAAAAATGGTATTCATTTACTGTATATATCAATATAGAAAATATCCCTTCCTTGTCATCTTTAAGTCCTTCTACACTGTCATATAAACCAGATTATCAAAATCAGATAGTCCACATTATCTGCTTTGAGCTGCATTATCTGAGGCCCCTTCTACACTGCCATTTAAAATCCAGATTATCTGCTTTGAACTGGACTATGAGTATACACTACCATAAAATGTAGTTAAAAGCAGAGCTGGATTATATGGCTATCTAGACTCATAATCCAGATCAAAGACTATAATGTGTATTATTTGCTTTAATTATCTAAAGGCCCCTTCTGCACTGCCACATAAAATCCAGATTGTCTGCTTTGAACTGGATTAAATGGCAGTGTAGACTCATATAACCCAGTTCAAAAAATATAATGTGGATTTTCTGATTTGATAATCTGGATTATATGGCAGTGTAGGAGGAGCCTGAATCTAAACTGTCATATAATTCAGTTCAAAGCAGATAATATGGAGTTTATATGGCAGTGTAGAAGGATCCTTGGACTCTGGAAGGACATTTTGAATCTAAATAGCCACATTGCTATTAAGAAAACTTGGACTCTATTGAAAGCTCCATTGCTTGAAATGAATGATGGATGAATATCAAGGGGCGTTGCATTTATTGCTATGCTAACTGTAAAATAAAAAGAATGCAATTTTTAAAAATTGCAATAGTAGTGGGCACAATTTTATTGATATGATTAAACATTTGCATGCCAGCTAGAAATATCTATATCCCATGGTAGTAGATAATGAAAAATACATGTTTAGGAAATAGTTATATAGCTTCTAGAAATATATACTATGTTGTCTTTGTGGATTTTAATTCATGTAGCAACAACTTATGCTACGTGATTATWAATCTTTTCAACAGATATATATGTACTGTTTCTCCCCCCCCCCCCCCAATTGGCCTCTGGTCAACTAAAATGTATATTTATTTTCAGATAAAACCCACTGGTATTTCATATTTTCCTATTATTCTCTGAGAAGCAACCAGTTTTTCCACCCACGTATTACGAGAAGTATCCAAGTYACTTAAAGCTAAACAGATGTAGGGTTTCTATTATATTTGCTGTGATTCCCCCCCCCCCCCCACACACCCTTTTATGCCATTTAGAACATTTCGCTAAGAAGAAATAACAGGAGGAAAAATAATAAGAAATGTGACTGAACTTCAGTGAACTGAACTGAAATTTCCAAATAGAAGGAATTTTACTTTAGGAAACCAATTTTATTTAATTGCATTCCTATCCATACAGCAAAAGATACATATATTATAGTATAATATTTTAAAATATATAATCAAGATTATAAGATATAATAAATAATTATTTATAATACAACACTGGCCAACACACATTTTGATGCCTCAAAAGTTTGATCTATTTCTGGGTACATTTTACCTGCTGATTCAAAAAATGGCACCAGTTTATTCCTATCACAGTGGTTTTCAACCTTCCTAATGCCACGACCCCTTAATACAGTTCCTCATGTCGTGGTAACCCTTAACCATAAAATTATTTTCATTGCTACTTCATAACTGTAGTGTTGGTACTGTTACGAATTGTAATGTAAATATCTGATATGCAGGATGTCTTTTCATTCACTGGACCAAATTTGGCACAAATACCCAATATGCCCAAATTTGAATACTAGTGTGGTTGGGGGAGGATTGGTTTTGTCATTTGGGAATTGTAGTTGCTGGGATTTATAGTTCACCTACAATCAAAGAGCAGTCTCAACTCCATCAACGATGGAATTGAACCAAACTTGGCACACAGAACTCCCATGACCAACAGAAAATACTGAAAGGTTTGGTGGGCATTGACCTTGAGTTTTGGAGTTGTAGTTCACCTACATCCAGAGAGCACTGTGGGATCAAACAATGATGTAGCCGGGGGGAGGGCTTGAGGGGCTTCAGCCCCCCCCCCCCCTGAAATTCTCATGGTGGTTCGTGAAAAGGCCTTACTGGTGCATTATTTAAACTGCTATGTTTATTCATATCATGATCTGATTACTATACTCAATATATCCCATATGCATGGGGGTATTGGGGTAATGATACAAAAGGTTTGCTAGGGTAGACCCTCTTTCACTCAGACTCAGCCCCCCCCCCCGAAACAAACTCAGCCCCCCCCCCCCAAATCGAAATCCTGGCTACGGGCCTGGCACTATGGACTCAAATAGTGATGGATCTGGACCAAACTTGGCATGAATACTCAATATGCTCAAATGTGAACACTGGGGAATATAGAGCTTAACATTTGAGAGTTGTAGTTGCTGGGATTTATAGTTCACCTACAATCAAAGAGCATTCTGAACTCCACCAATGATAGAATTGTGCCAAACTTCCCACACAGAAGCCCCATGACGAACAGAAAATACTGTGTTTTCTGATGGTCTTTGGTGACCCCTCTGACACCCCCTCGCGACCTTCACCCCAGCTATCCTACCAGCTCTAGTTTTTGATATACAGAATGTTGCACTCCAGGCATGGGAACACCAATGATCACAGCACCACACAAGAGTCCATAATGTAAGCAAATAGTTTATTGTAGAAACACTTTAAAAGTATAGGCAAAAAAAACAGGAATAATGAAAGTAAATGCATAATCCAAAAAGGTTTAGCAATAAATGGTAATCCAAACAATAATCCCAATGTCTCATGCAGATCCAAAGGTAACACAGTTCAAGAATAGCCAAAAAGTCACAAGTGCAGCATAAGTCCACAAGCAAAAGGTGAGGACTGACTCAGAGGCTCCCGCCTTCAAACTGATCTGAATGCAGCAGGGAGTTCCGCAGTTCTCTGGAAAACATGGACTATCAAGATAACAAAAGGACAGTGGCTCCAGCAACAGCTTCAATACAGAGACCTTTCTTCTTCTCTGCTAACTACCTCCTGCTTCAATGTAATAATCCCCCAATAAAAAGTACCCTTTTCTCTAACTTTTCTCTCTCTCTGCAGTAATACATTGTGTCACTTTACTGACTTTAACACCAATTAATATGAACCTTCCTCTTTCCGAACCGTGGAACTCCACTGGCTCTTACAGCGTCCTGGGGAGGCTGAAACTGTGATCCTTCAAACTGCGGATACAGAAAAGAGCCCTGTCCTAGTATCCGCGGGTTGACCGATCGACTCCAAATCGGTGCCATCTTTTTCCTTGGATAATTCTAAGACTAACTGATATCTTACTTTTTGCTGAACGGACCTCTGCATCCCAGAAATCCACTCTTTGCATGGAACCTTATGTTGGAACCAAAGGGTTCCTTTCCATGGCTTCGCACAACAACGATGCTCATGTCTTCCTTTCATGCACGTCGCCTCTGACCTGGAAACCTGCCAGCCCCAGGAAAGTCTCTTGTGGTCACCCCCTGGGACCCCCGACCTATGGCAGGCCAATCTGACCACTCATAAATTGGATCTATGAACGAACCTCCTGTTTTTATGAATTGACTTTGGCTACTCAGTGCTCCTATGAACTTTTTTGAACTCTTATGAACTTTCAGGAACTTTTATGGACTTTTTACCAACTTTCATGAACTTTGATGGACTTTGGGGTGGCTGAAATGAATTCTCCTTTGACCCCACATGCCTCCCCCTTTCCCTATGAACTCTGTGTATGCCCCATGCCCCATTAATTTTATGTATGTATGTCTATATTAGAAATTATGGAGACAAAGTGACCTTTTCATGAACCATACCAGCAACTCGTGGCTCCAGGAATTTCCAAACTTCCTCAGCCAATAATTCCCTAAGAAAGGACTTGACCAAATCCCATTTGCATGGACAATAAGTAAATGGCTCCTTTTTCCCCCCTGGATCTTGAAGGGCCTTGATGGCCAGGCCCTCCATGACAATGGAGTCTCTGAACATACTGAATCACTCAACACAAAGGACATCTCCCCATCTGCGAGGAAAAGGGGATTGTCGCTGCCTCCCCCTCCCCCCTGCTGTGTAATTTTCCCATCTCTGAAACCAATATCAACTTTATCAATGGAATAAATATCGCAGGACAATAAAATAATGGACCTGGCCTTTTGGGGCCAGACAAAAATGTTGTTCCAAAAGATCAGGACAATAACCCTGACTAGGCTGGAGAGCCTAAAGCTATCCCTTGGTTGCTTGGCAAACACTAGTCATTCGTAATCCTATCATTCATTCATTGTTTCCTGTCTGGCCCGCCTCCCTCCTGCTCATTGGCTGAGTGGCAGAAGCAGGGGTAGCGCTTTGATTGGGGAGAACGCAGACTGAAATAAAACCTCTGTGGCTTTCCTTCAACTTGGTGAGACTTTATTTGGGAAATTTAGGGAAAAAATCTTCCTTGATGCTTGCTGTCTTGCCAGGTGTTCCGGATCCTCCTTATGTGTCTGGCCGGCCTCTGCCTAAGCAGGGCCTCCCAAATTCGTGTTTGTCATCAAAGGTACACTTAGTAAAATTTGAGTAGGAATATAAAAACAAGAACTTAGAATGCTTCCAGGAAACTAAAATCCAAAACCAAAGGCTTGACTTGAAACAAGAACCAGAGAACTCAGGCTTAGCTTCTGACTTGAACGATACATTGCCTGAACTAACTCATAGGTAAACAACTTACTAACAGCTTACCCATGAAGTCATGTCTTTTCCTACGAAATCTCTCCTCTACTTTCACACCTAAGTGCTCGGACCTACAATGCCTATTTTCTGCTCTGGTGTGTAAACAAAGACCTTTGTTGATCTCCATAACTCCAGATGTTTCCCCCTGAGAGCCTTCTGTATCACTTATCTCTTCAGCCAACTCTTTATCTAATGTTGCTTTTTCTGGCTCCTCTGATTGACCTTGAAGCCTTGCAGTTTCTGAATCAGATTTCTCACAGAGAAAAGCAAAATTCCCTGACTTGAAACTTCTTCACTCCAAGCCCCAGGAAATCCCACAGGGAATTCCACAATCCTCTCTAAATAATCAGTGAACCCATCAATCTCAAGAGTTTCGGGCTAATATCCAACACAGAACATATGTCACATACCAGTCTTAATCTGCTTGCCCAGAAGAAATCATGATAACCATATCTAAGAAATTAGAATCCAAAATCTGTGCATTACTCTGGATATTCTGTAAGGAGCCAGTATAGAAAAGACATTCATATATTACAAACATTATGAAATTTCGAAATTGGATTTTTGAGGCTACAAATTGCTTAATGCTTTGGTGCCACATAGTGGCAGGTACCTGAATTACATGAAACAAATAATCAAAACTACAGTCAGTGATCACATAACATCCATCAGGATTTAGTTTCCAAGATCCTTGTATTGTTGTTGTTTATTTGTTCAGTCGCTTTTGACTCTTCATGACCTCATGGCCGTCACCACCCCCAGCTGCTTTAGAGTCAAGTCAGTCACTTCAAGGATTCCATCCATTCATCTTGTCCTTGATCGGCCCTCATCATTTTTCCTTCCATTTCCCCCAGTATCACTGTCTTCTCTAAGCTTTCCTGTCTTCTCATGATGTGGCCAAAGTACTTCATCTTTGCCTCTAATATTCTTCCCTCCAATGAGCAGTTGGGCTTTATTTCCTGGAGGATGGACTGGTTGGATCTTCTCGCAGTCCAAGGCACTCTCAGAATTTTTCTTCAGCACCACAGTTCAAAAGCGTCTATCTTCCTTCACTCAGCCTTCCTTATGATCCAGCTCTCACATCCGTAGGTGACTACAGGGAATACCATGGCTTTGACTATGCGGATCTTGGTTGCCAGTGTGATGTCTCTACTCTTCAGTATTTTATCGAGATTGGTCATTGCTCTCCTCCCAAGAAGTAAATGTCTTCTGATTTCCTGACTGCAGTCTGCGTCTGCAGTAATCTTGGCACCTAGAAATACAAAGTCTGTCATTGCCTCCATGTTTTCTCCCTCTTTTTGCCAGTTATCAATCAGTCTTGTTGCCATAATCTTGATTTTTTTGATGTTTAACTGCAACCCAGCTTTTGCACTTTCTTCTTTCACCTTGGTTAGATCCCTGAATATACCAAAATCCGTGAATGCACAAGTCTCATTACATACAATCAGATAGTGAAATATAATTTCAAAATCAAGTTTTGCTTTTTGGAATATCTATATCTATATCCATATATACATACATACCCCACTCTATTTTAGCTTCAAAGGGGACTCAGGGAGGCTTCCAAATGGGCAATAATTCAATGCCACATTAAAATAAGACAAACAAAATACAATATAAATTGTGCGTTAAATCATGAAAATCATAAAACACTAACATATCTATATAAATAAAAGTGTAATGTTCATTTGTGGGATTAACATAACTCAAAAACCACTGGGCAAATTGCTGTCAAATTTGGCCACAAGACACCTACTAATCCAAGGAGCAACCATCACTAAAAAAAATAAAAATGATTTTGTCATTTGGAAGTTGTAGTTGCTGGGATTTTTAGTTCACCTACAATCAAAGAGCATTCTGAACTCCACCAATGATGGAATTGAACCAAACGTGGCACATAGGACTCCCATGACCAATGTAAAACTCTAGAAGGGTTTGGTGGGCATTGACCTTGAGTTTGGGAGTTGTAGTTCACCTACATCCAGAGAGCACTGTGGACTCAAACAATGATGGATCTGGACCAAACTTGGCACGAATACTTCATATGCCCAAATATGAACACAGATGGAGTTTGGGGAAAATAGACCTTGACATTTGGGAGTTGTAGTTACTGGGATTTATAGTTCACCTACAATCAAAGAGCATTCTGAACCACAAACGACAAAATTGGGCCAAACTTCCCACACAGGACCCCCATGACCAACAGAAAATACTTAAGGCCATCCAGTCCAACTCCCTTCACCAGGGCAAGAAAACATAATCAAAGCCCTCCTAACAAAGAGCCATCCAGCCATAGATATAGAAAGGTATATATGATTCACACACACACAGATGTAGTATCATAAATTTGAAAGGGACCCCTAAAGAAGGACAATTATATGTTGCATGATCCTGAGTAGGCAAGCCAGGCAATCTCCACATCAACACCAACAAAGAAACAACAAGAAAAACCCACCAAGAAAATCCAACAAATGCTGCGTTCAGCAAAGGACAAGAGGGATCCTCTCACCTCTGCAGGAGTCTACCGTATACCATGCAGCTGTGGACAAGTCTACATAGGGACCACCAAACGCAGCATTGCCCAAACAGAATCAAGGAAAATGAAAGGCACTGCAGCTACTTCAACCAGAGAAGTCTGCCATAGCAGAGCACCTGATGAACCAACCTGGACACAGCATATTATTTGAGAACACAGAAAAGCTGGACCACTCTCACAACCACCATGTCAGACTACACAGAGAAGCCATTGAAATCCACATGCATGTGGACAATTTCAACAGAAAGGAAGAAACCATGAAAATGAACAAAATCTGGCTACCAGTATTAAAAAAATCTAAAATTGCAACAGCAAAACAGCAGGGAGGAAAACAGGCAGGGACATCTAATCACCTTTCAAGAAGAGTTTGCTCCAGGCACAGTCAGCCCATTGTATGCTAATCAAGGTGGTCAGTTGAAAGATTCACACCTAGCCCAACTTACAAAAGCCCTTTGTCTCACCCTGGTCATTCCACAGATATATAAACCCCTTTTTCCCAGTTCCAGCAGACCTCACCTCTGAGGATGCTTGCCATAGATGCAGGCGAAACGTCAGGAGAAATGCCTCTAGAACATGGCCATATAGCCCGAAAAAACCCACAAGAACTGCGTATTTACCCACAAGCATAAAGACATTACATATATTAGAAACCAGCACTTTCTAATTTATTTTCCAGATCACCAGATGTGTGGCAGAGGACCGCTAGTAAATACATAAATAAGCTGTTAAAAGATTACACATAGACTAAAAATAATAATCTAGAAGCCGTTCCAATTACATAGCTGTATAGAGCTCTGTGCTACTCTCCAAATGCTTGGGTCCATAGCTAACTTGTTTTCTAAAGGACATGAGGATATATGTGTGTGCATATATTTGAACTGTGATTGGCTGAATCCGTGTAATTGTACGACTCTTGAGCTTATATTGTCTCTGAGGCTGGATCCACACTGCCATATAATCCAGTTCTGAATCCAGATTGTCTGCTTTGAACTGGATTATATGAGTTTGTGGGATTTGTAGTTTTACAAGGTCTTTAGCCTCCTCTTTAAAGAGGGCTGTTGTTTCACCAAACTACAATTCCCAGGATCCCATAGCCCATGTCCATCTGCATTCATTCTGCAAGGGAGAGACACAACTGCAGGTCTTCCCTCCTCCTCCTGCCCACTTGCAAAATGGCCGCCTTGGCGACAGCAAGCCTGGCAGGGAAGCAGCATTTCCTTCCTTTCACAGCGAGGCTTCTCTCGGACTTCTACTCCCAGAATTCTCAGCCAGCTTGCCCAATGGCAGAGGCTTCTGGGAGTTGGAGTCTGGCAGGGAATCGCGTGGCGGGCCGGCTGGAGAGCAGTCCCTGAATCTCCTGCTTCTTCTGTCTCCCTTTTTTTGGCATTTGCCTGCAAGAGAGGAAGGAAAGGACCGGGTTGGACTCTCTTGCGGGGTAAGAATTTGGGAGGGATTGGTGTGGTGAGTCCCCTTAAAGAGTTACTATCCAAAGGCAGGTTTTTGCAAGGATTGTATGGCAAACTGAGGATGCATCTCTACACTTTGCTTAATTATATGGAACCTGGGATTTGTAGTTTGTTGTGGCACCAGCATTATTTGGCTGAGAAGGCTAAGGAAGGGCTACAACTCCCATGAACCCAACCTATAGCATTAAGATGTGATAGTTAAAGTGGTGTCAAACCACATTTATTCTATAATGTAGATGCACCCCTACTTATAGGTTGAGTATCCCTTCTCTGAAATGCTCATAAATGTTTTAGATTCTCCCCCCTACTTTTGAATAGTTGCATATAATAATACTTTATGAATGCTTAGATTATGCTCGCATACAAAATAAAAGAATATAGTGTGATGAAATGGATACAATGTCATCTCTGATTGGTTTTGAGGATGCTCTTATATAACTTATTTTACCAATCTAAATTTTAGTATTGTTGTTTATATCATGTTGCATTGTATTTTATTATTATGATTTATTTACGATATTTATATGCCGCCCCTCTCACCCCGAAGGGGACTCAGAGGCTTACAAGTAAAAAGTAAATTCAATATATTTTATTATTATCATAGCACAATATTAATATTATATATTACACTAGCCGTCCCCTTCCACGCGTTGCTGTGGCCCAGTCTGGTGATGTGGAAAATAAAGTAATGAGAAAGTTTTAATTTCTAATATTTGTAATTTCTTTATGCTTGTGGATAAACAGTATTTTTTGCTATTTCTTTGTCAGTGTTGATGTGTTTGCCTACTCTGGAACATGCAACATATGATTGTCCTTCTTTAGGGGTCCCTTTCAAATATATGATACTATATCTGCGTGTGTGTGAATCATATATAACTATCTATATATATGGCTGGATGGCTCTTTGTCAGGAGGGCTTTGATTACGTTTTCTTGCCCTGGTGAAGGAAGTTGGCCTGGATGGCCTTAAGTATTTTCTGTTGCTCATTTCATGGGGGTTCTGTGTGGGAAGTTTGCCCCAATTCTGTCATTGGTGGGGTTCAGAATGCTCTTTGATTGTAGGTGAACTATAAATCCCAGTAACTACAACTCCCAAATGTCAGGATCTATTTCCCCTAAACTCCATCTGAATTCACATTTGGGCATATAGAATATTCATGCCAAGTTTGGTCCAGATCCATCATTGTTTGAGTCCACAGTGCTCTCTAGATGTAGGTGAACTACAACTCACAAACTCAAGGTCAATGCCAATCAAACCCCTCTGGTGTTTTCTGTTGGTCATGTGCTAAGTTTGGCCCAATTTCATCATTGGTGGAGTTCAGAATGCTCTTTGATTGTAAGTGAACTATAAATCCCAGTAACTACAACTCTCAAATGACAAGGTTCATTTTTTTGAGTGAAGGACATACATTGGGTTGTTAGGTGTCTTGTGTCCAAATTTGGTGTCAATTCCCTCAGGGGTTTTTGAGTTCTGTGAATACCACAAACGAACATTACATTTTTATTTATATAGATTGTACTGTAACATTATACTGCAATATTATTAGTAATATTATATTTAATATAAAATAAATATTTCTAACATCATTTTATTATTAGTAGTAGTATATTGTATTACATTATAATATTATCAATATTATATGTATACACAATATATTATATTATAAGCACAGTGCAGGAGACTTTTATTTATATTATATTATAAACAGTGCAGGAGACTTTTATTGAATTCTTATTAACATGTTTATTATTATTAATATTAATATTATATATTACATGCAAGATCTATATGCCAATTATTTATATAATACTGTTGTCTCATATCGTTTTTGCCTCATCACACTAGAGAATGAATCCACTTTAAATCTGGTTTCTATCCTCCTGCTTATGCTGGGGAAAGTGGAAGGCAAAAGGAAGAGGGGCCGACCAAGGGCAAGATGGATGGATGGCATCCTTGAAGTGACTGGACTGACTTTGAGGGAGCTGGGGGTGGTGACGGCCGACAGGGAGCTCTGGCGTGGGCTGGTCCATGAGGTCACGAAGAGTCGGAGACGACTGAACGAATGAACAACAACAACATCCTCCTGCAGAACTCTGAGGTTTGTAGTTTAGTGAGGCTGTTAAAGGCTCCTCCCTAAACTACAAACCCCAGAATTCTGCAGGAGGAAGAAACCGGATTTTAAGTGGATTTTTTCTCTGGTGTGATGAGGCAAAAGCGATATGACTCTAACTACACAGATATCTATAAATACAATGTTAATACACAAACGTCCTATTACTATAAGCTTCAGCACAAATACCAATTGGAGTATTGAGAAAAGTACCAAACTAACTCATATAATACACAAACGTGAGAAACAAGCACATAGGGACAATTTACAACAGTGTAACAAACATATTATTCATGTTTTTCAAAATACTTTGTCAATTCTTCCATAGGTTATGTAGACAAACTTCAACATGTCCAATATTGTCCCATGTTAATTCAAGATATGATAAACAGTCTTGCAAATTCCATTTGCTAAACAAATGGCTCTGCTGTGATATTTTAATACAGGGTAGAATACTACTGACTTCCATTCACAAAGATATTATTGCAAACGAATGAATGAAGGAACCTTGAAAGAAACCTAAAGAAGAGATACTCCTCTTGAAACAAGGACATAAAAACACCCGGGAACCTTGTTGTATTCCCAAGACTGTTTATCATATCTTGAATTAACGTGGGACAATATTGGACCAGTTGTTTCTGGGGAGAGAGGTCAGTCTATAAATAAAGTATTTATTATTATTATTAACCTAACACCTGGCTTCCTGTCATATTATATTAGCTTGTATCTTGTTATGAGCTGGGGCCCCAAATTATTTATTTCCTTTGTGAACAAAGCATAGTATACTATAAACCCAACTTATTAATGCCCTAAAAGATCTCTCCAGCTACTACAAAGATAAACACCTGAATCCTAAACCTGCCAAGACACAAATGTGTGCTTTCCACCTACCTAACCGTGAAGTCAACAGGAAATTGAAAGTTACTGAGAAGACCAAGAGCTTGAACACTGTTCCCACTCTAAATATCTCAGTGTCACCTTAGATCGAACACGAACATTTAGGAAACACTGTGCATGGAATAACATCCTGACGAAACTTACTAATAGTGCTTGGGCTGCAAACCCAAAATTAATAAGAACGTCATCCCTGACCATAATAATCACAGGATGTCTCAAACCTACACCTGAGCATTGTGGAAACCATCCACTGTATGGCTATCAGTCTCCTTCTAGTAGACTTAAATCAAGGCAAAGCTTCAAGAACCACCACTTTTCTTAATGTTCCTTCAGCAACAGCAATAGTATCCCTTWGGGCAGCCCACCAGGAAATCCCAACTGGATGGCCCCCACAAGGGTCTTCCTGCAAAGCCTAACAAAGAATGGGCAACTTGGAAGTCCCTGAACAGACTCAGAAGTGGAGTGGGCAGATCAAAAGACAATCTGGCAAAATGGCACTACCTAGAAGATCCTCCACTTTGTGCGACTATGGAGCAGAACAAACAACTCACTATCTGTGTGCTTGCCCACAATGCCCTGCCTCATGCACAGAGGAAGAATTGTTTAAAGCTTCAGACAATGCAGTCACTGTTGCCCGTTTTTGGTCTAAAATTATTTAGCTGCTTGTGATCTCTTTATTTTATCAGTTTCAGATAAACTTTTTTATGCAACGCTTTTGACATGAAATAAGCTTGGTTAGTACTTGCATGGGGGAACTCCAACAAATATTAGATGGTATAGGCTAATCATATCTGTGTATGGTACATTCTTGGACTTAACATGGAAGTGTGAAACCACAGAAAATATTTATTTATTATTATTTATTTAGCAATTTTGTATACTGGTCTTCTCCCCTCTATCGGGGGACTCGGGCCGGTTTCCAACAATAAAATCACAAAACAATCATTAAAAACATCATATAACATATTCAATTAAAACGTTATAACAGCAAAATGCAATCACATAATAACAATGGTCAGTCGTCATAGTGAATTCGTTGTCCATCATTCATCGTCATCTATCCGATCACAGAAATATTGATTCACTCGTCGAAAGCCAAACCCCATAGCCAGGTTTTCACCCGTTTTCTGAACGATAGAATGGAGGGGGCAGTTCTGATCTCTAGTGGGAGAGAGTTCCAGAGTCGAGGGGCCACCACCGAGAAGGCCCTGTCCCTCGTCCCCACCAGACGCGCCTGAGAGGCTGGTGGGACCGAGAGCAGGGCCCCTCCAGACGATCTTAACAACCTAGATGGTTCATAGGGGAGAATACGTTCGGACAGGTAAATCTTATTGAAATAAGATGTTTTCTGAAAGAAGCATACCATAGAATTGTGCTGGAGAACATTCAAATGCTTGGAGAGACTATATTTTTTCAGATTCGGGTAAATGAAACTGTGGATACTAGCTCCACAAACACAGGGGTCATAATGTATTTCAGAAGAAGGAACTGAGGAAACTCCCTCTAAATATTTCTTAAGAAAATCCTTATGAGATTGCCATAAGTTGACCACTGGGGTCCCTTTCCACACTGCTGAATAAAATCCCACTCACAGCAACCCAGTGATTCCGGCCAGGAAAGCCTTCGACAACACAGCGGCAACTTTATTGGCCAACCAAATGAACCAAACATATTGTGTAAGCTTCTGAGGCCCCTTCCACACAACTGAGTAAAACCCCACATTATCTGCTTTGAATCTAGCTACCTATCTGACCGCATCTCTGCCTATGAACCCACCAGGACTTTGAGATCTTCCGGGGAGACCCTGCTCTCAATCCCGCCTGCTTCTCAAGCTCGGCTGGCGGGGACGAGAGATAGGGCCTTCTCGGTGGTGGCTCCTCGGCTGTGGAACGCCCTTCCTACGGACATTAGACTAGCACCATCTCTAATGGTATTCCGCAAAAAGGTGAAGACCTGGCTGTTTGAGCAGGCGTTCGAATAATTAGTGCAATGATTGGTTAATGAACACTGGAATGGAACAATGGATGACGAATCTGGAACATGTTTTTGATGACGAGACGACAGTGAATGGGTATTGTAGTAACTGTTTATTAATTGTGTAATGTGTTAGGTTGTTAACTGTTTCTATACTGTAGCACTGAATTTTTGCTGTTCGTATTTGTTGTGAACCGCTGTGAGTCGCCTTCGGGCTGAGAACAGCGGTATATAAGTAAGGTAAATAAATAAATAAATAAATTTGTTGCCTTGATATTCTGGGTTATATGGCTGTGTGGAAGGGTCCTGATTTATGTGTCTGCAAACACACACACCCACAATCCTTTTCTGGAAAGTCTGTAAAGTCAGGTCTTATTGCCAAGCCACATTACTGGAGTGTCAAAAGTTTGTGATCAAGTTTATGTGCTTCAGTGATTTTTTTTTTCAAAAACAGAATAATCTTTTCTAAACTTCCTGTGTAGGAATGTAAGAGTGAACTGGAACAAATGTTTTGTTAAACAGTGTTGAACTGAAACGGAAAATATCTTTACTTTCAAATTGTGCATTTATAATAGCGTTGGTGCTAAGTATCATTGTATATTTTTTTTTCAGTAGGTAGTTCTTTAATCTGTTAAAATGGTTTCTAAAAAGAAGAAAGAGATGCAGGTTGATGCCTTTGTTCTTGATCACCAGAAGCTTGAAAGACTTAGCTGTAAGTATAATTAAGTTGTTTAATTTGTCTCTGTAGACATATTTCAGTGGCGCCATAATGACTTTTTAAATGCATTCCCCTTGATGCTATCTTTTAAGTTAAAAGAAAAATCCGTTCTTTTTATGCACAGTGGTTTATGAGCTCTTCACATCCCATTTTGAAAGAAAAGTTTATGCATTGATGATTAAATTGAAAGGAAAGCATTTCAGAACACTTGATTTTGTACAACTTTTCCTAAAGAATTACCGAGGGTGCCTTTCAGACATTTCCCTACCTACCTGGCATGATATAGGGGGTGCTCTATAGACTCATGTATAATTCATGAAAGGTAAAGGTAAAGATTTCCCCTTGACATTAAGTCTAGTTGTGTCTGACTCTGGGAGGTGGTGTTCATCTCTGTTTCTAAGCCGAAGAGCCAGCTTTGGCCCTAGATGCCTCCAAGGTCATGTGGCCGGCATGACTCCCCAGAATAAGGAATCTCCCAGCAATATGTCCTTATATGCACTTTATTTGACCTTGAAGGAGCTGGGGGTGGTGACGGCCGACAGGGAGCTCTGGCGTGGGCTGGTCCATGAGGTCACGAAGAGTCGGAGACGACTGAACGAATGAACAACAACATGCACTTTGTTAATGATCTACGATTGTCTGCACGCCCCATCCCTCTCCGAAAACTCTATCCTAGTTATATTTCACCTGTTCATGCTCAGCATTATTTTAAAATTTTTAATTATTACATTTAGCCTAGCCATAGGTTTTTTTAATGTCGGTTATTGCTGTTAATGTCTATTGCTTATTTTTTGTTATGAGTTTATATTATTGCTTGTATTATTGTTGTTATTGTTTGTATTATTGATGTATTGTGGGCTCGGCCTCATGTAAGCCGCACCGAGTCCCTTGGGGAGATGGTAGCGGGGTATAAATAAAGTATTATTATTATTGTTATTTATGGAGCGCCATTACCTTCCTGCCGAAGTGGCACCCATTGATCCACTCACATTTGCATTTGCAAGCAAGAACATCCTCTTGTCACAGCAGTGGGAGAGCATCACCTATCCTATTAAAAAGTCATCAACTCTTTTGCTTTATGAGTCAAACCAGAAACAAAACACATGAGAAATTGGGATTGATAAAAGTATACATGTAATTGGAAATAAAATCAAACCAAATAAATGCAAAATATTCTATTTGAATTGGATAGTTAATATCAAAATGCCTGGCCGTGATACATGGAAATATATGTACAAAAACAATGCAACTACTGTACTGTGAAACAAAAAAGGGGTAAGTTATTAAAATCCTCTATTTGTATTAATGCTTGTTTGACATATCTCTTATCAAGGACAAGCATTTTGATTAGTGCCCTTCATTTGCATTATAGTACATTTTTCACATATTTTACATATATTTCTTCCATATGCAATACCATCCACTGTTTTTATTCTTCTACTAGTTTTGTGTTTTCCTTAAGAGCGTTCACTGAAGCTGAATCTACTGTTATCTGCATAGTTTTTTCTGCCTGTGTAAATTGTGGCAGAATATAACAAAGTACATAAGAGGCATATTTTGTAATACAGGCAGTCCCCAAGTTACGAACAAGATAGTTTCTGCAGGTTTGTTCTTAAGCTGAATTTGTTGTAAGTCAGAACAGGTACATTTTTAAGTGTCACTCCAGCCATACACACACAAACAGAGGTTTGGATATCACAGGGAAGGGTTAACACCCTTGTGGTGTTTGTTTCACTGCCCGTGCCCCTGTTCAGAAGATTTCTCTTCACTTTCTGTCCTGTGATAATTATATTTTGAGAAATTTGGCTTGTTGTGGGAATAAGGAATTGTGCTAAAACTTCATCAGGAACACCTTTTCCCCGTGATAACTCTTTCAGGAGTGGATCTCCCTTCCGAGGGGTAGATTTTGCTCACTTCATGTTGTCTCACCCTTGTTCATAACTATGAGTCATTTGTAAGTTGGGTGTTTGTAACTCTGGGACCGCCTGTATACATATGTTGATGCAGCATTAAATACATTTTTTTTCTTTCGCTGTGTACAGCTTTTGCAGATGATGAAGGTCAAAACCTAGCTTCTGTTTTGTTGCGCTGCACGCAGTTGGATGATGGCATCCAGCAAATTCATTCTGTCAAACAGGTTTGCTTTTATTAATTGTAATAAAAAGTAGTAATTTTGAAATACAGTACATTTTTGCCAAAGCTTCATCTTCTAATTAAGGCTGATTTCATAAACCAGGAATAGTTGAAGCTGAAGTAATGACAATTAAACATGGTTCAAAATCTGCCCTAATATTAAGGTCATAATATAAAGATGAAGTTATTAAAAAGTATACGAATTGGAATTCTAGCCGAAATGGATATATTGTTAATATGATTTGTACTCAAAATTATAAATCTGTTTTAATATAGAACAAGAAATATATGTAATATTTTGATAGTCTTTGCTTGAGGGGGAGAAAAGTCAGTTGTGTTTTAAAGAGTGTGTTTTATTAAATGTATGTGTGTGTGTATGTGTGTGTAGTTTACTATTTTGTTCTGTTAATTTAGCTCAGTGGTTCCCAACCTGTGTTCTGTGGACCACCAGTGGTCCGCAAGGACTAAAATATGGTATTGTTCTGGAACAGCTGTTCCAGGAGCTCCAATTTTGTGCTTTGCACTGAGTGTTTGTTTATAGTTCTAAGTTTCAGGGACTCTGCAGATAGGTGGCTTCTTTTGGCTGCTTTCATAGGGTAAGCCACCTGTCAATTATCATTGGGTTCCCTGGTTCCACCCCCTTTCTAGGCTTTGGAGGGAAGGGAGCCTTTTCCAGTCAGTCACAGCAAGGTAGCCAATGTATAGGATGTGTTTACTTCCCTTGTGCAAAGGCTTCAACCTTTAAGAGCTCCAGGGAAAGAACGCCAGGGAAGCATTCCCACAGCTTTAAGGGTCTCCTAAGAACTCCAGGGATTCCTTCCTACAGCCTTGGGAGTTTCCAGGAAGATAGCCAACTCTAAAGAACATCCATTGCCTGTCTGGTAGGTCCTCTCAGTGTTTCAAGAAGCAGTTCGGCCTGGCAGAGGAGCCCACACCAGTGAGGGTTGGATTTTAGTTAGCCTTGGGAGAAGTTAAAAGGGGGAATTTTCCTTTGAAGAAAGTTATTGAAGATAGTGCCTGTTCCCTGCGGACAAGTTTGAGAGAACTGATACTTTACCAAGAAAGCTTTACAATTCCTGTTTGATTCATTAATAAAAGACTTTTTTGTACCTTTTAAGCCATTTGAAGATTCCTTTTGTAAAGGAAGCCTCTGAGAACTTTTCCTAGGGCCCCTGGCTTCCCGCTGGGTAAAGGTTACACATCCTATATCTAAGTCAACTAGCTATAGGCCCAACGGTGACAGAACAGGTATGGGGCCTCACTACACCGTTACTACGAGAGCAACTGGTCTCGCAAAACCCTCTTATAGTGCCGAGGCTTATTAAATATGATTTTCTGTGGACAGGCACATGGCGACTGCTGGATGGCATAAGTTCTGTAACAGAAACTAGAGCTGATGTGGTCTATCCAATGCAATTTTCCGATCCAGCACCCCAGATAACCAAACCAAATGTACAGTTGACCAAAAACTGATTTGTAACCCTTTTGGTACTAAAGTTGCAGAGTGGTCAAGTGGTCCCTGGTCAAAAAAGGATTGGGAACCACTAGTTTAGCTTATTATATTTTAATAAGTTTGACTGGTCGTGTTGGTGGGGATGGATTGTGAGATGGAATATTGTGGGGATTCTCTGTTGGTATTTTGTTTGTTTGGTTCTTGCTTTTAAAATAATGTTTAAGAAATATCTACTCTGTAGTAATCTTTGTATACTGTTGTGATTTCTGTTACTCAGTTCTAGTTTCTCCCTAGACTCTGATTATAATTCCCCCCCCCCCTCTACAGCTCATACTTTGCTTACTCTGTTCTCATGTTTGCATGGGTTTGCAATATTTATTTGTTTACCTGTATTTTTAAATTGCACAAAATACTAGATACAACTGAAAAGGTTGCACTTATTTAACTTTGCTATTCATCTATTGGCTTTCATACTGGATTTTTTTTCATAAGAATTTTTTGCATGAGAATTTAATGTTTGCATTCATATGCAAGTTTATTTTGAGTAATTTTCTTGGGAAGTACCAGCAGTAGCAAGTCAAACCGGAGCAGCAATTTTATTAATTTCAGCCTATAATCTAATAGAAAACTGATAGCTGCATAGCAGTTAAAAGTGGGTTACAAAAGAAAATATATCCAAATGCTTAGGAGAAATTTGGAAGCAGAAAAACAGATTAAATATAGTAAGGTGATAAAGCTCTGTAGCACAGTGAAGAAGAGATGCTCAGTGATAGTGAATATCTGGGGGTAAGAAGGCAGAACATTATAAGGGGAAAGAGAAATGGAATAAAATATTTAAAAGAAGTAGAAGGCATGACTGGCTGCATCACAAGAGCACTCCATACGGCAATATGACGCACCAGGTGTCTCTCTTGTTATTTTTTTTTCTGATGCCTACTAGCTAGATCGCGTACTTGTGATAGATATATTTTAAATTAAGTTTGTAAGCTTAAGAGGATATAATATATCACACAATTTATTAAGTGTGCAACTTCTTTTATTTATAGATTGTGCCTTTATTAGAGAAGATGGATGTGAATGGTTTATGCAACCCCATGGTTAAAAGCTGCTTAGATATTTTGGGATGTATATTCTTATCCTTGGATATAAAGAATCCTTTGAAGAAAGTGTTGGCAAGGTAATGTTTGTAGGACAATTTGTACTTCTAAAAAACTGGCTGTATTCACTGATCCCCCCCCCTCCAATTATTCCATTACCAAATATGTGTTCTCTTTTATAAGCAAGTATTCCAACTGTCCCTATTTTGGTTTAGCGACTTCTGGCATTAGAATGGATGCCTCTCTGATTTCATTTTCAATTTAATCCTGAGCATTTTGATCAGATGGGCAGTACTGGTAGCGTGTAAACATTGGATCAAATTGGATGTTCATTTATTTTGAAAGCTTTTATTATTTGCCTCTCAGATCATTTAATATTTCTCTTCAACTACAGCTCCTTAAATGGCTTCCCAGAACCACTTATTCAGGAAGCTACTCAGAGTTTTGTGGCTTGCCTAGAGGAGGAATTAAAAACTACAAATCTGTCCCAGTATAGAAAAACTATGGACAACCTTGCTTTCTGTATGGAAAATATTTACATAGGTATGATATGTTTTTTCACTTTTGGGAACTTTTGGCAATTTAAAAAATCTATATAAATAAAAATGTAATGTTCATTTGTGGAATTAACATAACTCAAAAACCACTAGACGAATTGATCCCAAATTTGGACACAATACACATATCAGGCCAATGAGTGACCATCACTCATAAAAACACCGAAAAACAGCAGTAGAGACTAAAAAAGCCAAAAAAACCAAAAATTACATTACAACGCATACGCAAACACACACACATATATATGCAAACACACACATACATAAATATATACACACATATTTATACACACAAAACACATATACACAGACTGGGCCACAGCAACGCATGGCAGTGGATGGCTAGTAATTTATATAGATATGATCTGTATATGCTTCTAAAATGTATTCTTTATATTTCAGGCAAATCATGTGTCAATGTCCTGTTAGAAGAAGGTAAATTCTTGGTATTTCTACACTAAAATGTTTTAATAGTAAAATTAAAACATTTTAATCACGTGAAGATTACGACTCATGTGTTTTTCTCTTTTAGTGGGTTTACTGATGATAGATTCTCTATTGGTTTTGAAAGAAGTTGTTTAAAAAGCATGCTGATCTCCTTGAAAGAAGGGATTTGAATGCAATGCTGGTCCCCCTGTTTTTTTTCAAAATCAGAGCTCAAAAAAAAAAAAAAAGGAGGGGTATGCATCTTGCAATCTATAGTATCCTAGATTCACCAGCATGCAGTGTGTGTGTGTGTGTGTGTGTGTGTGTGTGTGTGTGTGTGTATAAACAGATTAATAAATTAGATCTAAAAAACAAAGGAGTTTAAAAAACTGTTCTGGTAGACACTCACCTATTTCAGAAGTGGGCTGGGCACATGGAACAAAGTATCAAATGAACAATTGTGTAAATTTGTAAGATAACTTTTTTATTCGATTAGTTTCTTATATCAAATAATGTTTTCTGTATTTTTCCAACTGTAATTTCACAGCTCTTCGATTTCTACAGAGGTCTATACATGAAATAGAGGAAGAAAGCAGGTGAGTTCTACTGCTGAGTATAAAATGGAATGTGCAAAATGCCATGTGGGAGCATGAAAATGGTATGTTATTTATTTAAATAATTATACTTAAGAAAGAAAACCGCATGTATAAAATGAAGACTCAAGAAGAATTAAATCAACAGTATAAGAATATATCCTGGTTTCAATACAGACTACTGAGAGAGTATTATAACAAAGATAAAATTGTAGGTTTTTTAAATAAAGAATCCATAGGGGAGAGACTAATATCAACTCAAAAGAAGATAATTATCAAAATATATAAGAAACTTTTTTATTAGGAATAATTAATATAGACTGGGACATAAACAAAGATAAACTATTTAATTATATGACAACGGATGTCTCAAGGTAAGGCCGCAGCTAGCCCACAAGTTTTAACTGTGCGAAGGTGCTCCTGGCCACCACTGACACCTGAGATTCCAGGGTCAGCGATGAGTCCAGGATCAACCTAGACTTCATACAGTCCGGAAAACTCATAGCAACTAGTGATTCTGATAAAAAAGTCTTCGACAACACAAAGAGGCCTCTAAGGAGAAAAGGAGAATAGGACCAAGTTCTGCAGTGTAACCATGGAGTGTCTCATCCAATGTTAAAATATAGGTTTATAAGATATATGTGTGTGTGTGTATATATATATATACACACACACACACTATATATATATATATATATATATATATATATATATAACTATATACTATATACTATATACTATATACTATATACTATATACTATAAGAGTCTAACACAGCAATTTGATTTTTTAAAAAGAAAGCTCAGAGGAAACCGCATTGCTCAGACTTGCTTGATGCATGATTTGCTGATGGGTGTTAAAGTTTCAATGATGTTGATACAAAAAATTGAAGAAAATGTTCAGGAAAATACTTGGAAGAGATTGGATTGTCCTGCGTGGCAAAGTATGTGTGGACTACTGGCCACTTTTATATGCTTCTTAAATAAAGGTAAGTATTGCCCTTGTTCATTTAACCTGACCATTAACCCCCCCCCCCCCAAAAAAAAAAACCCAAAACAAAACCAAAGCATTCAACTCTACTGGATTTGGAAAGGGGTTGTCTTGCTTTGCTATAAAACTAATGTATGAAGTAATACAGTTCAAATATAGGATATAAGTCTTCATATGGAGAACATATCACAGTTGTAAATTATCCTGTCTGGAATCTATAAATCATATGATTTCACTTATGGGAGTGGTGGTCATGATGGTTTTTGTCCAATTTTTTTGCATTCCACTTGTTATTCCTCATGAATAGTGGACTGCAAGGATGAATAGAGGACCCCTGGAACAGTAGGTGAGCTGATGTTGGAGGTTGCAAGGGCAGATGAAACTGGTGTAAAATCTCTCCTATTCCTGTAAATGGCAGAGTGTGTGTTTCTCTTCTCCAAATGAAAGGAATTATTCTGTTTGTGGAAAGGCTACTCTGAATTTGTGCAGGTGTCCCTTTAAGAACCGTCGTATTTGTTTCTGATAGAAAATATTTCTATAGTTTAAGTACCATCTTGTGGAAATATGAGTCTATCTTCAGCAATAACCTACAGTATTTTTTATGTTCATAACACAGACACATTTAATATGTTAAACGAATTGGATGAATTCCTTATAGGTCAGAAATATTCACTTAGGCTTTCCAGTTTTTCTGATCCTTGAATTTTGTCTAGGAATACTCTGTTTGTCCCCCCACCTCCTTTTTGTTACTGCACTCGTGGGAATTGGTGTAATGGATGGAGCAACAATAAGATTGCAATTAATTTAATGTGATTGCATATGTTGATAGGTGACTTAGAATCATGGAGTTGGGAGAGACCACAAGGGCCATGTAGCCCAACCCCATCCTACCACGCAGGAACAATCAAAGAATTTCCCATTTGAAGGCACATACATACACATGTTAGGAATGACTTCTAGAAAAACAAGGATGCCACCTAAAAAAAAATTCCATTTCTAACATTACTGTGTATTCTCATTTTATAGAAGACCTCTTACAAACAGTCCAGACTACAGCAGGATTGGCTGTTGTCCTTTTTCTTAAAAATATGTTTGAACCAGCAGAACAACTACCATGTTTGGTGAGTATTTCCTTTTCAGTAGAAAAAAAATTAAAATCAGTTCAAACATATGATCAGCATACATTAATTTGATTGTTGCATGGAGAAAACTATCTAATATATAACCATAATTTCAGTGTTGTTAGTTCCAGCAACAACAATTTCAAGACTAAGTCCTGCAAGTTTCAGTGGGACCCCCTCCTGGATAAGTGAAGATAGGGCTGCAACCTTAGGATTTTATGACCACAGTTAATAATTTTTCCACATTCTGAAGCATTTTAGGTCTGCGTCCAATTGTTAATCCCTTTTGGAAAATGTGAATCTCCATAACCATTTGGGAAATGGAATTCATAACCTTTTGGAAAACCACTGGTTGTCACACACACACATATTCCGCAGAGTTTAAGAAGTGTTCCTTTTAGAGCCCTTCTACACAGCCATATAACCCAGAATATCAAGGCAGAAAATCCCACAACATCTGCTTTGAACTGGGTTATCTGAGTCCACACTGCCATATATTCCAGTTCAAAGCAGATAATGTGGGATTTTATTCAGCTGTGTGGAAGGGGCCCTAGTTGTCCAAAAACACCTACTCTTCCTTAAAATGTATTCGCCTTTAAATCATGCTCTCAAGAGACAAAAATAATCAATCTTCTGTAAAAGTAACATAGTTGATTTACTCATTAAATTGCTTTTTGCAGATCAGTAACTTGCTGTGTGGCGAACTGAAATGTTCAGATGTACCAACCTGGTTCGTGGACAGCTGTGGAAATCTGTGTAATGCTGCACTTTCTGACCCAGTCCTCCTTTTCCTTTCACACGGAGCACTGGCTATGTTAGAGTGGAAAAACAGCAACAAAGGGGAGAACGTTGAGAAACTGCTCTTGGATATTGCTCAGACTTTGTTGACCTTGAGTACACGGTAAAACTATTTTTTACCCCCACGATTATTTTATTTATTCAGATTGAACTCGGTTCATTCATTTCTAGAGTTCAGGTTGTAGTTTGAATACATACTCAAATATAAATTGGGTTTAACAAAACATAAAAAAGGCTTTTATCTTATTAAGAATTAAATATATTTTAAAAGGTAATTCAAGAATCCTGAAATGATTTGGAAAGATGGCTGGGCTTTGGCAGGTGATCATTTCTGAGAAAAGAGTTATGTTGCTTTGAAACAGTTAGCCAATCCCCGTTTAAGTTAATAGGAATTATTGCTGTGTAGAAACATGGGGTTGTATTACGTGTGCTTTGGGTCATTCCATGCCAAGTGGTCGAAAATTTAAAAAAGTTCCCACTATCATGTTCTCCAATTTTGTTCAAATGTAACTGTTGCACCAGTTAGGTATTAAACTAGGTTTCCCTAAATTTGAGATCTCTGACTGCAATAGTTGCTGATCTAGACCCCCTTAACTGAAAGGTAGTCAGTCAGTTAGCGCGTGACATTTAAGGAAATGCCATTTTTGGGTTCTAATAAAATTGACACTAAATGTATAAGAATGGCTAGTAAACTGAAATTCTGTAGAGTTTTTTCTGCTGATTCTGATGAAATTAATTTTAACATTATGGATGCAAAATCCAGTCAAACAAGTTGACTCAAAGTGTGTATGAAAATGTGTCACGACAAATTTTGACCAATATTCAGACTGCAACAATTTCCATGCAAACAAAGATACAAACTTGAAATTTTGACCAAGCATTATGCTTGTGCTGAACATAATACTGCCAAATTTGCATCTACAATCATCCTGCAGGATTTCTTCAAATTTGTCACTTTTGGTGCAAATTGTAAAATCCACCAAAGTTCAAAGCCAATTATTTAAAAAAGAGTCTATGTAAATATGCTTGTGAATAGTATCATCTGAAAGAAAAAAATTGCTCTACAAGACTGATATGCTTTTGTTTTGCAATGCAACAATTAAGTATCCATTTACTGAGGTCAAAGGATGTTATATTTTGTGCATTTATGCTTTATGCTTTATGCATCCTCACGGCCCTGCTAGTTACTGCATGGTTATCAGGCATGGCCCCTATGGTGATGGGGATGCTGGTTTCAATGTGATATATAACATACTTTAGATCAGCAACTATTGCAGTTAGAGACCTCAAATTTTGGGAAACTTAGTTTAACACATGACTGGTGCTACAGTTAAAATATCAACAAAAATCAGAGAACCTGATGGTTGGAAGGCATGGAATGACTCAATTTCTAATTTGAGTAACCAAGTTCTGTGGCCTATATATGAGAATATTGTTCTTTATTCTCACTCTTTATTATTGTATTATTGATATTGACCAGATTATGGTTTCAGGACTAATAGCATTCTAACTACATGTTAGTGAGAAGTAAAGTAGTTGCCTGCTTTGGGGTTCTTGGTACTGCCCTTTGTCTTAACTGCTATGCTAATAATGTAATGTAATATATTGTATATACATATAATATTTATAATTATATTATATTGTATAGTAGTATAATATAATACTACTAATATTATGATATTATAATTATATATTTATAATACATGTAGTATTACTAATAATATTACAATATAATGGTACAATATAATAATATTTAATACTGATATTGTACTATGCTAATACTATAATATATATTGTGTGTGTGTATATATATATATATATCTTGTAAGCCGCTCTGAGTCCCCTTTGGGGTGAGAAGGGCGGCATATAAATGTTGTAAATAAAGAAAAAAATAATTGCAAAGCAGCTTGAATATGATGTAACTCTGCTTTACAGGTGGTGGATGGTGGGATAAAATGGAGAAGAGGGGGCATTTCTCACCAATTTTCTGGTCTTGTACCATTTATTTTTACAGTTGAAACAACTACAATTAAATACTCTATTTCAGTATTTACATGTGCACGTAATACACTTTCCAATAGCTAGGATAGATAGTGGTTTTTCTAGGATTGTGATGCTTGGCAAATGAATAAGGATACAAACTGTGCTAGTTCTAACATTTCTACATTATACTGTTATTTTATCTTTGAAGGCTAAAAGAATCTGCGATGGCTGCATCCCTCTCTAGAGTTGTAACTATTTGGACGAATGCGGCTTTGGATGCTCTTCAGTCAAGCTCTACAAACCTGAAGATGAGTCTCAGTGGAAACACAGACACAATTGGAAAAATGTTGGATTATGTGTATGCGCATTGGGAACATCCTCTGGACGCTGTGAGGCATCAAACCAAACTTATATTTAAGAATATCTTACAAATACATCAGGCAACTGTCAAAGGATCTGTTGATGTGAAAGTTGATCCTTTCTTCTTGGGTTTAATTGATAGCTTGCTAAGTTTGGAATGGCACGTTAAAGGTAAATACTCATGTCTCGGCTGTCTTGTGGAGTGTATTGGAATTGAGTATATTTTGGCAATGGATAAGACAATTCCTGCTCAGATCTTGAGTGTCATGAGTGATCAATCTTTCGCACCTTATGCAAGTGATCTGTTGGAAATCATGTTTGTGAATCACAAGAAGCATCTTACGTCCATTTTGGAAGGAAACACCTGGATTGACATTTGGCATGAGACATGGGTGTCTCCCCTGCTTTTAATTTTGTGTGATGGAAACACAGAGCAAGCCATGTATGTTACAGACTATTATCTACCAAAATTGCTGAAATGTAGCCCTGAAAGCATGAACTACATGTTCAAAATCCTTTGGACATCAGCAGAATGTAATGTTGGTAAGACCAGACTTTATATCTTGTACGTAAGGTGTCTGAATGTGTGATAATGATGATGCAGTCTACCTTATTCTGACATAGCTTTGTTAGCAAAGTAGAGTATATAAAAGTGACAAGAGTGTTCTTTTATGACAGCAAATATAGCTGAAATTTTCCTTCTTTCATAAAAACAAAGTAAATGCCATATTGTTACGTGTTATGTATTTTGGGTTGCTGTGAGTTTTCTGGGCTATATGGCCATGTTCCAGAAGCATTCTCTTCTGACGTTTTGCCCACATCTATGGCAGGCATCCTCAGAGGCTGTGGGGTCTGTTGGAAACTAGGCAAACGGGGTTTGTCTGTCTGTCTGTCTGTCTGTCTATCTATCTATCTATCTATCTATCCATCTATCATCTACCTATCTATCTATCTATGTATCTATCTATCTATCTGTGGAATGTCCAGAGTGGGAGAAAGAACTCTTGTCTGTTAGAGGCAAGTGTGAATGTTGCAACTGGCCACCTTGATTAACATTGAATGGCCTTGCAGCTTCAAAGCCTGGCTGCTTCCTTCCTGGGGAGAATCCTTTGTTGGGAAGTATTAACTGGTCTTGATTGTTTCTTGACTGGAATTCCCCAGTTTTCTCAGTGTTGTTCTTTTTTTGCTATCTTGATTTTAGAGTTTTTTAAAACTGGTAGCCAGATTTTGTTCATTTTCTCAGTTTCCTCCTTTCTGCTGAAATTGTCCACATGCTTGTGGATTTCAGTGTCTTCTCTGCATAGTCTTAAAGGTGCTAGAAGACCCTTTTGCATATTGATCCAAACTAACATGGCCAAGTCTTTGGATTCTACCATTCTAATAATAATAATAATAATAATAATAATAATAATAACTTTATTTATACTCCGCTACCAAGGGACTCGGTGCTGCTTACATGAGGCCAAGCCCACAATAAATCAATAAAAAAAGTTGTCATATTATTGTGTGAAAAACAGTGTTTCTTGATTTCAGAAAACAACACACATAAAGGAGATGATGATGGTGCTTATTTATACCCCACTTTTTATCTGCACAAGGGAAAATATTTTTGTGGCTGTATTTAGGAAGGAGGCTCACGAGTATCCTCCATTATTGCCAATGAGCATATATACATATTTGTTTTATTTAGGATCCTGCAGTACCAGAGGGGCACTTGGAGCCTTGATGGCTTGCCTGAGGACAGCCAGAGCTCACGGGCACTTACAGTTTACAGATGTAATGCATGGTGGCCTAGTGTCCATTGGATGTATAAAACAAGGCTTAGTCCATCAACACGATCAGGTACAGGTCTGCATTTTGGAGGGTGGGGGTGTATGTGATGTTCTTACTTTTAAAATGATAAACTGCTGTGTAAAAGCAGTCTTCATTTCCAGCTCTTGATTATTTTGTTTCTAAAGGTACGGATAGATGCTTTAGGTTTGCTCTGTGAGAGTAATCGCAGCACGGAAACGATCTCCCTTGAAGAAATGCAACTCATCCAGTTTTTCATTAGATACAACTTGAACAGCCAGTCTCCAGCAGTGAGGCAGCAGATTTGTTCCCTACTAAAAAAGGTAAACTTGAATTGTGAATAGGAGAAGGAACATGTCAAACGCCTTTGCTAAGACTTACTAAAATTCTCTGCAGGCCAAATTTAATGATGCGCTTTACCTTTCTTCTCAAAACATGACATAAGCTGTGACGTTATCTACAGTGTTTGTAATTTGGTGGTGTTTTCTTTTTCTCTTTTAAAAGTTGTTCTGCCGAATATATGAAAGCGCCCAGGGAGCCCATAAAATGCAGCAAACAAAATATAAAAAGGAATTCGTTAAGGATTCTGTTATACAGGATCCATTAATGACTCTGCAGAGGTACAAGGTATGTGTTGTAACTTGTTTTAAAATATTTATTTATTTATTTATTTTATTTAAAACATTTATATTTCACCCTTCTCACCCCGAAGGGGACTCAGGACGGAGCACAACATATAACATGGCAAACATTTGATGCTGGGACAGAAAATATGTATGCTTATGTAAACATACATAAACACTAAACTCAGTTATCTCAACATTAAAATCAATTCTTTAAAATCATTTCAAATCAAGAATTAGGGTAATAACCATTTCGCAGTTCCTGAATAATCGAGCAACCGCAGAAGAGAAGGAAGAAAAGCAAACAACCACCATGCCCGACTACACAGAGAAGCCATTGAAATCCACAAGCAGGTGGACAATTTGAGCCAAAAGTAGGAAACCATGAAAATGAACAAAATCTGGCTACCAGTGTTAAAAAAACCTCTAAAATCAGGACAGTAAATAAAGAACAGCATTCGGAAAACAGTAGAATTCCAGACAAGAAGCAATCAGGGCCAGTTAACACCTCCCAACAAAGGATTCTCTCAGGCAGGAAGCAGTCAGGCATTGAAGCTGCAAGGCTACTCAATGCTAATCAAGCCGGCCAATTGCAACATTCACACTTGCCTCAGGCAGACAAAAGTTATTTCTCCCACCCTGAATATTCCACAGATACATAAACCACCATTGATTATATAATTTATTTGCTCATTATGTATGCTACAAATCTGATTGCTATTTTGGTTCTCAGGATTTCATGTCATCTGTCTGTGGTATACTGTTTGGAGCTCTATTTCCTGGTTCGTCCCATCCAACCAGATTCACAGCACTGACTCTTTTGGGAATAATAACTGAAACATTTCCTGTTTTAGAAGGTAAGTTGTTTGGAAAATAGAGTGAGGAAGGACTGGAAATGCTGTACAGAGAGATGAAAATACCCTATGGCCTGTTTATTCCTCTTGATAGTTTGTTTCTGATGTTAATAGATAGAACTCTTACATTTCTGAATAGCCCAGTTAGATCTTTCCAGACAGGAAAACCAAAAGCTTATTACAGGCTAAGCCTGTTCTGTAGCCCTGCACAATTCTGTATTCTAACATACAGAACATATGTATCATGACATAAACATACATTCATCGGTCATCAAATATGAATTTATGGAAGTTGTTTTAAAATGGACAGTTTTAGGCCTAAATGTAGCCTGTTAAATTGGAATATATCATAGAATTGGAAGAGACCTCGTGGGCCATCCAGTCCAACCCCTTGCCAAGAGGCAGGAAAATCGCATTCAAAGCACCCCTGACAGATGGCCATCCAGCCTCTGCTTAAAAGCCTCCAAAGAAGGAGCCTCCACCACACTCGGGGCAGAGAGTTCCACTGCTGAACAGTTCTCACAGTTAGGAAATTCTTCCAAATGTTCAGGTGGAATCTCCTTTCCTGGAGTTTGAAGCCATTTTTCTGCATCCTAGTCTCCAGGGCAGCAGAAAACAAGCTTGCTCCCTCCTCCCTATGACTTCCTGTCACATATTAATACATGGCCCTCATCATGTCTCCTCTCAGCCTTCTCTTCTGCAGGCTAAACATGCCCAGCTCTTTAAGTCGCTCCACATAGTGCTTGTTCTCCAGACCCTTGATCATTTAAGTCATCCCCCTCTGGACACATATCTGAAAGAATGTATATATGTTCTTTTCACGGTAAGTGTGGCATATCTGCAATAGTGTTTGTGTGTTGTTTGTCTTTTTTAAAAAAACAGGACAGAACCAGGAATTATTTCAAATTGCTCAAGAGGTCAATCCTGCTCATATTCAAAGTCTACTCCATTGTTTTGCCAGCACTTTTGAGGAAGTAAAGGTTTTGGCATTTCATCTCCTGATGAAGCTTCATCCTGCCCTGCCTTATTTTCAGGTATGGACACACTTATAATTGGATCCTATACTAAGAAAGGCGCGATATGAATTGGACAGATAGGTAGATATTATATACATGCCAGGTCTGTTTTGTCTTCAGAATATGGAGACATCCAGATGACATTTGTCTCACAGAGATCCATGGGATAGTGAGCTGCACAACCACTATTTTCCGAAATAAGATTGCTATTCCTTCTATGCTATTCCTTCTTACCTCTAGACTTAGGATTGTGATGGCAACCATCAGGATTTGTGTAATTCCTTCATCATATCTTTGTAGCAACACATACCTAATAATTTGAATATTGTTCCAATCTAATACTGCGTATTTCCCAAAAATAAGACATTTCTAAGCATTTGCGCAATATAAACCATAGCCTGAAAATAAGACATAGTGATAGACGTGGCCATGCAGCAGAGCTGTAAAGAAGACGAGCAGCCCCATCAACAAGGTTGACTCCCCCTGTCAGGTCTCAGTTGTTCCGTGGGTGCTGCAACCTCAGGCATAGATGGATATAGAAAGTCAAAGTAATAGCCTCCTCAGTGAAGTGAGGAGTAGGACACTCTGCTTTAGGTATTGTGTGTCCTCAGGGGGAAGAAGTAAAGCTGTGGTTGTCGTTTTACTGAGCACCGAGTGTCTCTAACCTAGCACCAACCAGCAACAATCTGTCGGTCTTATTTAATAAAAAATAAGATATCCCCTGAAAACAAGGCATAGTGTGTCTTCTTGAGGAAAAATAAATATAAGACAGTGCCTTGTTTTTAGGAAAGCATGGTAGTAATGAAGGATCCCCATGCAAGTGGAAAAAAGTGGATTAAAATGTTTTTATATATTTTAGAAAACCTGTAGAACACCTGTCTAGGAAACTATGGTATATGTCCTCTAGCATGACTCTATAGTCAACTCCTGGTGGAAATTGAACATAGACTTGTACTGGAGGACTTAAGAGATTTCTAGCCAGATCATTTTAAACAAACCCACAAATAATCAAATCCACAAAAGTCAAGCCCACCAATGTGGAAGACTGACTATAGTTGTTTTCTGCTAGTTTTAAACAAAAAATGTGATTAGAACACCCATCAGTACTTTAGGCCAGGGGTTCTCAAACGTTTTGATGCAAAAGTATTGTGGAGCCCCAATAAATGTTTATATATTATATTATATTATATTATATTATGTTATATTATATTATATGTATATATATATCAGGCATGGACCAGGCCAGTGGCAGATGGATGGAGAGTGTTTGTGTGAACTAATTCACACAGTGCAATATTTAAAATGAAAAACAATTCTAACCAACATAAACTTAACAGTATTTCAATGGAAGACCCCCGACGCCATCCAGTCCAACCCTCTTTTGCCATGAAGGAGAAACACAAAGCACGTCTAATAGATAGCCACCCAGCCTTTGTAATAACAACAACAACAACAGAGGCTCCGGCATAAGCCAGTACAGGTGGTATCAGTGGTAATCAGCACACCTGGGTACCATGCCAGAAGATCTCAGCCAGCATTCGGAAACAATAAACATTGACAAAATCACTATCTATCAACTGCAAAAGGCCACCTTATTTGGATCTGTGCGTATCATTGGAAAATACATCACAGTGTCCTAGACACTTGGGAAGTGTTCAACTTGTGATTTTGTGATACTGGGACATACAGTGTTTTTTGTGTCAGTAAAATAATAACAGAAACCCCAAAGGAAGTGGGGCACCCGTAGAGCCCCTGAGCACCTCTTGCAGAGCCCCTAGGGCTTCCCGAAGCACAGTGTGAGAACCGCTGCTTTAGCCAATGAACTTGTAATTGAAACTGTTGAACTTTTTTCTTCCTATTTTAGGATCCTGAAAAATTGCAGCCATTGTTTGAAGTAGCAATGCAGCTCAGCAAAAGTACCAAACCCTATGACTGTGTGACTGCTTCTTATTTACTCAACTTCTTAATACAGCAGAAAAATCTGCCAAAGATTCTCAACACATTTTATCCTAATGTGAATATGCCTCATGACCCAGTGGAAGGAAACACTTTGGCTGGTCAGTATTGAGCAGCAGAAAAACTGTTTGCTTTTGTTTTAAATTTTCGTATAATTTGATATCTAGCCTATCCTAGAAATGAAGATAGTATGGCCAGCATGTAAAATATCTTGAAGAATATGTTTATTTTCTTTTTTTTAAATGGCGTTAAGCTTTCAATATATGTTGACCCCTTTTTTCAGATGTCTTGCTTTTGATTATTTTCCTCTTGTCTTCTGTTTTAACTGCCCTGGGATTTTGTTTTAAAAGAAATTCAAAGGTGGTATATTTTTCTGTAATTAATAAATCCCTGTTGTGATTTTTTATCCTTGGATTTGATTAATATTTCCCCTCAAGAAATTCCCAGGTCCTCCAGCACAATTCTATGGTCAATATCTGGTGAAAGTGGAACATAGAGCCATAATGGAGGACACAGCGTTGTGGAGATGTGCTCTTTTTTATTTGTGTTTTCCCCCCCAATTTCACCCTTAGCCTGTAAAGTGGAGGGGCCTCCTGAACTTCTTACTTCATATTTGAATTAATGTAAAGTAAAGGTAAAGGTTTCCCCTTGACATTAAGTCTAGTCAAGTCCGACTCTTGAGGGGTGGTGCTCATCTCCATTTCTAAGCCGAAGAACCGGCGTTGTCCATAGACACCTCCAAGGTCACATGGCCAGCATGACTGCATGGAGCACTGTTACCTTCTCACTGGAACAACACCTATTGATATATTCACATTTGCATGTTTTCGAACTTCTAGTTTGGCAGAAGCTGGGGCTAACAATGGGAGCTCATCCCACTCCCCAGATTAGAACCGCCAACCTTTTGGTCAGTATCTTCTGCAGCTTAGCGGTTTAACCTGCTGTGCCACCAGGGGTCACCTGAATTAATGTACTCAAAGCCAAATGTGATTTTTAATGTTTGATTATTTTAGTAAATTAATTTGAATAATTATTTCATAGAAAGCCTCATGTATTATTATAATTAGTGTCCATAACAGGACTCCAAGTAGCTTACATTGAAAGCATCTTGAAATAGTAATGGTAAAGGTTTCTCCAGATATTAAGTCTAGTTGTGTCCGACACTGGGGGGTGGTGCTCATCTCCATTTCTAAGCCGAATTGCTGGCATAGTCTATAGACACCTCCAAGTTCACATACACACGCAACACACACACACACACAGTATTAAACATCAATGGTATTAAAAATTCATAGTTAAAATCCATGAAAACATATTCATAATGATTGAAATGTGCAAATTTTGCCCTGAAATTTGTGGGTGTGGATTTTCAAAATCAACTTTTGAAATCTTCCTAAGTAGCTCTGTTGAGTTTACCAGTATGTCTTTTGTCTGTTTTTTAATATATATAATAATATTTGTATGGAATAGATTTTTACTGAGACTTCAGTAATTATTGTTGTTTTTTTGCTGCATTTGCACTAATTTGCAGTTATCAAGTACTTGTTGCTGAATCTTGAAAGAGAAATACTGCAAGCTGAAAAGTCTTTACTGCAGGCAGCTGCTTTATTTCCAATGTATGGTAGAGTACATTGTATAACAGGAGCTTTACAGCAGCTATCACCAATGTGAGTATGTTTACCAAATACGTTTCTTGTTCTGTATACATGTTGCTGTAGTTCTGCAAAGTTTTGCTTATGACATCTGACCTAAGTTCCCCACCGCTTTCTCTTTCACTTGAAGGATTGAGGGTTCTTTGTCATTTGTCAGGAAACGTGTATCTGTTTGGAGGCTCTCTCATCACCTTCTGGCTGCCTGAGCTCTGAACTTGTGAACAGTTAGATTTAGCTTCAATATTATACTTATACACACTTTCAGGGTGTTTTAACAAGGGAGAATGAGAAGGCAGCTTAATAATCCTTTAGGCTATCATTAAAATGGGTACATACATATTTATACACTTTCCCCTTGGGAAGCAATAGTGACTCTCATAGGCCCTTCCACACAGCTGAATAAATCCCACATTTTCTGCTTTAAATTGGAATAGATAGCCCAGTTCAAAGTAGGTATTGTGGGATTTTTGCTTCATGTCCAGAACTAGATAGCAACTTGCACTTCTTAATATGTTGCTGTCTGACACAATTTAAGCTGCAGGGCTTGAATTTTGCAGAGCATGTGCCCAAATTAACACTTGGCCTGTAACGCATCCAATAATGAAAAGTTTGTAGAGAATAGGTTTTAAATTAAATATAAATATAGTGTACCGATTGTTTAGATTATTGTGAAGTGTAGTTTCTTGAACCATTTCTAACATTTTGCCTATCACTTACGATACATAAGGGTGTTTTGAATGTGATTTCCCTGCTTCTTGGCACGGGGTTGGATTGGATGGCCCATGAGGTCTCTTCCAACTCTGTGATTCTATAGTAACAGAGTAAACTGCTACTATTTTCCATGTAGAAAGCTGCTACCCTTATTATGCATGAATATTGATCACCTCACTACCTCTGAGGATGCTTGCTATAGATGCAGGTGAAACATCAGGAGAGAATGCTTCTAGAACATGGCCATATAGCCCAAAAAACCTACAACAACCCAATATTGATCATTGTTACATGGGATTAGTATCCTATTTATAAAATGACTTGACACAACAGAAGTAATGTACTTATGGAATCTCCTATCATTAGTGTGAACAGTGGCATGTTACTAATAAGAAATAAAGGAAAATAACATATGGCAATAAAATCGATCTCTTGTTTTGAACTGTGGTATGAATTAAATGATATTTCTATAGGAAGAAACTAGTTTAGTTCTAATCGCTTAATGTTTATGTTGTTTTTGTGATGACTTTTTCACCGTGAATTCCCTGATTTGTCTCCTTACAGTAGAATGACAGTGATTTCTGAATGGAAAGAGTTGGTGGCAAAGCTTATTGGAGTATCCTATAAACTCTCTGCTGTAGTATCTCCAGTAGTTCAGAGTTCTTCACCAGAAGGCCTGATTCCAATGGATACTGACTTGGGTAAAACAAGAACATATAACTTAATTCCCCTTTATGGCATTTGTTTGTCTCTCCTTACTGCTAAGTGTCACTTTTCCTTGGATGTTAAAGAATGTGGGATGTCTGGCTCAGCAGCGGTACTTGGGAAAAAGATCTTGGAGTCGGGCAACAAGCTAAACATGAGCCAATAATGTGATGAGGCAGCTAAAAAGGCCAATAGTATTTTGGCCTGCATGAATAGGAATCTAGTGTCTAGATCCAGGGAAGTCACAATACCCTTCTATTCTGCCTTGGTCAGACCACACCTGGAATAATACGTCTAATTCTGGGCATTACAATTGAAGGGAGATGTTGACAAGCTGCAATGTGTCCTGAGAAAGGTGAGGAGAACAAGCCCTATGAGGAGCGGCTTAAAGAGCTGAGAGGAGACATGATGACCATATATAAATATGCGAGGGGAAGTCGTAGGGAGGAGAGAGCAAGCTTGTTTTCTGCTGCCCTGGAGACTAGGATGTGGATTAATGGCTTCAAATTACAGGAAAGGAGATTACCTGATCATTAGGAAGAACTTCCTAACTGTGAGAGCTGTTCAGCAGTGGAACTCTCTGCCTGTGGTGGATGCTCCTTCTTTGGAGGCTTTTAAACAGAGGCTTGGATGGCTATCTGTCGGAGATGCTTTGAACGGCAAGGGGTTGGACTGGATGGCCCATGAGGTCTCCATGAGTCTATGATTTGGGTGTTCCACCGGTAGCTCACCAATATTGTAGGAGTACTGTCTCTTTCAGGCATTTATATGCAGTTCAAGTGAACTTCCAGTTGTTTTCTTTTACAAAAAACTTGATTCTTTATGCAGTTGGTGAGTTCAGCTCTGCTTGATGGATCTCTCTTAATTTGGACAACAATGTGTTGATGTCAGATGTTGCTGACAACCCTTTCTTCACAAATGGGGTTATAATTGTGGCTCTTTCTTTCTTTCTTTCTTTCTTTCTTTCTTTCTTTCTTTCTTTCTTTCTTTCTATAGTCATAGAAAAATGAAGCAATTATAGATTGCTCATTTCTGACCAAGCAGTGCAGATAAAACAGGAATAAAATACGTTTATTGTTAAAACTACCACGGGAGTAAATTACTACTGTTTGAGAACACATCAAGAAATAGAAGTTAAGCCTCAAACAAAGTATTCCCAAATGCATTTGCACATATTTATTAATCTTGTTTCCTTCTTCTCTCCTTTTCCACAGCGTTCCTTATTTTCTAAATGTATATTGTGTATAAAGGTCATGACAGTGACGTTCCTTCCTTTTTGTCACTTTTTTTTTAGTTTTAAAAATTCGTTTCATATAAATCCACTCATAAACTATTAAATATATTGTACCTCTCATTTAGAATATTGTAAAGTGTAGTTTCTTGAACCATTTCTGTCATTTTGCCTCTCACTTATGATACATAATCAATACTTGTTCTTATGACAGTGGTTCTTAACCTGTGGGACCCCAGATGTTTTGGCCTTCAACTCCCAGAAATCCTAACAACTGGTTAACTTGGTGGGATTTCTGGAAATTGTAGGCCAAAACACCTGGGGACCCACAGGTTGAGAACCACTGTGTTATGAAGTGGGCCATTACAGGTTGTTTAGCTTTTATACTAAAGTTTACTCCTGGATGAACTGCTAAAGCATCTTGTATTTGGAATGAAAGAAAAGGGAAGGCAGCAGTGATGTTCAGCTCCTATTTTATTTAACCATGTTAGTTTTAAGCCAGTTTACTGTTTTCCCATAGACACTGCAGAGCGCTTGCAGTCGATTCTGCTTGAGATCCAGCCTTGTGATACAAATGATTATTTTGTGGGATCAAAATTGTTGAAAGAACAGTGCAGCCTGGACTGCGGCGATGTGACAACTGATAACACAACCACCGAAGTAACAGATAATTTAGAAGGTAAGGAAGCATTGAGGTTGTGCTGTTAAGAGATTAAAGATCATTCCAAAAATTTTATCCGTAAAAAGCAGATGTTATTTTTGTGAGACTTTACTTCTGTATGGTTTTTGTAAACTCATTTAGTCACCAAGTATATTCTTCTCTATTGGTCATGTTCCAATGCCTTTCCAAACAGCTAAGAGTTATAAGCATTGGGATGGGATGTAGTAGTAGTAGAATTTGAAAACGCAACACAAAAGCTTGCTTGCATTACCTTTCTTTCACAGACCATCACAATTTTAGTTGGTTTCAAGAAAAATGCTGCTTGCATAAAGACCACTAGGTGGGGATAGCTGAATTTCACAAATTTTGAAAATGCCTTTATTTAAACCTGTACCTCATAACATTAGATGGCTTAAACAAGTCTTTGAGAATGTCTAGCCCCAATGGTCCACAATTAATGACACAGCACTGCACTTTCATCCCATGCCCTTATTCCTTAGCTACAATTTGCATGATCCCATTCCCTTGTCTTGTTTACAGTTTGGCCTTGTCTTACGGCAGTTGTCACCATAGGTTATTGGGTGTTGTTCTGAGTTTTTAATTGTTTTATATGCTATTGGTTTTACTTTTTTTGTATTGTGTTATGTGTTTGTGCATTGTTTTAGGGACTTTGTGTCATATGTAGGCCGCCCCGAGTTCCTTTGGGGAGATGGAGGTGGGGTACAAAAATATAGTTGTTGTTATTGTTGTTGTTGTTATTAAACATATGAACATTGAATATTCTTCTCTTTAAATTCTGTGGTTTTGTCTTTATACATTTAGCCTTTAAATAGAAATGGCTAAATGTATAATGGCTATATTCTCTATTTATTAGTTAACTGGAGGTGCATAGGATTCAATTGAGTAGCTCATAAATAACAATCCTGTGCTTTATATAGCAGGGAAATATGCAGCTGGGCCATCATGACTGTTTTTATTTATCTGTCAGGAGTGAACCAAACAGGTGTATTGCATTAAAAACAAACAAACAAACAAAACACAAAGTTTGCAAACTTGGTAGTTGATTAAATGTCCTTTGACAAGTAGCTGGCCACTTGGTATAAAGTCATGACTGTTAATTCAGTCTAACCTGCCTGCTGATTGGTGTCTCCAAAGCAACTCCAAAAATTATTTTTGTGAAGGAAGTTTTTTTAAAAAAATGGTTTATATTGGTTTAAAGAACACACTAAATGCTGCTCATGATATTGTTATGTCTTTTGCATGTATTTTTTAAGGGGAAGAACAGCAGACATGTGATGTAACAGCTCAGATGGTGCTCGTATGTTGCTGGCGAAGTATGAAGGAAATATCACTACTTCTAGGAAAATTGTGTCAACTTCTGCCCTTAGAAGCATTTCCTGGTTCACATGCGCTAATTACTGTGGAGCTGGTAGGATCTGGGGGCAAAAATGTGTGCTTTGAAATCTTTGCCTGTAAGAACATTGAAAGTACTGGAAAAATGATTGCGGACCTTGGTGTACTGCAGTTGTGTTTGCTACTAGTTCTTGTAATGCTGATATTTTATTGATAGAGGGAGGAAGGTGTAAGAACAGGCATGAGCAAACTTTGGCCCTCCACATGTTTTGGACTTCAACTCCCACATTTCTTAATAGCTGGTAAGCTGGCTGGATTTCTGGGAGTTGAAGTCCAAAACAACAATCCAATAAGACATAACATTACAACATGCATCCTATACCCTACAAGCAAATTAAGAAACATTACATTTGTATTCTGCTCTATCTCCCCGAGGGGACTCAGAGCAGATTACAACATACACAGGTAGGCAAACATTCAATGCCTTTCATACAATGAAATAACAATGACACACAAATATATATAACAAAGGTAAAGGCTTCCCCTTTCATCTCTGGCTTCTGGATGCGATGCTCAACTCCAGCCATGGGGAGGTGCTCTTTCTACATTTCCGAGCTGAGGAGCCTGTTGTCTGTAGATATCTCCTGGCTGCATTGTTGGCATGGCTGCATGGGCGTCTTTATTATCTTCCCACTGAGGCAGTACCTATTGATCTCACATTTGCATGTTTTCAAACTGCTAGGCTGGCAGGAGCTGGGGCCAACAGCAGGAGCTCACCCTGACCCGTGGCTTCTAATTGCGAACCTTTAGGTCAGCAGATTCAACAGTTCAATGGTTTAACCTGTTGTGCCACTGCGGCTCCTTGTCCTAGTCTCTAGAGCAGCAGAAAATAAGTTTGCTCCTTCCTCAATGTGACACCTTTTCAGATATTTAAACATGTCTCCTCTTAATCTTCTCTTCTCCAAGCTAAACGTATTTAGCTCCCTAAGCTTTTCCTCATAGGGTATGGATTCCAGATCTTTTACCATTTTGGTTTTCCTTCCCTGGATACATCCCAGCTTGTCAATATCATTCTTGAACCATGATGCCCAGGTAAGATGGCAGGGGGTTGGCCAACGAGGTCTCTTCTAACTATGATTCTATGAGTCTAAGATCTGACCAAAGCCGAATGGAGTGATAGTTACTTCCCTCGATTTAAATACTAGACTCCTGTTGATGCAGCCTAGAACCGCATTGCCTTTTTAAGCTGCCATATCATACTATTGTCACACCGAGGAGGAGGCCAGCTTGTTTTCTGCTGCTCTGGAAACTAGACACGGAGCAATGTATTCAAATGGCAAGAAAAGAGCTTTCACCTAAACATTAGGGAGAACTTCCTGATCATAAGAGATGTTCAGCAATGGAACATGCTGCTTCATAGTGTGGTGGAGTCTCCTTCCCTGGGGTTTTTAAAGCAAAGGCTGGCCATCTGTCAGGGGTGGTTTGATTGTGTGTTCCTTTATAGCAGAAAGGGTTAGATTGGATGGCATTTCCTGTCTCTTGCAACTCTATGATTCTATGACTCATGCTCAACATGCGGTCAACTGTTTTCACGTCAAGTTAGATGCTGATTACAGCTGTATTTACTTTATTGGTAGACTGCTTTCTAAGAAGGTAGTGACAAATAGCGCAAAATTTTTTGTGGAGGCAAAATTTTCAGGGGCAACTCAAGGCTATTTATATTAAATATAGGGATGTTGAATTCAAATAAAGCACCAGTGTAAGTTGTTTGTGAATTTTCCATGGAGGTATATTTAAATTAACATTTACCAAGGTACAAGATAAAATATTGGAAGAAAAGGTTTTTTAGAAGCACAATTCCATTCTTAATCTACAGTTGGTATTGAGGCCATCCACTTTTGGGGAGCCTTCCGTCTAATAGAGGTTGGGTATCCATTAAAACCTTTAGAATTCACTTACTGACTTTAGTTTCACTTCCACTTAGATGCTTTTCATTTGGCAGACAGCAAGGTGAGATCTGATGAAATTGCCATTTTAGTAAGGCTTTTATGGTCTATAATTTTGGACAGCAAACACATTGATTGATTGAAGATATCATGTTCCCCACAGGCTGGATGACAGAATTATATTCATTCAGGAGTGCTTTTTCTTTTTAAAGCCCTCCCTTTCGAAAGCCCACAAAGACTAGTACACCATCTGGGACTGTTCAAAAGAATGGATTGCAGTGTTTACAAGAAATTAGCTTACCACAAGTATTTCATTTGGAAATGTTTTGGATTTATTAGATTTCTGTTTTTAATTGATGACCTTTTCCCTTTCCCATATGGTTTCAACCAAACTGGTTTCCAGCCTGGGAGTCTGACACACACAGTATGCGTGTGTTTTCTTAAACCCTGTCCCTTTCTTTTTTTATGAGTATGGAAGTGGAGGACGCTCGGAAATAAAATCCCGCTTTTGAAAAACTGTTGTAGCATTTTAGGTGGGAACACTCCTTTCACTATGGACAGGCTTTAAACGAATGCTTTCCTGTGTGTAGAGACATGGAAATAATGCAAATATTTTTATTTGTATATTGTCTAAAACAGCTGTTTTTATCAGGCTGACAGCTGTTCTTGTCTTGTAAAGCACTGGGAGGGCAAAGAAATGACCAGCAATACAACTCCATCATTAAGTTCCTTCTTCTTTTCCAAGTCAAACAGGAATTGGTTTCGTAGAGCTATGCACACTTTCTGATGCCAATGCCACGGGCTTCACATGAAAACATAGCTGTAAATATTGGATGTTTGGTTAGCAGCAATTTTTTAGAAATATCCCAGTTAGCACTCTTTTTATTGACTATTTTTGTTTTTGTAATCGTATTTATCAAACTGGTCCATTTATTGCTTCAGGAGAATAAATTCCAGCCATTACAAAAAGTTAGGTGGTGATCATTTTCCTTTGATTGCATATTTGTTACCTGATGGGAGTCCCCGGTGGTGCAATGGGTTAAACCACTGAGCTGCTGAACTTGCTGATCGAAAGGTTGCAGGTTCAAATGCGAGGAGCTCCTAACAGCTCCTGCTGTTAGCCCCAGTCCTGCCAACCTAGCAGTTCGAAAACATGCAAATATGAGTAGATCAATAGGTACCGTTCTGGTGGGAAGGTAGCAGTGCTCCATGCAGTCATACCGGCCACATGACCTTGGAGGCCATGTCATGCTGGCCAGGTGACCTAGGAGGTGTCTACAGACAATGCCAGCTCTTTGGCTTAAAAATGGTAATGAGCACCAGTCCCCAGAGTCGGATACAACTAGACTTAATATCAAGGGAAACCTTTACTATTAGCACAGAGGAGAAAGGATTTTAGAGTTTTCTTTTTTATAAGCTAGCTTTTTATGTGGAAAGATGTTCTGATTAAACATTAAAAATATTGACCTCTTGCTGTAAACAGAATTGGTCCAATTGATGCACAGAAATCATATAAGGTATTTCGTCATGTTGTTTCTTTCAGCACATCCCAGAACCTGATGAGAATAAGATCAATGTTTAAAATTATTTTCCCTACACAAAAGTTATTTTTCAGTTGTGATTAATTTTAATGTTCAGTTGTATTTGAAATAGGGTTATCGACAGTTTGTTCAAATCACATTTTTTTCCTAGGTGAAAGATATTGGTGAATATTTCAAGCATCATCTTCTGAAGTCAAGGCACAGAGGCGCATTTGAGCTAGCTTATGCTGGTTTTGTTAAGCTCACCGAAGTACTTTCAAGGTAAGTTTCACCAAGTAAACAGGACATTATCTGGCTTCTCATTATCTTGCTTTTTATTGGCTGTACTTACCATCCCTCCCCCATCAGCTTCATCATAATACTTTTATCCCAGCTTATCTACTATTTCAGGCACCATATTGTGGGATAAACTGGGATAGGAACTTCTGTATCGTGATACCCCAGTTATAGGATAACCTGCCCTTGAAGGCCTGATAAGAACCAAAACTGGTGTCATTCTGGTCAAGTCAACGTATGGCTTTTTATTAAAGTTTTATCAGCATTTTTAAATGCTGATAAAACTTTTTAAATTGCCTGGTTTTGAGTGATGAATGATTTCATATATTTTTAGTCTTTTACAATTGTTATTTATTTTCCTGAATTGAAATCCCAACATATAGGGCAGGTTCGAAGTATTTAAATAAATAAGGTTTTAAAACATACTTGACAGCTTTAAAAATGCACACATCTTTGAGTGGTTGCTTACAGTGCTTCTAAGTCTTCTATTGTTTTCTATTTGGCCCTGCCCCAATTTCATGTGGATTGGTCCATTTGACTTAAGTGCCAGAAAGATACTCTAGGTTAACATGCTGAACTCATTCCCAGTGTCATGTTCTCTGTCACTCAGTCTCTCTCACACATCAAGCAGCTGCTTTTTCCAGTAATGTTACTTTAAGTAATGGAGCACTAATGGGAAAATGGCATGGAAAAGGGGGGCGCAATGGCTGACAGGATGCTCAGCATCTTTTGCCCAGAACATCAATCTTCCCTAAGGCAGGGTGGCTTAAAGACATGGTCAGTCTGTGTTTTTTATGGAATTTATTTTAGTATTATGATGTATTTTAACACTGTTATGCTCCATCTCAAGCCGTAAGAAGAGGCAGGTAAAAATAAATTGTTGTTGTTAATAGCAATGATAATTATTTAGTTTTTGCATACTATGTGGAACTGGATTCATGACTGCACCCATGCAAGACGGCAGATACTTGCAATCTTGAAAGATGACTGGCTTTCATTTTGGTGCCAAGTCTAGGAAAAAAAGGTGGAGTCCCCGGTGGCATAGCAGGCTAAACTGCTGAGCTGCTGAACTTGCTGACCAAAAGGTCAGTGGTTCAAATCCAGGGAGCAGGGTGAACTCCCACTGTTAGCCTCAGCTTCTGCCAACCTAGCAGTTCGAAAACATGCAAATGTGAGTAGATCAATAGGTACCGCTTTGGCAGGAAGGTAACTGTGCTCCATGCTGTTATTATTATTATTATTATTATTATTATTATTATTATTATTTACAGTATTTATATTCCGCTCTTCTCATCCCGCAGGGGACTCAGGGCGGATTACAATGCACATATACATGGCAAACATTCAATGCCATAGGCACACAACATATATAGACAAACACAGAGGCAATTTAACATTCTAGCTTCATGAGGGTATGCTCGAATTCCGGCCACTGGGCGAGCTGTCGCTTCAAGGTCCACTTGTGACACCAAGTCCTTGATGGAGTACTTCCTCATTCTTTTGCCTGCTGCAGGAGAATTTTATGGCATTGGAAATGAGTTAAATTAGCCTCCCTGCATAAGCAGTACCTAAATTTCCTACTTGACAGATGCAACTGTCTTTTGCACTGCAAAGGTCAACAGCAAGCTAGACAAATGGTCGGAAACTTACTCCAACCCAGGCCGTCTTCGAACTCATTACCTTTTGGTCAGTGGTGATTTAATGCAGCTGACTCCTAGCCAACTGGGCCACAGCCCGACCACATGACCTTGGAGGCATCTACGGACAATGCCGGCTCTCCGATGTACAAATGGAGATGAGCAACACCTTCCAGAGTTGGACATGACTAGACTTAATATCAGGAGAAACCTTACCTTTACCAGGAAAAAAACATAGGTATTGGCAGCAACCTCCTCACTTTATGGGTCTCACGTATGAATGTATCCCATATTTCACCCTAATCTTGTCTGAGCTAAGCAGATTAAGCTTTGTTAGTACTTTGATAGGTGACCACCAGAAGGGATTTATCGGTGGTCTGTGGGAAGAGCTAGGAAAGAATCCTACTTCCAACCATACAGAGGTTTGGCTGTCATTGAGGGCTGAAAATACTGAGCTTGATGGACCAAGAGTCTATATCAGTATAAGATTTCCTATGTTCCCATTCAGTGGTACAGCGAATGTACTAGGTCTGACGTTCCTTTGTGTGTCCATGGGTTGTTCAATTTAAAAAACTTCCAATGTTTAAGCGGTTCTATTAAACATTGAGATTTGCGGGAATAGTGCAGACAGCTTTTGGAGACAGTAAGTTTACATCCTCCAGGAAAGGCCTGCAGTTTGCTTTGAAGGTCTTCCTGGTGGTTTTATAGGCTGATGTATGTATTTTATAATTTATAAAGGAGTATAAAGAAGATTTACACCAACTATGATGCATAATGTTTTTCCATTTCATTTTAATTTGTTCTTCCACATGAGAATTAAACAAACTAAATTCATTTGGGTATAGTTTGTGTAGCCAGGCTTGAGACAGCTGTCAGAGGGGAGCTAGGATTTGAGCCAGGGAGTCAGATCTGAGGAAATAAGCCAGGACCAAGAGCCAAAAAACACAGGAACACACTAAAATCAGGAAGAGAGCTGTTACACAGGCAAACTTCATCCCAAACAGGAAGCCTTCTATAGTTCTTCCTTTCTAGAAGGACCCAGTGGATGGGCATGGATAGTTAAGATCCTGAGAATCCATCAAAACCTCATTTGAGTATCTTGCTATCTACAGATCTTGTGGCTCCCAGGTTTCTCAATTGTTGTTCTGGCAGTTTCTGAAACATGCATCCATTAATGCACATGTTTTTGTCATAATAAGGAGGCTATCTTTAGGGGAATAATCTTTTGAATTGATTCTACATTGCATCAGGAAATTTGGACCTGAATCCTCTTGGCTAGAAATGGCCATCTGTTGGGGGTGCTTTGAATGCGATTTTTCTGCTTCTTGGCAGGGGGTTGGACCGGATGGCCCACAAGGTCTCTTCAAACTCTGATTCTATGACCTACTGACCCAGTGGGATTTGCTTGTATGTTGATACACTATTCAGCAATTGATTTAGTGGTTCTCCTCCAGTTAGGAACCAACTAGTAGGGTTCAGGTTGACATTCACCACTCCTAGAAATCACACATGCTGTAAGTAATCTTTCCACAACTTGGCTTTTTCATCTACAATATCTGGAGGGCCTCAGGGTGGCAAAAAATCTGCCAGAGATGTGCATTTTCAGTACCATCTAATGGGACATAGGAAGTGGTTCATTCCAGCATCTAAGATGTTAGCTAAGAAATCTGTTCTTCATTTGGTACCACATTCTGACCTTAGTAGATACAACTGCAATGGCCAGACACTTGTAGGGACTTCAGTGGCAGGCAAGGAGACGGAGATGAACTACCCCCTTCCCTGTGCTGATCAGGACCCTGAATTTGAGTGTCTATCTATCTATCTATCTATCTATCTATTAGGCTTGGGCGGTTTCATTCGTTAATTTTGTAATTCGTTATTAATTCATATTTAAATTAGCTTACGATCCAATATTGAGCCATGCAGGACTACTGTGAGGAGTAATTAAAAATCGAAACAATTTTTCCAGTTTATTTCGTATTGTTTTGTAATTGTTCCGTAATTGGTTCAAAATTGTTTCGTAATTGTTTCGTAATTATTTCCGTATGCCTGGTGCAAGTTTTATAGTTGTTGTTTGTTTTATCAGTGATAAAAAATAAATTATCACACCAACAGTCAATAACAGAGGGAGAGGGAAGCTTCAGAAGTCCCCCCTGTCCCATTTGGAAGGTTTTTTAGCATATTGCGCAATCGCGTCCGCCATTAACGAATCGATTCGTAATTTTACGAAATTTCGTATATTTCGAATATTTTTAAAGGAAAATTTCGGAATTCTTTAAAAAAACGAAATGCAAGGGCCCCCCTAAAAATGAAACGAGTTTAGAACCAAATTTTTCCGTGGTTACCCAAGCCTACTATCTATCTATCTACAGTACATGGAAAGGGTGCTGGTGGTGGTGTCCGTGTGGACAACATATAAGGCTGAAACAGTTTCAATACAGCTACCTAGATAGCCACAAAGCCCACAGATAGGCCAGTGTTTCCCGTAAACTCTGGAGTATTCCTCAACTTTGCTTAGTGTGGAGCAAAGTCAGGTTAAGAACTAAAAAAATCCAGGGTATGTGTGTGTGTGAGTGGACAAGCCCTAGATGTAGAAATGGGTTTGAGTGTTATATATATCTACATAAAATCACCTTTCTCTGTTTTCATGTCTGTTTTACATACAGATCTTCATACTGTTCCTTTCTGGCATTTTGAGTGAGTAAACATTGCTTTAAGAGGAATTTATTTTTTTCCAGAGGAGTACATATATAATTGGAGTTTTTCTACATTCCCAACTTTTCTCACCTTTCCACTGGAAAAATCAGGAAGGGAAGTGGAGAACTTTTTTTTCCAAGCCTTTACATTTTTTTCTGCTGACTGTCTAAGGGTTAAATGATATTGTGTCATTGCATTCTACTTCCTCAACTTGACCAAGGTTCCCTAGCTCTGGTTTCTAGCTGGAGGAACAAAGTAGGATCAATCGTGTGTTTATTTACTGCATTCATATCTCGTCCTTCTCACCCCGAAGGGGACTCACACTCAGGGTGGCTCACAAAACAGGCACAATTCAATGCCATATATACATACACAAGTGATATTAATGAGCTGGAACAGTGTATTCGTAGCTTGGAGAGAATATAGAGATTATTATTAAAAAGCTCCATACTTGTATTTGTCTCTTGGGCTGCAAGTTTTCTGACCTTTCTATTACAATCTGCAACTCAGTAGAAAAAGCACTCTGTGAGATCAGATTAGAAATTGCAGTGGACATTAGAAAGCCAAGTGAGTCTTATAGGGGTGAAGAATAAGATTAGTCATTATTTTTTTCTTGGATTCCTACCAAAAAATCTCATTGTGATGCTGTTAGTGGTTCTCTACAAATCTAACTAGAGCAAAACTTAAGTTGAAGGAAGGAAGTCTGTACATTTATTTTTAGCGCAATGTTTATGTTTGTATGGGAGCGAGGAGGTGAAGACTGTGTGGGACATTTATTGTATTCATTGAAAATGATCAGAGTAGCTATTATGACTATGGAGGAGATTGTTTTAATTGGCAAGGGGAAAAATAAATTGGAGAAACCACAAAAACCATTTGCTAAATTGAAACCAGAGCAACTTCCACATTGGCTAACTGTATGATGTTTTAATTAGTGGTTTTGAAGATTAGGTATGATAAAGTAGGCACTCACTTCGCTTGATATCAGTCTGACTTTTCACACGGGGAAATGCGCACTTGACTTTGCGACTGCCATTGTTGAAAGGTTCCATTTTCCTCTCTAGATTTTATGGCAACTTGTTTCTCATGGAAACAACTTTTCAGCCAACCCAGTGGGTTGTGCTGTAGCCAAGTTAAAGGGAGTAGCCGCTTCTATTTTCAAAATCAATCATTCTTAATGTTTTTTATTACTTCAGGGCAACTAAAGTTTTGCTTGAACAAAAATATGTGAGTTAGTGGGTGACTAGGCAAGATTGTATTCCTTCTGGCACCATCAAAGCACCATAATGTCATGGCATTAGGGATCTGTCAGACTTAATTTCAGTATATTTTACTCTTTTCTCCTAGCCCTAGCAGGAGGGAAATGAGTTTGTTCAAAGATAACTGTAACAACTCTTCCCTTTTATGATACCTTGGGCAGTTATCCTTTTCATGGTGTCTTCTTTGTGAATTCCCGTTGGGTGTTTATATAATGTTTAGAAGGAAAACTGTCTCAAGATGGAAGCCTCAAGGTATATAATAAGAGTTTCACTACTTTATGTTATCTGAGGAAATATGCTAAAATTGGGTGAGATCAGATATGGAGATGTTATTTTCCTGGTTGAAGGCGTAACAGGTGCAGCCAATGACTTCTGGTTAAAGAAAGAGAAGATGGACATGTCGATTTCCCCTATGTTTATGTATTGCACTGGCCAACACACATTTTGTGCCTCAAATGTTAGATTTCTTATTTGACCTGCTGATCCCAAAAATAGAACCAGTTTTCACCTATTTTCACTAGTTTTTGAGATACAGAACAAACAGTATCTACCAGTCACCATTTGCTTGCCCATAGAAAACCATGATAACCGTGTCGAAGAAATTAGAGCTGATATGGCCCATTCAATGCCATTTTCTGAATCAGTACACCAAAAAACAGCACACCAACTTCTGTTGTTGTTTGGCGGTATTATTTGTCTTATATGAAACGTCATACAAACATTTCTGGAATAGTTTGAATACACAAAAAAGATTGGCTGAAATTCATGGCATGTTACAAATATATAACCTATAATTATGCATTCATAATTCATTCATATTCATGATTTTTATATATTCAATACAGGGAATACATAGGGAACAAAAAAAGGCACCAAATCCTGGCGTAGTGAGGAGCATCAGCTGCTGCGAATGACAGAGGTCTGTGCTCTTGTTAATCAGGGCACAATAAACTCATGTTTTCAGCCACTGCTTGTTACCATCTCCATTGCAAGGAAGTGTTATGCTGCTTTGGATTGTTGCAGTAGAGATTGCTTATGGGAAGAAAGTAGAAACATGAGTTCACTGAACCTCAGTTGACATGAGTACAAGATTTGGAAGGTGGCCAGCAGATCCTAGTTGTGTAAGTGTACCCAACTAAGCAAGTGGTGTAGACAAAAGGTGGGAAACTACAGGTTGTCCCAAAAGTAGCCATACATAGGAAAATGGAAAATTGTAGTTAAGTGTACCTTTATGTACAAAATATTCATTATTCACTACAACATTTCATAAAATATTTACCAAACATTCTCTACATATTAGCCATCTCTTTCTAGACACACATGAAGTCAAAATATTTAAAAAAAATATAAAATATCGTAGACAACACAATATGAGTTTGTTCATTTTCCTTATGTATGCAAACTTCGAGGACTGTAGAAATGAGGCAAGGCCATTTTTCCTTCCTGAACCTACCTGGTGGACCATTTCAGATATTTCAGTTTGCCTGAAGTGATGTGATGTCACTCCTGTATGCCATTTTGGATGTTTTTTCCCTTTGCCGTGTCTGTTTTGGAGAGATCGGGGTGGGATTAGAGGAGCTAATTGATGTTATTTTATGTCATCTGCAGCTCCTCTGCCCATGTGGACACATTTAATATCTTCTCTAAAGTAATTGCATTTTGAGAAGTAAACAAAATGTTTTAACTTCTTCCGTTTAGTAAACTGGCTAAACTATGTTTGATCAACACCTGGTATCAAATTAGAACTGAGTTTGGTCTTGACCAAGCATCCTTTGCTTGAGGCAGTTCCTGTAATTCTGACAGAAATATTTATTTTTAAGGCTGTTTGCTGGGCAGTGAGGTTTTATATGCAGTGCCAAGTTGTATAATTGCAGAGGAAACATGCTTCGTAGCAAGAGTCCTTTTCTCACAACTTGATAAGCAAAGTTGAATAATAAATTGGATCCTTTGACTTTCTTTTGTTTTATGCTCTCTATGGCTAGTGGGGCAGGATAATATTTTGATTGTTCGGTATTTTTGGCTTTCATCAGCATTCAGTCCAGAGGAAGGGGAAAAGGTTACAGATATTACAAAAAATTATATTATGCAAAGTATTCTGGATTTCAGTATTTTTTCCATATGCTGTAAAAAGAATGCATTGTTCAAGAATGGACATTCTTGCTAAGTCTCTGACAATGCATGTTTGGTAGCATGCTGCAAGTTGCCAACACCTTAAATCAAGAAATAGTTTTTTAAGATCTACAAAGATACTCGCAGGGACACCTCAGCAAGCGAGAGTCCAAAAGTGGCAGGCTAAAGCTTGGAACCTCAACCCATGGCTAATACTGGGTGAGAGACTCCTCCGGGCACACAGAAGACTGGGCGACTTGGAAAGCGGTGAATACACTGCACTCTGGCACCACACGATGCAGAGCCAACCTTAAGAAATGGGGCCACAAAATGGAATCCACAACATGTGAGTGTGGAGAAGAGCAAACCACAGACCACCTATTACAATACAGTCTGAGCCCTGTCATATACACAATGGAGGACCTTCTTATAGCAACACCAGAGGCACTCCAAGGGGCCAGCTACTGGTCAAAGGACATTTAGTATAATGCCAACTTTTAAACTTTGTGTTTTTAAATACATTACAACTGGTTTGCTTCTGATACAACAATGTATTTGCTTTCTCTGGTTCTAGTGCATCCTATAACACACATTTTCATATTTGATCTATAATTAAGTATACATGAACATGGTGTTTTCTTCAAGCAACTTCTAAGATAATTTGAATTACTGGAATAAATCTGTATGCAGTGGCAAGAGGTCATTGTTGCGAACTTCAGCTTACATCATGGGAGTTTCCCTTGTCCTCTTCTCTGTGAGCCCTGTGATCTGCTTCCCAACGCCATGAAGCAGATGTTGGGTGTATCTCTGTTGGGGACTTTGTGGAAGGAGGGAGAAAAGGAATGTGATCCATCACTTCTCTCAGTTTTAATATGAGAAAGAACCCTGTTGAACCACCCAGTGACAATGCTTTTGGGTTTTAGTTATATATACAAGCCTTTGTAGTAGGAATTCCTGGAGCCATAGATTTAACTGTAAACAGATTTAGGTGAGGCTTTTAATGAGAAGCTAACAAGTATACAGTTTCTTAGCATAGTTTGTTTTCTTCTGAACTTGTTGAAGTAAATCAAATTGGAATTAGTTCTAGGAACTGTGAAAGGTTTCCTCTTACTTTAACCCTGGCTTTTTAAGAGGAAAAGGAATGACCCATGAAGGATTAATTAGAAAAAAAACTTCATTCACAGCCTCATATGAAATGGGGAACTTGATCGAAACCCTGTTCATATTGGTTGCATTCATATGGGACATGTAGGGAATTGGTTGTTTTCCTAGAAAGTCAGTCATTACCTGGTTTATCTGTACTTGTAAGTTTTCTGCTGTTTGATTGAATCTATGGGAAAAGGAAATGAGAATCAGCGAAAGAATTAGCACCTCATGACCACAGTAAAACATGACTAGGTGGGATGTAAAAGCAGCTGTTCAAGAGTAGGTGAAGTAGAACAGTCGATTTCCAGAAAACGGAAGCAGTGGGGAAAAGCGAGGACACTATACATGTTGCCGAGTCTTATGTTGCATAGTCAAGGCTATGACAAGGAGATGAGGGGCTGCATCTCCTCCTATCAGCCCGCACGAGCCCTGAAATCATCAGGAGAGGCCCTTCTCTCATTCCCACCCTCTCAGTAGTAACCCCAAAGGTTCTAGAACTCCCCACATTACTGGCCTTTCGCTCCCAGATTAAAACCTTTCTATGGAAGCAGCCCTTCCTGGACAACCCATAATAAGCAGGCTGCCTGGCAAGGCTCACATGGCCAAAGATTTGGAGCGTCAAGATTTTTTAGTGCAATGTTTTAAGGACAACCTCAGTGGCCTGAGATCCAGAGATTTTTAATGATAATGATAAATGTTGTTATTTATTATGCTTATTTTACATAGTTTATATAATGTATTGGTTTATTGTTTATTTGCTTGGGTTGGGGGCATAATATTGTGCTTTTGTATTACGAAATTTATGTTTTTTAACGCTTTTGAGACCTACCAATGGGAGAAAAGCGGGATATAAATAAATAAATAAATAAGGTTATGTGTGTTGTAGGTAGTCATAGAAGAGTGGTTCTCAATCTGTGGGTCCCCAGATGTTTTGGCCTTTAACTCCCAGAAAGCCTGATAACTGGTAAAATGGTTGGATTTCTGGAGTTGCAGGCCAAAAAACCTGGGGACCCACAGGTTGAGAACCACTGTCATAGAAGATGAAGGACACCATGGTTGACAATGATTCTACTGATTTTGGGATTTCTTTGAGGCATTGTGTATGAGACTTGTGTATGACAAGTGGAATTTTTCCCCCTCCATTTTCCTTACTGTATCAAATTTTTCAGTTTTCTTCTAAACTTACATAACTTATTAACACTTGCTTTTCACAAAATGTATTGTTCCCTTTCACTTATTTTCATGCATTTTGTATTACAGATGTAACAATGAAAACATGCACAAGCTGCCACAGCGATGGCTGCACAATGTACTGGAAGAAATTAAATCTAGCAATCCTTCATCTAAACTGTGTGCCACTAGACGCAGTGCTGGCATCCCATTTTATATACAGGTAGCTACAAAAGAAACACATCTGATCTTCATATGACAATGGTTTCTTGATCTGTTTTTTTTATCAGAAATGCAACATGAATTTGCTGATTAAAGCTATAGGAATATCCTTCTCCCCCAACTTACACACCTGCTTTATTTTTCATTGTGTCCATTTTTGTCAGCCCTTGTGGCAGCAATGGGACAAGTTCTGTACTCATTACAACTCAGTGTCCCACAAAATTCATTTGGAGAAGTACAAAATACAAATCAAGGAGTATCTGGAATGTAATGCAGAACACCCAACTGTATTGATCGAGGCTAGGGTATTTTACTGTTTGTATTTCTGTTTGTTGGGAATGGTTTGTAAAGGTCAACAGGTGTAGGAAGCCTACTTGAACTTCTGCTTTTAGTATATTGGTATAGATGGTATGGGCTTTGTGATAAAATGGATTCCTGTGTATGAGGAGGAGAGAAAAGGGAAAATTGGATTAGAAATTTTTGTTAATGTAAATATTACCAGAGTTCCTATGTTAAAGGCATTCTCCAAAAATACTATGAAGATAATAATAATAATAATAATAAAATAAACTTTATTTATATCCCGCCACCATCTTCCCGAAGGAACTTGGGGCGGCTAACATGAGGCCAAGTCCAAACAAAATTACAATAAAGCAAAAACATGTAAACAAAAACAATAACATCACATAAAATACTTAGTAATAACGTAGTAAAATAAAAATAATATTGAAGATAGGTAAAATCTATAGTCCTAAAAGAAAATAAAATGCCCTTTGGCTTTTATAGTCTTAATCTGTGATTTGACTTTTAGACACTTTACAGTTATTTGATCTGTCTTTTTAATGGATTGTAACAGGAGGTACTGTTCCATTATCCAGACAGAGGCCACTAGGGGGAACTAGAGAGAGAAGGGTAGTCCATTTTACAGGGGGAGAGTTAAAGAAGGAAACAATTTCCCCCATGTCCCTGACATGGAACCCTAGTTTATGATAAGGTAAGTGGGGAAGGGGAATAATCAGTGAAAATGGGGGAAATGGTTTTCCTTCTTCAACCCGCTCCCTGTAAAATAGACTATCCTTCTCTCTCTAGCGCCCCCCTAGTGGCCTCTGCCCTGATAATGGAACAGAATCTAATTGGGTTTCACCCTGTCATAATCAGTAGAAAAGTGAGAGCAAATTGTACTTGGGTTGTATTTAGAAAGCATTCCTATACAGCTTCTTGGAAAATTTAGTTATCTGTAAATATTATCGAAATAGACAGCTCTTCTTAACAAAAATTCAAAATGTTTAAAAATGAGAATCACTGAGAAAGATTTGGAACTAATAATGAAAATTCAGTGTGAACTTCAAGAGGGTGTATATCTCAGTTTTCCTGCCAATGTGCATGCAGAAAAGCTGAAACCTACCTTTCTTTCCTTTCCTTCCTTACACAGTACAAAATCTCAGAGAAATCAGAGATTTGTGGAATTGTTAATGACTATCCTTTTTGAAATTGTAAATTATTCATCTTTGTGCATTTTTTTTTAATCTAGGCTTTGCTAGCTTCAGAACCAAAGAGTAAAACAGGCTTGCTAAAAATGACAATGCAGGAGTTGATACCCTTAGCTTCCCCTTCAGATGCACCACCAACCACAATCCCTCAGGTAAAATATAGCTTGTACATAAGATTTGTAGAAGATGTGCCAGTTTTATTTGTTGGGATGTTATCAGTATAGAGTAGTAGCTCAATCTAGCTATTCCTTAGGACTTTCTAGTGAAAATGGGAGCAATACGTAATACAACTTCACGTAATGCACAATTAACTTGTGGATTCCTCCAGGGTGTTACGATAAATAAACTGGGGGTAGTTTCCAGTTGATGTTGTCTGTGAAGTATAAAGCACTGGACAATGTTTGTATTTATTTATTAAATTATAGGGTTAATAACATTGGAGAGTAATGTTTGCCACTTGCCATCTTTGGGGAATATGACATGAGATTTGCTGACTGTTCCCTTGAGACAAAATGCTTGCCTGTACAGAAAGTATTTCAAATTGGGTTGCTGTGAGTATTCTGGGCAGTATGGTCATGTTCCAGAAGCATTCTCTCTTGATGTTTCACCCACATCTATGGCAGACATCCTCAGAGGTTGAAGGGTCTGTTGGAAACTAAGTAAGTGAGGTTTATATATCTGTGGAACTTACTTAGTTTCCAACAACCCCCTCAATCTTTGAGGATGCCTGCCATAAATGTGGTTGAAACATCAGGAGAGAATGCTTCTGGACAGGCCCGGATTTCGTTTCGGGGGGGGGGGGGGGGTAAAAAATTTCAGGGGGGTGTTCGGGGGGGGGGCTGAGTTTCGGGGGGGGGCTGAGTCTGAGTGAAAGAGGGTCTAGCCTAGCAAACCTTTTGTATCATTACCCCAATACCCCCATGCATATGGGATATATTGAGTATGGTGATCAGATCATGATATGAATAAACATAACAGTTTAAATAATGCACCAGTAAGGCCTTTTCGTGAACCACATGAGAATTTCGGGGGGGGCTGAAGCCTCACCCCCGCCTGGCTACATGCCTGCTTCTGGAACATGGCCATACAGCCCGGAAAACTCACAGCAACCCAGTGATTCCAGCCATGAAAGCCTTTGACAACACAGTATTTCAAATTGATTAGCTATGGTTCCATATTAATATTTTATTGGTGAAGTAATGCAAGCGTCAGAGCTTTATCCAGATAATGTGTTGATCTTGGTCATTTGCCATAACATGCCTATAAAAATCAAATAACAAAGGGAGCAAATGCAGTTCTTAAGATGCATCCGTACAAGCATTTCCATTTGACGTAAGCCATATTTGCTGCCTCCGAGTGAAAGTGTCCTATTTGGATCTCTCATGTCTGATAGGCCAAATGCTCAAATATATTTCAAATTAAACTCTTTATTTGGGGCAATCTATTGAACATTTTCTATGCTGGATTAGGTGTTGTGTTCTTCCATGATTTTATTAGTGAGTTTGAGATTATTAAAAAAAAAACCCTAAATAGTGTACATTGACTTTTCCTATGCAGGTCCATGCTTTAAATATCTTGAGAGCTTTATTCAAGGATACCCGCTTAGGAGAAAATATCATTCCTTATGTGGCAGATGGAATGCGAGCAGCAATATTAGGTTTTATGTCTTCTGTCTGGGCAGTAAGTTAATCCTTTACATTTACTACATTCAGTTGAAAAGCTACATGTTAATGACAGTAAACAGGGCATAGATTATGTTTCTCAATAACACTGCAAAGTCTTGTTGAATTTTTTAATAAAGTTATATGGAATGTATTCTGAGTGGACATACTGGCATGGGGATAATGTTATTAAACCGCCTACAGTACCACTGAAATTTGTCTCTTGGTGTTTTCAACTAACTTTTGATTTAATTTTATTTGAATTTTACTTGTGCAACAAAAGATGAATATTTATCCAATTTAAAAGAATGACAGAGATTCAGTTTTTCTAACATGAAAAGTAGTTTCTACCTGGTTGATTAGAAGTAATTTTGCTTTTAATATTGAAAATGTATTTATTATTTTCATTCTACTATAATCAGATCTCTGTTGACTTGCTTATCCTAAAGAGTGTCTTAAGTGCCAGGAGTATATGTATCTTATTTTCTCAGTCTTGATAGTAAGTATCTCAAGTTGAAACTAGAATTATTTAGTTCAGCTACTCAATTAATGTGAACCTGAAATAAAAGAGTAATTTGATAAAAGCAGGCTCAGCCAAATGGAAGACAGCAGAAAAAAGGAAGACTACTTTACAAGTGGATTGATTAAATCAAGGAATTCTTAAATTTGTAGAACTAGAAGTAGTCAGTCTATGACAAGAGTTCTTGGAGGTCTCTCATTCATAAGGTTGTCATAAGTTGAAGTTGACTTGATGATGAATACAGTATATTCTGGTGTATAAGACTACTTTTTAACCCAGGAAAATCTTCTCAAAAGTAAGGGGTCGTCTTATACGCGGGTGTAGTCTTATGCATGGGAGTTGTCTTAACTCTATATTTTAACTGGAAAAGTTGGGGGTCGTCTTATACGCCCAGTCGTCTTATATGCCGGAATATACGGTAAAAACATTAGCAGTGCTTAAGTATGTTGTTAAAGCTTTTTCTTTGCCATATGCTTAAGATTTGGAAGAGCTTCTCAAAGATAATTCAGTTCCTAGGGTTCCTGTATCTATATCAGTGGTTCCCAACCTTTTTTTGACCAGGGCCCACTTTGGCCACGGAGCACTTTGACTAGGGACCACTTTGACCAGGGACCACTCTCCAACATTAGTACCAAAAGGGGCGGGGCTGGTGAGCTCTGCGGAAAGGAGCGGAAATAAAATAAATAAAATAAAATAAACAAATAAAGAGGAAGGATGTAGTGGACAGGATTTTTGCTCTTGTGGCCCAGTGTGGGGCCCCAGCCCACAGGCTGGGAATCACTGCTCTATGTGATGGAATTTGTCCTCAATTGGTGGAAAACCTTAATTATCTGGGTGTCCCCTGGGCAACGTCCTTGCAGACGGCCAGTTGTCCCACACTAGCGACTTGCAGTTTCCCAAGGCGTTTCTGGCCACTTCAAAAGAGTTATGCCAAATAAAACTTGTTAGTCTTTAAGGTGTCATAAGATTTCTTTTCTTTACTTTTTTTTGCTGTAATACTCAAGGCTACCCGTCTAAAAAATCTTTATCCCAGTTCTTTGTATGTATCATAAATTATCCAAATTCTGAATTCCATTGCAAGTCCCATTGAGTTGATTTATTGAGTCAATTGTTGAACGATAAGTCAACTTTTAGGTAACTCCCGTTGATTTAGTGGGCCTAACATTAGATTTCAGTCAGTAGGTTTTGAATTGTGTTCTTGTCTATTCTGATACTTTTAATAAGGCAATGCTATTATTAACTTAGAGAATAATGCTTTTCTTTCATATCGGAATACTTTTACATTGTCTGGCCGCTTGCTAATTTAACAAGAATATTGTATGCAGGATGTAAGCATATTCAAAATACTAAAGCACCCTTTAAAACTATTTTTCTGTTGCTTGTTATATTAGGTAAGAAATTCATCTACCCTTCTTTTTAGTACACTCATTACAAGAATATTTGGTGTTAAAAGAGGAAAAGATGAGAACTCGAAAAAAAACAGGTATGTTCATTTTCATGCCAAGAAGTACCCGTGTAAAATATGCTGTGGCCAAGAGCAACCTTGAAAAAATTGTGTACTTTTAATGGATTAATGTGAAGCCTAATGTTACAAAAGCAGTTCTGCACTTGATTCAGATCTGATGCCAAGGACTAAGCCCTGCGGTGAAAAATAACTACTATAAGCAGCAAGTGTTAAATTTGGTTTTAAATGGATCTCCAGACCAGCTGTTGAGTGTGACTGATCCTCTTCTTTTCCAAAGATTTATTTCAAAACTTGGCGCAGTACATATGTGTATGTATATGTCTATAGGGGAGGGGAAGAAAACTGGATATAAGTTGCTTGGCATCTATTTGTAAAGAATGATGTTATTTCACTGTATCACTGTTGGGATATTCAAGTCCACTTGCCCAACATACCTATCAATAGAAAGAGAATTGTAAAGAAGTCATCCCAGGTTGCCATGGCAGAAGGTTGGACTGGATGACCCTTGTAGTCTCTTTCAACTCTTATCTTTCTATGATGATGATGATGATTCCTTTTCTTACGTGCTCCTCTCAATGGATCAAGGCATGAACAATGAATGAAAATTCAGCATACAGCATTATAAAACAAATAAAAAGATGAATGCTGATTAAAATGCCTAATTAAAAAGCATAATAATAATAATAATAATAATAATAATAATAATAACTATTTTTACACCCTGCATCCATCTCCCCAAATTTATTTATTTATTTAATTTATTTACAGTATTTATATTCTGCCCTTCTCACCCCGCAAAGGACTCGGGACGGATCACAATGCACATATACATGGCAAGCATTCAGTGGCATAGACACACAACATATATAGACAGACACACAGAGGCTATTTAACTTTCCAGCTTCATGAGGATATACTTTTTGAATTCCGACCACCGGTGGAGCTGTCGCTACACCATCCACTTGTGACACCGATGGAGTACTTCCTCATTCTTTTGCACACTGCTGGAGATATTTATGGTGTCGTACATTAATTAAATTAGCCTCCCTGCATAAGCGGTACCTAAATTTCCTACTTGACAGATTAGTGCTTGTTTATGGTTGGGCCATTTGGTTCCACCTATTTCTATCCGGTGAAAGGTTGATGTCCACAGAGGTATTTTTGAGTAAAATATTGGCTTGTACTTTTTCCAAACATTGTAAATAGTATTTTTTTAGGAGATTACTCTTAAAATTGGAATCAATGTTTTCTCATATATCAAATATCCATGCCATCCATATCTTAAGTCATGTCCTTCTAGTGTCAATAGTTTTTATTATCTAGTGTTATCCATTCTTTCATTCAAACAAGAGCTGCAGCTTTTTAGTATAATTTAAAATTTGCTAAGGCCATCCTCCCTCTGTCTTTGGCATCTTGTGGAAATTGCTTCTTAATTCTTTGTTTTTTTTACCTTTCCATTGTTTGAACCTAGTATTATTTAGTAATATGGCATTGCTTGAAAAAGAATATCATTTTAAAGAGAACATTCATTTTGATTGTAGATATTCTTCCTGATAAGGAAAGATCTATCTAGTACCATCATTTTAAATCTTTTTGTATTTCACACCATGTTCTTTCATAAACACCTTTGTATAAGTCCAGATTTCTAATAGTAATGTGAATCCCCAAAAACTTAGCTTTATTAGCTATCTCAATATCTGTCCTTTCCTTCAGAATCTTCTCATCTTGTTGCTGGAAATTTTTAATAATTATTCTTGTTTTCTGTTTGTTAACTGTGAGAACAGCTACTTTTCCAAAGTCTTCAATAGTTTCCAGTATTTTAGGTATTGTTTCTATGGCTCTTCCATTCATCTGTGAAGCTATTTTCATGGATTTTCTGGCATCATTGACAATTCACCATGTTGATTGGGCTTCTGGGAGTTGATGTTAACAGCTCCCAGGGAACCCCCTTCCCTAATCCAGAATCAGTGGTCTAGTAGAGCTTTAAAATGAAACATGGGGGGAGGAGCCACCATGGCCGAGTAGCAGACGTCTTCCTGACTAGCTCCCGAGCAAAAGATCAGAATGCA
>NW_026844366.1:325414574-325575798 GCF_025583915.1 Anolis sagrei ordinatus | reverse complement strand
TCCGTTTCTTTGCGCTGCAGAAACTGAGCCCTACAGAGTCCCATCAGAAGTGGCCTTGCGTCCTGTGCAGGCCCGTAGCCAGGATTTTGTTTCGGGGGGGCGAGTTTGGTTCAGGGGGCTGATTCTGAGTGAAAGAGGGTCTAGCCTAGCAAACCTTTTGTATCATTACCCGAATACCCCCATGCATATGGGATATATTGAGCATGGTGATCAGATCATGATATGGATAAACATAACAGTTTAAGTAATGTACCAGTAAGGCCTTCTCGCGGACCACCATCAGAATTTCAGAGGTGGGCTGAAGTCCCCAAGCGCCCCCCCCCCCCCCCCCCCCCCCCCCCCCCCCCCGGCTATATGCCTGCCTCCATGGGCCTCTGTTTCAGTAATACAGAGAAATGGGGAAAAGAAGCAGAGAAGACTGCATTCAATGAGGTCGCAGGAATCTAGGAGACAAATATTTAAATTCTTGTTCATAGAACCACATTGGATGACCTTGGGCATATCACACTCTCTCGGTCTTCAAGGAAGGCTATGGAAAAACCCCTGTATCTGGCCAACAAAACCCCACGATAGATTCACTTTAGGATCACCATAAATCAGAAATTAGTTGAGGCTGCATCACAACAAGGTAATAGCCTTAGGCACCACGCTTGAGATTACTTTTTCAGGGATGAGTTTAGATAGCTAACCTAGAACTTTCAGGAATGTTTCCTTTGTAAACTCTAACAAAATACTTATGTATTCTGGATTAGTATTTAAGTGACTTTTGTAATTTAAAAAGCCACTAGATGTCTCTCTTGATGCATGTTTTTTGTTGCAGAATAATTCTTTTGTACTTACAGCAGCTATATGTAATTTGGTGTCCTCCAGGCAGACCTTGTTTCCAATATGTTCTTGTGTTTGGATTGCAGTCAAACACAGTTTATGTATTTTTTTTGGGTTCTTTTAAATGAGCAGACATTTTAGAACGGCAAAGCCTGGAGGTAGGAAACTTTTCATAAAAGTGGGTTTTGTTTCCACAGATGTTGTACTGATGCACCTCTCATGCCTTGTACTTAGTTGGCAACCATGGGCAACTCTTAAAAATTAGGCCACTTGGACAGGTGTCAAAGAAATAAATGGGAAACTTCATCCTCCAGGTTGTTTAATGATGGGGAAGTGTCATGGTGTTTGGATGATCATCCCAATAATGCTTTAATTCCATAGATAAGCATCACACATGATTATATATAATACAAGTGTGCCTTACTTTAAGGCACTTATTTAAAATGCCTTTTACAGTTAAACATTTTGTTGTTGTTTATTTGTTCAGTCGCTTCTGATTCTTCGTGACCTCATGGAAAAGCCCACACCAGAGCTCCCTGTCGGCCGTGGCCACCCCCAGCTCCTTCTAGTATGAACTGGTTTGATCTTCTTGTGGTCCAAGGCTCTCTCAGTTAAACACCACAGTTAAAAAGCTTCTGTCTTCCTTTGCTCAGCCTTCCTTATGGTCCAGCTGTCACTTCCATAGGTTACTATGGGGAATACCATTGCTTTAACTATGTGGATCTTCGTTGCCAGTGTGATGTCTCTACACTATTTTATTGAGATTGGTCATTGTGCTCCTCCCAAGAAATAAACGTCTTCTGATTTCCTGGCTGCAGTCTGTGTCTGCAGTAATCTTTGCGCCTAGAAATATAAAGTCTGTCATTGCCACCATGTTTTCTCCCTCTATTTGCCAGTTTTCAATCAGCTATTTTGTTATCTATGATCAATCTGGGGTTTTTTTTGTAAACATGTTTAGAGGCTTTTATATGTACTGGGACGTGAGGAAAAAGCTTTAAAATAATATTGATTTTCCTTCAGTTATTTGGAACCTAACCCACCGTAATAGTGACATGTGGGAATATCTTACCAAATTCAACTTAACTGACATAATTTCATATTGATTTCTAGTAAATGTTTTACTTTTGTTTCTTTGTCCCCAAGATAACATTTATTTAAAAATAATTCGTGACCAAAACTTTTGAAACCAATATTATCCTTTAGATCTCGCTCTTGCCACTATGAAACTTAAGCTGACACACTTATAGGCATGTTGTGTACCACTGAGAGCTGTGTTGAGTTTCTACTTAGCTGCCTCAATAGCATATACTAAAACTACTTTTTCTGGTGCAATAAAATACACTATTTTTGCTCCCTACCCCAAATTATCTTTAACAATGTGCCTTTGAAGATTTTATATGTAGAGTTAGACATTTTCAGAAATGAAAAATGTATGAATATAAGCTTTTTATTAGCATCCTTGTTCTCCATACTGTGATGCAGGAGTGCCTATTAAACTTTCAAGTGAATCTCGCTAAACCCATAATGGCTAGAAAGATTTAATCTCCAATGTGGGTGGTATTTTTTTTTTTTACTCATTTTCCTGAAACCTATGGGATTTCAAACTACAAGGGGGTTTCCTGATCCATGTGTATTTAATATGGGTACATTTTATTTCTGAGGTGTACTGTGTGAATGTGACAAACAAAAAAATCCTTGAAAACATCTTCTGCAAGTAACAGAGACCTGAGATTTAATGTTCAGTGGCAACTATAATTCTGTTGTTTAATGTGTAGATTGCAATATAGTAAATTATAATTTAGTGCAAGTTATGTTAAGTAGAAATAACCACCTGCACTTTTGGACAGCTGTAGAAAGATACTTGTTAGTGAACGAGAATGAGGTAAAAAATGGTCTGAACTACTGAACTTCATTACCGACAGGGCTTACCTACAGTTTCCTGAAATATGCTTATCTTCTGTTTACAGCTTTGGGCAGTGAGTAATTATTCTTCCTTTACTGGCATGCTGAATGCAGGTTCCTGTGAACTTCAATTAATACCTTTGCACTGATCAGAAAGAATGTTTAGGCATTGACTTCCATTTTTTCCTTTTGACAAGGCAAATTCTCTGTAATTCCATAACCTGTGGTAGCATGCCTTTAACCACAGCATTTGCTATTCCCAACTCCATTCATGCCGACTGTTGTATAAAAGGAAACTGAATGTTAAATAGCAGGTACATTCCTCCTTCTATGTCAGTTTACTTTGCAGGATGAAAACAAATTCTCAATTAATACAGGGATCTAATGCTAATAGATAGGTATGTAGGTATGTGGTTAGAACTGAGATGGAAGAAGGCCCTGTGTATGCATATGAATTTAGGGATAAAATGGCCCCGATATTGCTAATGATTGAATAGTGATTCCCTGATAAGTAAAACCATAACTTATTGTATAGCAGATTCTCTGCTGAATAGTTTTGAAAAGAATTACCAGCATTTGTATAATTCAGATGTATAAAAAAGTGGAATCATAGTTCTACAGAGGTCACCTGGTTTAGTGCTTGTTAAACTATGAGTCCTGACCACCCTTAGTTTGATGTTGAGGTCACAAAAAGTTGGCAACAGCAAAAGATTTCAGAATGCCACTCATTTATACAAATCTGTTAGCAACAACTTGCAATGTTTACAGTAGACTCTGCAAAAAATGTTTTACCTTTATGCCACAATGAGGGAAATCGACCAGTTGAGCAAGCCTTGTAAATGGTATTATTAGCAGTAAAAGTTTGATTTGTATACCTACTTTATATACCTAAGTAAAGGAAAAGGAAAAGGTAAAGGTAAAGGTTTTCCCCTGACATTAAGTCCAGTCGTGTCCAACTCTGAGGGTCAGTGCTCATCTCCATTTCTAGGCCAAAGAGCCGGCATTTTCCGTAGACACCTCCAAGGTCATGACTGCATGGAGTGCTGTTACCTTCTTGCCGGGGCGGTACCTATTGATCTACTCATGTTTACATGTTTTTGAACTGCTATGTTGGCAGAAGCTGGGGCTAACAGTGGGAGCTCATCCTGCTCCCCAGATGTTGGTCAGCAAATTCAGTAGCTCAGCGGTTTAACTCACTGCGCCATTGGGGGTTCCTATATACCTGGGATAACTTTAAAAAATTCCAGGAGAAAAGCATCACAAGTGGGGAAAATTTACGAAACCCTAATCTAGTCCAAACACCTGCCATACAAGAATATACAACAAAAGATGGCACTTTGTGTGTGTCTGTTTGTTAGAACCTGCAAGTAGCTTATCAACTTATGACAATTCCATGAATTTCCTCGGATTTTCTTAGGCAAGGAAAACTCAGAGATGATTTTGACAGTTCCTTCTTCCAGGATTCTGTGGCTATTCACCATCCATCAAGATGGCTATCCAGCCACAAACAGTTTGCCACCGTGTGTGAGCATTATGCAAACTAATGCATTTGTTTGAAGTACTAAAATGTTCCAGCTACAGTATAATTAAATTATTTAATCTGCTCAAGATAAGTGATTTTGTTAGTGAATCCCATTCTGGGAGAAAGGTGGGGTAGACATCCAGTAAATAAACAGATAAATAAGATACAGGACACTATCAAGGGGATTTGTTGTTTTCCCTTTCATTGAATCTGTTTTTAAACAGATACATGCACCTGTGGGAAGTTAATTTACATTTGTAATAATACAAATGTTGCATTTCTCTTTGTATTTCTTTGACATAAACAATCTCTTATGTTCTAATTAGATTTGTATGTGATATACTCTCCAAGGAGCTAGCACTCAAATTCATTCACCTTGTTGGGGAAATGCCTATATTGTGCACACATACGTTGGAGTGGGAATGTTTTTCAGTTTGATGTATTGTCGAAGGCTTTCATGGCCGGAATCACTGGGTTGTTGTAGGTTTCTTCGGGCTATATGGCCATGGTCTAGAGGCATTTTCTCCTGATGTTTCGCCTGCATCTATGGCAAACATCCTCAGAGGTAGTGAGGTCTGTTGGAACTAGAAAAAAAGGGTTTATATATCTGTGGAATGACCAGGGTGGGACAAACGACTCTTGCCTGCTGGAGCTAGGTATGAATGTTTCAGCTGATCACCATGATTAGCATATAATGGCCTGACAGTGCCTGGAGCAAACTTTTGTTGAGAGGTGATTAGATGTCCTTATTTGTCTCCTCTCTGTTGTTGTGCTGTTGTAATTTTAGAGTTTTTTTTAATACTAGTAGCCAGATTTTGTTCATTTTCATGGTTTCCTCCTTTCTGTTGAAGTTGTCCACATGCTTGTGTGTTTCAATGGTTTCTCTGTGTAGTCTGACATGGTGGTTGTGAGAGTGGTCCAGCATTTCTGTGTTCTCAAATAAAATACTGTGTCCAGGTTGGTTCATCAGGTGCTCTGCTATGGCTGATTTATCTGGTTGAAGTAGTCTGCAGTGCCTTTTATGTTCCTTGATTCGTGTTTGGGCGCTGCGTTTGTGAGTGCCATCGCATTAGATTCAAATAATATGGCAATCTTACAACCTTATCACACCCCCGGTGACATTTTGTCAGCAAGCGTTGTGAAATGGCAGGTGTGGCAATTCTTCCCCAATAACACAGGAGTGTTACCCAACCGGGACGGAAGTGTGCTGGTTCCAATGGAGCCAGTACAACACAGGAGCCTCCCCATGTTGACGAGAATGCGTCCTGGGATACTTCCATGCCAGCTGAGGATGGGGCCTCCCTCTGAAATTTAGGGACGTTGTGTGATGAGCTGTAGGCCCATCTGTCCCTCAACTGGGGCAGAAGCGTCTTAGGATGCTAAAAATTCCTCATATGGTGAGAGGATCTTAGTGCTGAGCCAAAGGAAAGGGGAAGCACTTGGAGCTCCTATTTGAGGGACGTAATCAATAATTTAATTGCCATGGCACAATGTTCTGCAATCCTGAGATTTGTAGTTTGATGAGGCACCAACATTCTTACTAGTTCCCATAACCCCAAACTACAGCCCCCATGACCCCATAATATTGATCCAAGGCATTTAAAGTGGATTCATTCCACAGCATAGATGCATCCCAAGGTTTTTTTTTTCCATCGCTGAAAGCTTAGGTGTTCTAACACTTTGGTTTTTAAACTAGGAATTGTAAGCAAGCTGCCATTGTCATGTGTACTATTTTTGGCCAAATTACAAAGTGAATTTTTTGCCGCTGTGTTTTACATTTGACAGCAAATACCATACTTTTTTTGGTTTCAGGGTTTTGAAAATTGAGGTGCACATTAGATTCGATGGTGCATTAGACTCGAGTAAATACAGAGACTTTTTCTTCCTTGTTGCACAGGCATCAAAACAAATGGATTTCTTTGTGTAAGGGAGTACTTCCTACCTTTGGCCACAATGAACCATTTGATTTGCTTAGGAGAGGATTGTAAAGTAAACATGTCTACTTCTTTAAAGTTTGAGGCAGATGTACTGCAAATGTGTTATAAGGCTGAAATGTTATAAAACCCTCTCAACTCAAAGTATGCATTATTTGGTGATCAACTCAGGAGAATCCTTCATGGCAGTAGTCAAAGGAAGTAAATCACCCGGGATTAGTTTGGGATGTCTTGGAAACTCCAACTCCAACGGTACATACACTGTGGGTGTTGTTTGTGCAAGCCCAAAGCTGATGTGTGCTGAAATAACATTTTTGAACCTTATTTTTGTAACATTACAGCTGTCAGTCCCTTGTCTCTTACGAATTACTTTATCTTGGGATATATATTTTTTAGATTCCTGTGCACCGTCAGATGCATTCCCCCCTCCTTCACTGATTTTCTTTAGAAATGTTGGCTTTTCACAGCTGTTCCTCTCATGCCTAAATACACAAAGGTATCATAAATAGCAAACTAACAGGTATTGAGAGACTGGGGCATAAAAGAGATCAAAGCAAACAGACCATGCAGTCATTTCAAAATCTTGGCTGGCTGCTCTTGTAAATAAGAGTGCTTCTAAAGCAGAAAGCATTCAACTTCTGTATTTATATAGGCCTTGATTGACACTTCGGTTATTAACTTCATAAAAACACAGGCAACGTAAACTGGTAGGAATGTTTGCTCTAGTAGTTTCTATCTGAAAGAAAATGGAAAGCGAGGTATAATGGCTTGCTCTCTGTTTCCCTAAAGTATTTATTTTAGAACTATGCAGTATAAAAGAATGTTTTCCCAAGTCAGTGAACTTAAGCCATATTGCTTGCTTTCCAGTATTGAAGTACGTTGTTGTTCTTGGAAAACAAATTGCACTTTTATCGATTATTCCTGCTCCACGCAGTGATGCTTAATGATCCTTCTAGTCTCCTTGTCTTTTATGTATAGTGCATCCAAATTGGTCTTGTGAATACCCATAGTGGTAGAAATGAAAATGTTGGTCCCTACAGGGTTTTCTTAAAAGACGTGTTCCACATTTAAATCTAGCATAACCCCAGTTGCCCTTATTTAAGAATAAATCCCACCAGATTTAGGATTGCATTGTCAGTCTTTGTCTTAGTACAGGTAAAGTGGCTGGTTTTGCTAATGAGAACTGCATGTTAGATCTATATAAATAAAAATGTAATGTTGATTTGTGGGATTAACATAACTCAAAAACCACTGGACGAATTGCTGCCAAATTTGGCTACAAGACACCTACTAACCCAAGGAGTGACCATCACTCAAAAATGTTTGATGTTGTCATTTGGGAGTTGTTCTTGCTGGGATTTATAGTTAACCTATAATCAAAGAGCATTCTGAACTCCATCAATGATGGAATTGAACCAAATGTGGCACACAGGACTCCCATGACCAACAGAAAACACTAGAAGGGTTTGGTGGGCATTGACCTTGAGTTTTGAAGTTCACCTACATTCAGAGAGCACTGTGGACTCAAACAATGATGGATGTGGACCAACTTGGCACGAATATTCCATATGCCCAAATATGAACACAGATGGAGTTTGGGGGAAATAGATCTTGAAAATTGGGAGTTGTAGTTACTGGGATTTATACTTCACCTACAATCAAAGAGCATTCTGAACCCCACCAACAACAGAATTGGAGCAAACTTCTCACACAGAACCCCATGACCAACAGAAAAGGCCATCCAGTCCAACTCCCTTCACCAGGGCAAGAAAATGTAATCAAAGCCCTCCTGACAAAGAGCCATCCAGCCATAGATAGATAAATACCTCTATATATTACCTGTAAGGTTCAGCACTTTTAATTTTTGTCCATTACATTTGGCTCGGCCCCTAGGTTTTTAATTGCGTCACGGTGTCATTGTTTTACTGTTTTATTGTTTGGCTTGATGTTTTAGTATTTGCTTATGAGTTTTACTGTATATTGCATGTTGTTGTTGTCGGCGGCCTCGGCCTTTGTAAGCCGCATCGAGTCCTTCGGGAGATTTTGTGGGGTATAAATAAAGTTAATAATAATAATAAATAATAGATAGATAGATAGATGGATGATTCACACACACACAGGACAATGATATGTTGCGTGTTCCAGAGTAGGCAAACCAGACAATCACTACATCAACACTGACAAAGAAACAGCAAGAAATACTGTTTATCCACAAGCATAAAGAAATTACATATATTAGAAACGGACACTTTCTCATTATTTTATTTTCCAGATCAACAGAATGGGCCACAGCAACGCGTGGCAGGGGACAGCTAGTAAATAATAAAGTAATAACTTTATTTGTACCCCGCCTCCGTCTCCCTGAAGAGATTCAGGGCGGCTAACATGGGGCCAAGCCCAAGCAATTACAATAAAGCAAAATAAAATATATACAAGATACACAACAGCATCAAGTAAAAATGTGTATACAATAACATAATAAGATAATAACAATAACATAATAAAACAGAGTATAAAAACAATACAAAAATTTAAATGAACACGAGCTGGGCCAAGTGTGAGGAGTGAAAATTGTAAAACTCGTGGGTGAGGTAGATAGATAAAGTGCTGTATTTAGTGAGAGACTCGGGTGGGATAAACAATGAGGTTATTCTCAACTGAAGGATGAGATAAAGTGCATCAGAAAGACACTTGACACTGAGACAGGAACTGACATGGGAATTGTTTTTATAATTGTTTTAACTGTGTTCTGATATTGTTATGGCATCAAATCACTGCTGGCTGTGAATCGCCAGTAGGCTGTTAGGAATTGTGGGAGTTGAAGTCCAAAACACCTGGAGGGCCTAAGTTTGCCCATTCCTGGTACATATGGTAATTCTAAACATTTGTGTATATGCCGCTTGTGTGTCTAATGCATTGTCCTTTCACTGCTGTGCAGTGTCACATTTTATGTTCCTACTTGAAGAATCAATGTGGTTAGTCACTCCATACTGAGGGATGTGTATTTGCCAGCATCCTGTTGCATTTCATTTCAGCTCACTGACCTTGAACAAATCTTCAAAAGTTTCCTGGACATATGAATCACTTCCTAGAATTGCAACTCTTTTAAAAACATGTTAGCATAATCACTTCTATTACTCCCCTTCCCTCTAGCATGTTCAGCATATTTTGCTAGGAAAAATAAAACAGGGGAGAATAATTGCATGCAAGGGTGTGGACCTGGTTAATTCACCTCCCAATTATTTTAAAAATTACATTATATTGGAAAGTTATCAAGATTTACTACACAATGAGGAGAGGAACAAACATCATGGGTAAAAAAAGTGTTAACACAGTGCCCACTACAATATGTTTAACCATGAAAGGATGAGTGGTTTTAAAAAAACAATCAGACATTCAAAAGGGGGCCATGGTGGCATAACAGGTTAAAATGCTAAGCTGCAGAACTTGCTGATTGGAAGATTGGCAGTTCGAATCCACAGGATGGGCTGAGCTCCCATTATTAGCTCCAGCTTCTGCCAGCCAAGCAATTCGAAATCATGCAAATGTGAGTAGATCAATAGGTACCGCTTTGGTGGGAAGGTAGCAGCGCTCCATGCAGTCAAGCCAGCCACATGTCCTTGGAGGTGTCTCAGCTTAGAAATGGAGATAAGCACCCCTGCCTAGAGTTGAATTCGACTAGACAATGTCAAGGGGAGACCTTTACCTTGAGACATTCCAAAGTGCTTATGCTATTAATGCAACATGTTCCATATTAGCCAAAGGCATTATACAACAAATGTAAGTGAGATGCAAAGATCCTTTGATAGAAATGCTTTTAGTTGCAGGAAACCACAAAATCTGGTCTAATTGGGCCAAAATTTGTGGCTTTGGGAAACTTACCTATTGTATCCTACTATGAAGTCCACTGAATTCCTCAGGTGACCTTCAATATGTGAATCCTGACCAAATTATAAATCTTGGGGTGGGAGTGTGGGGTTAGTGATGTATAGAATGCTCACTTAAATGAAACCTATGTGATGCTTACATTGTTGTTTTTCAGCACTAGTTTAGGAGCCCCCAGTGGCGCAATGGGTTAAATCCTTGTGCCGGCAGGACCGCAGACTGATAGCTCAGCGGTTCAAATCTTGGGAGAGCGGGTTGAGCTCCTTCTATCAACTCCTGCTCCCCATCGGGGGATATGAGAGAAGCCTCCCACAAAGATGGTAAAATATCAAACATCTGGAGGTCCTCTCGGCAACATCCTTGCAGATGGCTCTCACACCAGAAGCAACTTGCAGTTTCTCAAGTGGCTTCTGACACAATAAAAGCACTAGTTTAAGACTTAGTTAGGTGTTTAAAAATGAGTAAGGAGATTAGCTTCATGCTGCTTTTGATTGATGTTTTTGTTTTGTCTAATTGCGAAACTTTATTTTAAACAAAAAGATAACAATTTCATAAATTGATACCTCAGAGTAACTCTTGCATATCTACATTTTAGTATTGTAAGTTGCCTTCAATTTCTGACTTGAGGCACGAAACTTTCCTAGTAAGGTTTGTTCACATAGGATTTGCTATTGGCTGATAGAGTGTTACTTGCTCAAGGCAATTGAGTGGCTATTCTCATTAGCAAGTGGAGATTTGAAATGTGCTTTCTGAGAGTCCTAGTCCAACACTCTAGCCAATATTTCATGCTGGTTCTCTTCATTTTAGGCCGCTATAATTTCTTTGTACCTCCATATGAATTATAAAAGGTTATTCGTTTCTAGAGGTCTGATTCACATATGTATCTGAAGGAGTTATTTGTCGACTGTAGCATCAGGCAAGGACTTGAAAGTTTTAATAAACCTTCACACATAAGTGAGGAAAAGTAGAACTCCTATCCCTGGAAGTCATCTGAAAGCATTTTTTTAATTAAGGCAGTTCATACTTTTGTCAGCCTCAAGGTGATATACATATGAAAGACATGTACTAAGGATTTTCCCCCCATGGAAGTTTTACTTTTCAGGTTTAGGTAGAAGGAGTGTGTTCTTTCTTGGATTAAAGCTGTATTTCAGCTCTCTGTTACAGCCATAACAAGTTTGTTCTCCTTTGTGGGAGTTACTGAAACATCAGAAACTAATGGCTTGCAGATGCTATATGGAATAATGAGTGTTCTTGCCAAAAGCACTTTTTGCAACAAACTCTCCAAGAGTTCTTTTTCAGACATGACTTCTTTGTACTGATTGCAGCCTGGAGAACTTGTTTTGACAGACTTCTGCTTTCTTAACTCCTGGCAACACATTTTGGTACATCCTTAACAGGTAATGAATGTTTTGCCAGGAAAATGCAGCTCTCTCACAAACACACACACAAATGTAGAGTACATTATTTCAACTTTTTAAAAAAACAACAACTTAATTGCCAAAAGAAAACACTTTGCATGTTCACATACAGTAGAAAGGATGAGCAAAACAATGAGTTGATAAGGAAACTCCCAGTGGTCTAAATAACAGTACCAGATCCTATCTGATCTTGGAAGCTAAAAAGGATCAGCCTTTGTTGGTACGTACAAGTTGAGTATCTCTCGCTTGAAATGCTTGGGACCAGAGGTGTCTTGGATTTTTGATTTTTGGGAATTTTTTGAATACTTGGAGCTGCATATATGTACATAATAAGTTATCTTGAAGATGGGACTCAAGCCTAAACCCAAAATTCATGTATGTTTTACATATACTTTATACATATAGCGTGAAGGGGATTTTGTGCATGGAATAAAGTTTGTGCACATGAAACCATCAAAAAGAAGAGGTATCACTATCTCAGCCACACATGGAAATTATTTTGGGTTATTTGGAGTTGTGAAATTCCAGATAAGGGTACGTTGACCTATATTTGGCTAGGAGACCGCCCAGGAGTATCAGATACTGTATACTATATTTTACAGGAAGGATTCAGCAAAAAAAGGTGACAACACTAAACATAGGAGAAAAAAGAGGATGCAAGTAAAGCCAACTCATATATGTAGGGAAGGGGAGGGGGGAGGATACCTTTAAGTAGGATAACCTCTCCAGAAAGATTAGAAGACCTTCTGGATTGGGAGTCATAGGCAGTGATTAGAGAAAGCAGCAATCTCTTTCAACTAACCCTCAGTCCCTGCAGACTCCATGTTGTTTACACATGAAAGCATATTCCAGCTTTTCTGATTATCACTCACATTTCCTGAATCTCAAAATAATACACCACTACTAATTTATTTTGAAAAATTAAAAGGAAAAATTACCAGTTTGATGTTACTTTGATTTAATTCTTGCAGTTTCTTTGTGCATGAACATGTCTTCAAGTCACTTGTCAATTTGTGGCAACCCCATTAATTTAATATGATTTGCTTATGTAAGAAATTCTCATAGGTGGTTCCATTTGGTCCCAAAAGTTTTCTGATCATCTGGGCCAGATTCTTGTAAGAAACTGGAAAGCTAATCATCACCTTCCTGTTCTATTGAAAGAGCTGAATAACATCCCAAAAGAGAGTCGCATACAAATAGCTTAACTACTAAAGATTTAGAATTGATTTCATTGATCCAAGATCAACTCAGGCAAGATCGTTGATCTAAGAGCCCTCTTTGGCTGTTTTCTCATGATAATTTTGTATTTATCACAGGCGTTTGTTAAGATTTTCTTGCATGGCAGCGGGTTGGACTGGATGGCCCTTATGCTGTCTTCCAACTCTGTGATTCTAAGAGGAATTTTGTGTATTATCTTAGAAGAAGAAATTTCTTTTGGGCAGAATAAGAGATGTTATGACTTGGATTGTGTGATTTTAATTGATGTTGTAATAACTGCTTGGATTTTAATTGTATTTTTTTTTATTTTATGGACATATATGTGTAAAGCATTAAATTGTTGTAAGGCTGCCCTGAATCCCCTTTGGGGCGAGAAGGGCGGAGCACAAATGTGGAAAATAAATAAATGTTATCTTGTGTGTCATCCAAGACTTCCTGTAGCTGGAGAGCAACTGCCTTGCCCAAAAAAGGAAGGTTAGATCACTGGTATGGAATTATTAAGGTCCAGGGGATCCAGAGAGGGCTTTTTCAACAGCAGTGTAACAACCGCTTCTTTTAAACAGGATGGAAAATTCCTCTCCTTGAGAGATGCATTAATAGTTTGATATATTTGAGATCAAATTGCATCTTCTCCCTGGACGACTGGCCAAGAGGGGCAGGGTTCTGCATCAACAGTACCTACCAAATGAAACTGATCCAGTGTGATCCGACTCACAGAGTTGCTGGACACCTTTTTGTTGGCATCTGCTCAAATGACATCATCTAAGTCAGGTCTTTTGGAAGATTTTTTTATCTGCAAAATGGTTATTAAAGGTATCACAGTGAGCTACGAAAGGTTCTAACAATGGGTCCGGAGGGGAGAGTACCTGAGTTAAGCCTCTCATGTCTCTGAACAGCTCAGCTGGACATGAATCCGCGGATGCAATGCATGCACAAAAGAAAGCTTTCTTTGCTGCATGTTTTGCCACCTTATAGGAGCAGAGGTGCTCTCTACACAGTGCCTTGTCGCATAGAAGCTGAATTTTCCAGTTATCTGCACTGTAGTCTTCATCTTTCCCTTTACATTTCCCTGAGGATCTCTATATACAAGGGAGCGTGATTGGTAATGGGCCACAGAGGATGTTTGGGAGCTATCGTGTCAATAGCCCTGGTTAGATTTTGATTCCATTTACTGACCAGGATTCAACAGGATCATCGTTGATGCCAGCTAGTGGGTTTTAACATTGTAATAGCATCTTGTTTTATATGTAATTTGATGTTCTCTGTCCTAGGGCCCTGTGTGATTTTCTGATTAATTAATATTACCTCTTCCCCATGGTGATAGTCTATAATTTAACAACACCAAAAGAGTGGTGTGATATATGTATAGTTTTTGATCTCTAGTTGATGATCATGCATAGTCCTAGATGTCCAAAGAAAACATGTTGCTATGGATAAAGTAATTGGGCTACCCTGTTAGTGCCATACTAGTGTATATCCTTTTATTTCATTCATTATTCTGTTTCTCTGTGATTGTCAGAGATTGTCAGTATGTGTTAGACTGAGTTTGTGGTAGCAGAAGGCAACATGTGATGTCTCTTTATTAAAGCATCTCTTCAAGTTTTGCTATCTTTTCCAGATCATTTTAATGATCACTTTACCTTTCCAGAAATGGAATCATTGGTTCACAAATTGGCTGTACTCATTACAGTTAATATGCCCCAGGGAGGAAGGTCATGAAATCCTCCTTTATTCTGAAAAACATGAAATTTGATAAATTGTTGAACAGATGACCTGTGCCATATGTCATTGTGAAGTAATAGGTGCATACAAAATGTCACGGCAGCTAATAATTTCCTAGAAGAAGCTGTGTGCATAATAATTGCAGTGAATAGTGCTACTTTTCCATTTAAAGAGATAGTTGTATGAGTATGTTGCAGCATTAAAAGAAAAGGTGGAAAGGGAAAAGAGACTCTGAATCTATTGGCAGCTTTAAGATTGATTTGTTTTAGGAAACCAGTTAGTGTTAATGTTGTTACTAGATTCTACTTTACCTCTTCCTCATTTCCTTTCAGTATTTTGTTCATTAAAGACATTTCAGTCTGAGCAATCATTTATTGCATACATGGAAAAAGTAAGTTAGCACAGAAAGCAAATAAGGCATTAGTACTTTTTCAATTAGTAGTCTTCTCTAGTGTCAGAAGTTATCTTATCTAATCCCAGAAGCCTGCAATATAGCTCTGGGCACTCAGTGGTATAGGAAAGGTATTTTCTGCTGTGGATAAGATGTGCCTTCTTCATTTTGTCTGATAGAGGCGAAGAGAACAGCATGGACCTTACACTTGAAACAGATTGTGGAAGCATTGGGCTATCAAGATCATGTTTTAATTGCAAATTTGATCTTACTGATTACTAAGTCATCACACTAGAGAATGAATCTACTTTAAATATGATTTCTGCCTCCTGCAGAATTCTGGGGTTTGTAGTTTGGGGGGGGCTGTTAAATGCTCCTCCCTAAACTACAAACCCCAGAATTCTGTGGGAGACCGCAACCAGATTTAAAGTGGATTCATTCTCTAGTGTGATGTGTTCCATAGAATTGAACTCAGAAGGTTGCCGTGTCTTCATACATTCTGAGTTGTTTGATCAGTAAAGTAGAACCGATATCCTTTGATTTTCCTTCTAGAACTGGAAAGAAATAGTGCCAGAAGAAACCCCTTTGATCTTCTGTAATGTCTAATGCAAAGTAGTTCTGTGCTCCTTAATGTGCTATTTCATTTGAGTCTTAGAACTTAAAGTAAAGTCATAGGGTGCTGCCATAAATAAGAATAGACTCTTAGCCCGGTACAGTCTGCTCTATAGAGCCAGTGAGGTGTTATGGTTTGAGTCTTGAACTAAGACTCTGGCAGATGAGGCTTTGAATCCCCATTTAGCCATGGAAACCTGCTGATTGGGCACTCGGGTCTCTTTATCTTGGAAGACAGCAGTGGCAAACCTCCTCTGAATAAATCTTGCCAAGAAAATACTCTGATAGGGTCACCACAATTTGAAGAATTGAAAGAGTTACACGTGCTGATAGGTAGTCACTTACTTTGTGTTTCGATGTGTGTCTTTGATGGTATGTATTTTATTTTGTGAGTTTTTACCCTGTTGTGCCCATCCCTGAGCCGTGAGCAGAGGCGGGTAACAAATAAAACCATCACCACCACCATTATGATCTTACTTATTTATTTTTAAAAACAGTTAAAGGTCCAGCATTCAAACCATTACACTGTGCTTGCTTTTCCCACTGGCCATTTATGCAGTGTATATTAGACTAATTAGCATGATTCCAATTTAGATTATAAAAAGAGTCATGCTGAATCATCTCCAAGACATATCTCATACAGTATTTACTGCAGCCAACACTTACAAATTCAAGAGCAAATTCAGTTTTCAGCCGGGGCTTTTAAAATAAATAAGAAATAAACAAGTGACCATCTATCAGCACATGGAGCTCTGTTTCCTTTTTTTTTGCTTGCTTCTTGTACGTGTTCATCGGTTCTCTCTTTTGGATCTGAAGGCACACGGCATCAACAGTCGACTCTTGCTGGCAGTAGCTATTCATCCACTGGCTGATCTTTTATACCTGGAAATGCCAGGGATTGTAACTGGGACATTCTGTATGTAACCCATGCACTCTGCCGGGGAGTCCAAGCTTAAATCAAACACTTTAATAAACTTCAAAAGGTTTGGTTCCAAAAATTTTCTCTTTCAGTTTAGGCCTTTGCCACTAACGCTTCTTCATCCTCCCACATGTTTTAACCTTTTATTAGAGCCAAGAGTTTAGATCCAACACTTTACAAGCAGAATAAGGTTTTCTTCTTCCTCCCTACCTGTATTCAGCGTCTATGCTGCCTAAAAACTTGCCCCAGTCTTCAAAGCAAATTTAGAGAATCACAGGACAGATGGGAAATAGTCTCTTTTATTCTGTTGGTGGATACAGTCCCATCAGCACAATGACAAACTGAATCATACCCATTGCACTTGAAAGAAGTTCTCATATTTCTGAGATCTGAAGAATTCCTTGAATTTCAACAAGATCTGCTTAGTTGTGAGCTGGTTAAAGTTCAAGTAATAATGAAGACGAGGACTCAAATAATTTATTTATCTGTTTATTTACTGTATTTTATACTATCTTTCTCAGCCTGTAGGCAACTCAGCCCGCAGGCGAATTTAGAAAGCACGATATAACAGTATTTTTCCATACACATCTGGCTTGACCAATGTTCCCGTGAGTATTACTGAAATAATGCAATTATCATTTATTTGGAATTTCTTGGCTTGTGTATTTGTGAAATAAAACCAGAGAATGAAAACAGGAAAATGTTTTCTCCCAGTACATGTTTGAAATATTAGAACTTGGGTGAAAATGATTTGACAGTTCGAAAGGTACTATATAAAGTTGATACTATATTTGTCTCTTCTATCAAGCAGAAAGTTATTCATATTTTACACAGAACTCAATACCACAATTACTCTAAAATTTGATGGAGGGTCCATTGGTCCCTCTAGTCAAGGTTCTTCAAGTCAAATACTGGAGCTTGATGCTATTGACAGGTTGCTTTCACCATTCAGTCCCACCCTATGTAAGCTTGACACATATCAATTTGGGTGAATTGATCAGGTGGGTCCAGAGGTTGATAGATGATTCAATGTGTCAGTAAGAGGTTACTTTTTCTTAGAGCATTTACTGCACCTTCTCCTGAAGACATCTTCTCTGATCTAGTAGAATGCAAACACTTCCACCTCATTGTTTATATTCCCTGTTGAATGTGGAACAATGTAGTAGCTGGGTAACACAACATGTTCTTGGGAGAAACAGATTATCTGGACTCATTTCAATCTGGATTTAGGCCAGCATTTAGTACTAAAACAGTCCTACTTGGTCTGATTGATGACCTACTCCAGGTGAAAGACCATGGAGTACTATTGTTTTGATCTTCCTGGATCTCTTAGCGTATTTTGATATCATTGACCATAGTATCCTACTTGGTGTAATGCCAAGACTTGATATTCTCTGAAGGGAGACATTTACTGGGGCAGGCAACTTTGTACATCACAGGAAATTGGCCGTGTACTGCTTGAACAATGGGCAAAATGTGATTGGGTCAGTTTTTCCACCAATTTAACCAGCAGAAGGCCAAAGATATAACATGTTGTCACCACTCAGTCAAATAAATCTTGCATCCTCCCTTTTCTTTGTAGTAGGGCATTGCAGTGGGGCATTGGATAAGCAAAGGAGCTAATAATAATGATAGTAATAATAACCACAATAGCAACTTTGTGACATGCCTTCACAGCCTGAGATGGGGCACAACACAGTCAAAACACATCAATGTAACAATGAATAAAATAAAATACATATAATAAAACACATTGCTATGAAATACATATATTAAATACAGGCAGTCCCCAAGTTACAAACAGCCGACTTACAAATGACTCATAGTTAAGAACCAGGGTGAGACAACAGGAAGAGAGAGAAATCTATACCTAGGAAGGGAAATTCAATCCTGACAGAGTCACAATGGGGAAAAGATGTCTCAACTGTATCTTGTACATGTGGCCCGTCCATTGTTTTCGTGATTGTGTTTATTGGAATGTATTTTATGACTATGTTATATATTTTTCTATGTAATTTTGATGATGTTGTTTGTTGTTTATGCTTTGTTTATATGTTGTTGTAATATGTTGTCCAGGCTTGGCCCCATGTAAGCCGCTCCGAGTCCCCACTGGGGAGATGGTGGCGGGGTATAAATAAAGTTTGTTGTTGTTGTTGTTGTTGTTGTTGTTGTTGTTGTCTGAAGCTTTATCATCAATCCTTGTTTGCACAACAAGCCAAAGTACTAGGTAGAGCTGACCCAGCTTAACTTCCAATATCAAACAGGATCTGATGCCTTTAGACTCAGACCACTAAAATTAGTTGTTTCTTCGGTATTTCTATACCCTTTAATTGTGGAATTCCAGTGGGATCAGAAAATACACCAGAATTGCATTAAAAAAAACCATGTTTGCATGGCTATTAATTTCATTTGCATTTCTAAAATGCTATTGAGATATTCTTGAAAAAGCTCATATACATTTTGGTGATTCTGACAGTTTTTGTATATTGGATAGAAATTGCTCAGAAGGAAATGGCTTCTTTGTGCAATTAAATCAGCACAACTAACAGATTTTGCTCAGTCTTTTTGTAATTAATTTGTTCAGTTATTTATATTACATATATTTCAGAGCTCAGATCAAGATAGCAGCCAGTTATAGGACAGGCTTGTACCATGGAGTCAGAGCAAAGGGAACAAGCTGGGAATCAGAGCCAAACATTACACCAAGACATGCCAGCAGTAGGAAAACCAGAGTTGCTTAGGCAGTTTCAGCCAAAATATTGCTTTGTGTAGCCTATTCAGTCAAGGATAAATTTGAGTCAAGGTCCAATTCAAGACCTTAGATTTCTTTACTGTCCTCAAAGGGTTCCACTATAAGATGCTAGGAGCTGCCAAATGGAGCTGAGACTCGTCAAGAGCTGAGGGTTTGCACTTATAGCCTTGGTGTCTCCTGAAAACATAATCTTTTGGATCAGCTGTATAAGGGAGACAATATGTGGTAATCATCAGTCTGCAGTTCCAGCCCATGGGACATCTGCATGCCTCCTGCTGATCATCTGATTAAATGTTTGCTTCTCAGTTGCTAGGCAATATGTGATGTTTCTTCCATTTGTCCATCCAAATTATATTGCATAGTATCTCGAGTATTTTATTTTGACTTTGTGGTGTGAAGATTTCAGTTGTTTTCTACTTATGCTGAAATTTTAAAATTATGATTGCTTATGATTTTGAAAAATATCCCTTTTGTCGCCTTAACAAATGTCAGAGATATACTGAACTATAGAAACTCTTGCTAGTAAGCAAGAGTTTCAATACAGAAGAGTATTGAGTAGCAACTCTTCTGAATTTTTGAGCACTTACTAAAGGATCCTGTACTTGTCTCATTCAGATAATTTGTGTTGATCTATTTTGTAATGTTTGTTCAGTTGTTTGTGGTTAAGGCATGTTATGTTAACTGAGTTCTGAAGGCTATCTGATGGTATTTACCATGTGTTTCATATGTTGAAACTTTACTTATGTTCATTGATTTTCTGCAAAGCGAGCATTAGGAATAAGGTTTTGAATAATGTTTTGATATGAAATGGGAAGTGCATTTAGCATAGGTGTTTACTGTTTATTGGGAACATCGTTTTGAATGAAGACCGATTTATTCTCAACTTAATTTTATTATCTTTGATTTTTTTAAAAATTTTGCCTCTAGTTATTATTCAAAGTTATGATCAGCATGACATTTAGAATAATAAAAAACATGCTCTGAAGTGTGTGTGTGTGTGAGGGGCTATTGCTATAGTCTTTTTACAAAAACTAGTGAATGAACCCATGCTTTACTTGCTTTTTGAGTACTTTTAAAATTGGTCTGTAGTTCTGTGCCTCTTATTGATTGATTTAAAAAAATAAGCTTGGGTATAAATATAATCAAATGGTATAGTGCCTTTAAATGTCTATTAACTGACCTTTTCCATAACTTTATCTTGGTGTAGTAATTCCAATATGTATGTAAGTCTAAACAAAATAATCTGGAAATCTGAAATCCTAATGCTCAAAATTGCCCACATGGGTGACTATTTATTTATTGTATCAGAAGCGAACCGAGGGTACATTGTCATGGACTCCACTTTGTGGCCCCATTTCTTAAGATTGGCTCTGCAACTCGTAGTGCCAGAGCGCAGTCTTTTCAGCGCCTTCCAGGTCGCCCAGGCTTCTCTGTGTCCAGGATGGAGTCTCTCATTTGGTATCAGCCATGGCTTGAGGATCTGTGTTTTAGCCTGCCACTTTTGGACTCTCGCTTGCTGTGGTGTTCCTGCGAGTATCTCTGTAAATCTGAGAAAACTATTTCTTGATTTAAGGCATTGGCATGCTTACACATGAGTGACTGAGATGCACACACTGGAACTTTCATGCAAAAAATTAGTAAAAATATTTTGTATAGAATTTCCCTTAAGTGGTGTGTATGTGGTATATGTAAAACATAAATGAATATTGCGTTTAGACGTAGGTTCCTTTCTTCAAGATAATTCACTATATATATCCGAATATTTTTAAAAATTCAAAAGATTTCTGGTCCTAAGCATTTTGGAAATGTATACAGAAGTCCAGAAGATCGCCATAGGACAGATACATTGACCCATCTCAGACACATCCACAGTTGCTCCCCCACTATCTGAATATGTGTGTGTGTGTGTGTGTGTGTGTGTGTGTGTATGAATATGTGAAGAATGGATTTAAAAGGAAAATGTGTTTTTATGCCATCTATATGGTCCGAGATCAATTTCACTATGGCTTGGCTTGCTCATCCCATAGGAAAGGCCATTCATAAAATACATGTATGAAGATGCTAAACCCCACCAAGTGTAGGACATAACCCTATGGCACCCTGTTTGTCACTTCTTCCATGATCATTAAAACCTTTGGATTTACTCCCATCAGTGAGCTAGTAAAAACATCTCTCAGTAGCATAAACTAGCCCAGGGTTTCTTAGCTTTTTTTCCACTTGTGGCCCCTTTCTAACTGAGAAATGTTTTGTGACCTGTGGTATATACATAAGTATATGAAATAGGGATAAAAATTAAACATTTATGATAATAGCTCAGCATTTGCAAGGCTTGCTAAACAGGCTGATTTTCCTTTTTATGAAGTACAGCTGAAGCATCTTCTATAGAACCCACTGTAAACACTGTACATTGTTACTAACAGATTTGTGTAAATGAGTGATGTTCAGAAACGTTTTACTGTTGTCAATTTTTTTGTGACTCCATCATGGAGCTAAGGGTACTTCATTTGGAACTGGGACCCATGGTTTATGAGGCAGTGATCTAATCCACATGTTACCAGTCTATTATTTGGAGAGTTTGTTAAAAGGTCTGACTAAAATCAAGATGCACAGTATCTACTGCTTTCCCCTTATTTGTCAACCTTATAACTAAAAATAGAGATATTAATTTGGCATAGCTTGTTTTTCAGAAACTTGTGTGTTGTCAGTAATCACTGCATTGTTTTTAAGTCCTTGCAGACCATCTATTTTTCTGAAGTCTTCCCATATATTGAAATTATGCTGATTAGTTGGTTACTGCCCATGTCCTCTTATCTTGTCTCCCTTTTTGAAGACAGGGTCAACACTTAAAGTATCTTTAGTCTGTAGAGATTTCACCCATTCTCCAATAATTCTCATACTCTATAGAAACAAGCTAGGATATTATGTCTGACAAATCCTTTTAGTATTCTTAGCTGCAGTTTATCTGGCTATGGAGATTGTGAGTCATTTAAAGTAGCTAGGTGTTTCTGTACTACCACTTTTGATGTCTTTGGTTGCAGTCCTCTCATCACATCATTTACTTAATTTTCCCCAGGTTGACCACTACTTCACTTTTTGGGTGGGAGAGAAGGGTCAAGGTTTTTTTTTTAGTAGTTCCACCTCTCATTAGTATTTTTCTATCTCCATGCAGCAAATCTGTCATATTCTTGTTCTTTCTCTTGCTTTGAACATGACTTGGGAGATGGTGGTGACCTTTTTATTTTGTTAACCTCTCTTGCCAAACCTGAACTCATTTTCAGCTTTATCTCTCTTGACTTTCTCCCCACAGGTGTGACCTCATTTGTACTCTACTTTGCCATTTACCCATTGTTTCATTTCTTAGACATGCTTGTTTAAGATCTCATCTTTTTTTAAGAGCTAGCACTTATGGTTTGTTTCTCAGTTTTATTTACTTCGAGGATTTCTGTGATCATTCAGTATGTTCCCTTCCATCACCAACGTCTTTCTCATTGACTGGAATTCCCTTCTGGAATCATGACACAAAGGAAAGAAAAATATTTATGCTACAATTCAATTATTTATTACTATTATTTATTTACTTTTATCCCACTTTTCTCCCTTGGGTGGGACTACCTTGGAGAAACCAAAAAAAAAAAAAATAATCTGAAGGAGATGATTTGAGGAGTGCCCATGGCTAATCATGAGCTCTCACCCATTACTTCCTTTTTCTTTTTTGAAATTCGCTTTCTTAAATTGTAAGAAATTTGCTTTCTTAAATTGGAGCCCCCGGTGGTGCAGTGGGTTAAACCGCTGAGCTGCTGAACTTGCTGATCGAAAGGTCGCTAGTTCAGATCCGGGGTGTGGGGTGAGCTCCCGCTGTTAGCACCATCTTCTGCCAACCTAGCAGTTTGAAAACATTTAAATATGAGTAGATCAATAGGTACCGCTCTGGTGGCTGGGTCAACCAGGCAGTGGGGATATCCAGCTGCCTACCCTGGATGGCGAGGCGCTACGCCTGTCATCATTGGTAAAGAGTCTGGGAATCCTTTTGGACCCTCTGCTGACGATGGAGGCCCAGGTCTCCGCCGCTAGCAGAACCGCCTTTTTTCATCTGCGGCAGGCTAGACGGCTGGCCCCCTACCTGTACAGGGATGACCTAGCTATGGTGATCCAGGCTACGGTCATCTCAAGATGGACTACTGTAACGCCCTCTGCATTGGCCTTCCTCTGTCGGTGATCCGGAAGCTCAAGCTGGTACAAATCGCAGCTGCTCGGCTTCTTGCGGGAACTCCGATGAGATGCCACATAACACCAACCTTACTGCAGCTGCATTGGTTACCAATTGAGCACCGGATCACTTTCAAAGTGATGGTACTCACCTTTAAGGCCTTGCATGGTCTGGGGCCGATGTACCTGAGGGATCGTCTCACCCCCTACCAACCCCAGAGATCCCTCCGTTCTGAGGACCAAGATCTATTGGAAGTCCCCAGTGTCAAGAACTTGCGTCTAACAGCAACCAGACGCAGAGCCTTCACAGCAGTGGCACCATCACTCTGGAATACTCTGCCACCTGAAGTCCGTGCCTTGCGGGATTTATCAGCTTTCCGCAGGGCATGTAAGACATATCTATTTCGACGGGCCTTTGATCTCTGATTGTTTTTAAATTGTTTTAAATTGTTTTTAAATTGTGTTTGATTTTAGCCTGTTCTTGTGAGCCGCTCCGAGCCCCAGGGAGTAGTGGATATAAGTGCAAATAATAAATAAATAAATAAATAATCCTTTTCTTCTTTTATAGAATGTCTGGGACAGAGTTCTTCACTCGATTTCCAAATCTATATCCATTTTTGCTCAGTCAGTTGGAACTTGTAGCAAGCACAGTAGACAGGTAAGAAAAATGCACTGCCATCCACCAAAAGTTGTGGTTTTAAATGAAATATGAATTAATCACACAACTGAGTGTAATTTCAAAGAAGCAGCTCACTCTGTAACTGTTGTCTATGTACTGTTTGAACATAAAAGCATGACAGTCTGAATTCAAAATCTGTCTGGAAGTACTGGTAAGTAGAAGAGAGGAGAAAAGGCTTGCTTTGCTTTTATAATTTCTTATTACAGTCAAAAACAAATGCTACAATAATCTCTCAAGATATCTGCCACATCAGACTGCATAATAACTCTCTAACTTCTAGCTATTCCTTTTGTATATGTTATTTTGAAGTTCAGCTTTTTTCATTGCATAGAATCATTGAGTTAGAAGAGTTCTTGTGGGCCATCCAGTCCAACCCACTGAGAAGTAGGAAAATCGCATTCAAAACATCCCCAACGGATGGCCATCCAGCCTCCCTTTAAAAGCCTCCAAAGAAGGAGCCTCCACCACATTCAGGGGCAGAGAGTTCCACTGCTGAACAGCTCTCACAGTCAGGAAGTTCTTCTTCATGTTCAGGTGGAATCTCCTTTCCTGCAGTTTGAAGCCATTGTTCTGCATCCTAGTCTCCCAAGGCAACAGTAAACAAGCTTTCTCTCTCCTCCCTAAGACTTCCCCTCACATATTTATACATGGCCCTCATCATGTCTCCTCTCAGCCTTCCCTTCTTCAGGCTAAACATGCCCAGCTCTTTAAGCCACTCCTCATAGGGCTTGTTCTCCAGACCCTTGATCTTTTTAGTCACCTCCCTCTGGATAAATTCCAGCTTGTCAACATCTCCCTTCAATTGCATGACCCAGAATTGGACAAAGTATTCCAGGTGTGGTCTGACCAAGGCAGAATAAAGGGGTAGCATGACCTCCCTGGATCTAGACACTAGACTATTTGTGCAGGCCAAAATCCCATTGGCTTTTTTTTTTTGTCGCTGCATGACATTGTCGGCTCATGTTTAACATATTGTCCAAGAGGGCTCCAAGATCTTTCACACATACTACTGTTGAGCCAGGCGTCTCCCATGTTTCTTTATTAATCTAATCAGTTTCTTGTTTTCAAAATCATAATCCCAAAGTGACCTACTACGAGTTTAAAAAAAATACAAAACATAATGATGTTGTATTAAATATAAATACTTAAAAATGAAACCAGTTGTAATAAATACACATTTTAAATGCTTGCCTTCAGTAAATACCATTAACATTCAATCAAAAGTCAGGAAGATGGATGTTAAAATGTATCCAAATACGCTTTTAGCAGAAGGCACTAACTCCTGCCTGCCAACTTTACTGATCCTCAAGCTACAAACTATCCTTGCATTCCCATCCAATATCAGATTAATTCTTTGTGTAGATTAATGATTTCCTTATTCTGTCTTCTCTGTGCCAAACTGGTTATTTAGTCTTGTATATTGTTTTTAAAAAACCCTGTTCATTGCTGAATATTTTAAAATTATTTTTAATAATTTACAAAATGCTTCCTAGTGATTTCTCCTTTTTTAATTTTTAATTTAATCTAATTTAAAATATCCATGGGAAAATAAAGCATAGTTCCTATCCATAGAACACTCTACCTCTTGACCCCCTCTCCAATGACTTGTACTTTGCCCTACGTGTACAAGTGGGAAGATGAGACTTGAAGTCCTTCTTGAGTATTGTCTTTAAGCTGAGATTGTAATGGTAAGAGACTGGTTTTTCAAAGTGCCCTGTAAGTGAATTTGGCAATGTCTAATGTTGTTTCTTGAATTTTATTTTCATTAGGTTCTTGTGGGTTTTTTCGGGCTATAGGGCCATGTTCTAGAGGCATTTCTCCTGACGTTTCGCCTGCATCTATGGCAAGCATCCTCAGAGGTAGTGAGGTCTGTTGGAATTAGGACAATGGGTTTATATATCTGTGGAATGGCTGGGGTGGAGCAAAGAGCTCTTCTCTGCTGGAGCTAGGTGTGAATGTTTCAACTGACCACCTTCATTAGCATTTGAAGGCCTGGCTGAGCCTGGGAAAATCTTTTGTTGAGAGGTGTTAAGATGTGCCTGGTTGTTTCCTCTCTGCTGTTTTGCTGTTGTAATTTTAGATTTTTTTTAATACTGGTAGCCAGATTTTGTTCATTTTCATGGTCTCTTCCTTTCTGTTGAAATTGTCCACATGCTTGTGGATTTCAATGGCTTCTCTGTGTAGTCTGACATGGTGGTTGTGAGAGTGGTCCAGCATTTCTGTGTTCTCATATAATATGCTGTGTCCAGGCTGGTTCATCAGGTGCTCTGCTATGGCTGACTTCTCTGGTAGAAGTAGTCTGCAGTGCCTTTCATGTTCCTTGATTCGTGTTTGGGCAGTGCTGCATTTGGTGGTCCCTATGTAGACTTGTCCACAGCTGCATGGTATACGGTAGACTCCTGCAGAGTCTACTGTATTTTAATTGTTTATTTAAGTTGTTCTGGGTGGGGTATAGACCAAAAAAAGAAATTAAAATGTTCTAAATATCAATAAAATGGAATATATTGCACCAACCTTTTGTTTAGTCCCTGGACATGATTTACAAAGTTGAGAACTTCTTATATCTTTGTGAGTTGGGGAGAAAACTCCTCATTATTTTTAAAATATTTTTTAAAATAATGAGGAATTCAGTGATATTCCAGGTAACTATGGAGAATTTTAACATAATTTAGAATTAACTTATTGATTCTTGTGAATTCTTTGTGAAGTCAGATTTATTATATTAATATATTAGATATAATTTAAATTAATTTTAAGTGGGTTGGTTGTTTGTTTAATTTGATATGTGGGTGTAAACTTGATTTATGTGCGTTTTAATGTGATATACATTTGCTTTTTTGGACGGTACTTGTATTTGTTATTCTTATTGTATAAGCATTTAATGTTTGTTTTTTGTTGTTGGAATCTGCCCCGAGTCCCCCTGGGGAGATAGGGAAAGATACAAATGTTGTTGTTGTTGTCATTAAAAATAAGAGGAAATTATTTAATGGTCTTGTGTTGTGTTCAAGTCATTTCTGACTTACAGTGAACCTATCATAGGATTTGTTCAGAGAGCGGCTGAGAAATTATAATTTGCCAAGGTCATCCAGTAGGTTTTCATGGCCTGGTCTCCCAATGTCCTGGGCCAGAAGTCAAATCACTATACCATGCTAGCTGTATCTCGTAATATCAAATTATGCTGTTGCATTAAATATAGGAGTTTCTTGGAAATTTGGCAATATATTTTTATGACTATCTTTAAGATTTTTTTTGTTTTGTTTTTTGATGTAGCAAACCAGGTGAACTGAAACTCCATCCAAGCTTGTTCCTTTTACTTTTGATCTTGAGTAAGCTGTATCCATCGCCAATGGATGGGGCCTATTCGGCGCTTAGCATGGCTCCATTTGTCCCTTTTATTTTGAGGTAAGTTGTTATGTTTCACTTTACAATATGTCAGTTTGATTGGAACGTTTCAGCTAGCTTTTATTCACTGAAAAAATGCCCCAGCTTCTGCCAACCTAGCAGTTCAAAAACATGCAAATGTAAGAAGATCAATAGGTACCACTCCAGTTGGAAAGTAACAGCACTCCATGCGGTCATGCCAGCCACATGACCTTGGAGGTGTCTATGGACAACATCGACTCTTCAGCTTAGAAATGGAGATGAGTAACAACCTCCAGAGTCGGACACAACTGGACTTAATGTCAGGGGAAAACCTTTACCTTTATCTTTAATATGCCAAGATCCAGTTGTGCAAGTCCCATTTCTTTTGTTTGACGGTAAGCAGATGTGAAGCCGATTAGCCCCATTGATATTAAACTGCTTGAAGCCCCCATAAGAAGAGAAGATAAATACAATCTAAATCTTTTTTAAGGGTAAGAAATGAAAAGGTTTAGTAATATATTTCTTTCAGATAAAGGAGAATGAGAAATGTGTGGTTCTGAATGGATCAAATCGGCCATGTTTCACTGTCATAAAAACAGCAACAGTTGATTTATTATTATTATATTATTATCTTTTCAGACTTTGTGATTATTTTTAGAAACCTATATTTCCATCTGAACTCAGCCAGCTGTTCAACAAAGATTAAACCCAGCCCTTGTATCAGAAGCTGGGCTATGTCTGAGGAACAGTGTGTAATTTAACAAATATTAGTTGTTCTTCACATTCAGAATGGCACTTCCACAATGAAGCTTTGATAATATATTTTCATGTTGTATTTGTTCAGTTAATCAGTTTCTTTCTGTTACCAGTGCTTCTGTCAAGGTTGTTCTATTTTCGTTCACAACTAATACACATCTCTTGTAATGCTTGTTTGAGGTCCATCTCCAATCTAATGTTAAACCTTGGTTCTTCAATATGGTCTGTATAACTAACACATATGTGTTATCTGTGTCTACTCAGTGCATCATTTGGAAATTTCTAGAGTTATTATGTGTTTTGGCAGTAGCTCCACCCACTTCCACATGGCATATCCGCATGCTTCCTGTCTGAACCTTCAGTCCCTCTTTGACTGTCACTACAGCAGCATCGGGAGGAACTCTATAGATGCACCCCTGGTTATCAGTTTCTAACCTCTCCTCAGTCTCTATCTTGTTGCTGGTCTTTATCTTATCAGATAGTTTCCATCTTGCCAGCAGTCTCCATCCCATCGACACACACATCTACCCAAACATCTCCTCATTCAAAGCGGATGGATTGGTTGGTACCACAGTAACCTTCCTCAGTTAAAGTTGGATTGACATTGGCCTCTTCTACTGAGACTAGCTGTAGACCAATCCCATCTCAACCTTTGATTTGTTGAACTCAGACGAGTTTAGATTAATCCTTGTCAGATTTGCAATCTTCTATATAGATACCTCCATTTTTTCTTGTAGAGTGGCTTCTCCCACTGATGACACAGTATCCTTTGTGAATCAAATATTTTTTGTTTGGCCAAAGCATTGATGGTGAAACAGATGTCCACATTGATAAGTTTTTCATAGGATACAGAGTCAAGCACACATATTGAAGCCCTATATTAGTTTTGTCCCAGCCCTCTAAATAATCCTTTGAGCCAATGTTTCCTGTGGTCTACTTACTTGGAAGACTCTCTCCTTGGTGGCCCATATTCTTAATAGCCCCTAAAGGCCTTAAGAGTACACATAGACTTAAACATGTTGAGTGTTTTCACTAATAAAAGAAATATTTCTGACTGAAAATTGTCATGATGTGAAGGTAAAGTGGTGGTGGTGGTAGTGGTGATGATAGAGGTTCAGATGAGTACTTTGGTCTTGCATCAGGTTTTTACTGTACTAAGGTTCTCAAGATACCATGAGAGTGCGTGGAATATAACAATAGTGGATATATGGATTATATCTCCAAGATAGCTCTAATCATGTCTTGTTCCTAAATAGATAGAGCTTTCTACAAGACATAAACGTTGAATAACATGGCATCATCTCTTTGTGATGCATGTACAGGAATGACTGTAATTGGTGTGTTTGAAATGTCCATGTTTCTTTAGCATTGTTTAAATTAAATTTGTATAATTTTGTATTGTGGCCAAGAATGCAACTTTTAATTCAGTATAGTAACTGGGCAGTAAAATTGCTATTTTCAGGCTTTTGAAGTTCTAAAGTATGTAAAGAAGATGATTCACTTATTTCTGTCAGTATTCCCTAGCTAGTAATTAATAGGAATCTTTGACCTTCTTTTTTTAAAAAGCTCTAGCACTTAAAGAGTGTTGAGAGGTTGATTTTGGAAAGTCATACCAAAACTATTCATATCTAAATAATCTTTGGGTGTGACTGGGTCAATATTTAGTCAAGAGCTTTAAACAGCATGATGTTATGCCTGAAATGTTTTTTTTAATCTTCAAATTAGTAACTCTGCCAATATTTGATAATATTTGATAAATACTGATATATGGGTTTGGTTATTATAATTTAATTGCTTATTTGTTTGCTGAGGCATGCCATATTTTTCTTGAGAGATGTTCAATTATCACTGCTCTTGAGCTCTGCCTTATATTATTTAAAAATAGGTCTGTTTTTCTAAATTAGCTTTTTGATAAGTAAAATAAATAATGCATTTTTACCATGAACAGATATCTACTCATATGTTTGAACAGTGTCCGTAATATACACAGTTGATTTGGTTTCGACAGCTGTTTTATATATTTAAAAATAGCCATGCTAGCCATGCTATCAGTTAAATATTCTTTTAGTTGAATTTGTGTGCTTAATCTAAAAATTAGTTAGCCACTTTTCATCTCTGATACCATTTTGTACTCTTCTCTACTGCCCCATATACCTTTGTCCATAGTATTATTTTACCCTAATTCTAATATTTATATATAAGGGGCTGCTGGGTAATTTCTGGTTGTCTCATCTACAACAACAACAAAACTTTATTTATATACTGCTGTATCTCCCCAAGGGGACTCATAACGGTTTCCAAGTAACATCATCAATACATACAAAGTAGACAACATAAACATAAAATTAACAAGACAATATAAGCATAAAAAAATCACAATAGCACATACATATTTAAAATAATCCTGCCTGTTCAAGGCAATTTAAAAGGGCCAGCTGAGGCTAGTGCAATTTGTAGAGGGCCTGGGAGATTAAATAGAGTCTATGGCTGTTCATTTCTGGGACCTAATAGGAGGAAGTAACATGGGTAATTGGTAGAAAAACATATGGCCATATTCAACAATATCTGAGGCTGAGCTAGTTGTTCTCAAAGGCTTGTTTAAATCATCAGGTCTTTAGGCTCTTATGAAAGGAGGCAAGGGATGGGGCCTGTCTTATTCCTCTAGGAAGGGCGTTCCAGAAGTGGGGAGCTACCACCGAGAAGGCCTCCTCTCTCGTCTCCACCAACCATGCTTGTGACGGTAGTGGGAGCAAAAGGAGGGCCTCCCTGGAAGATCTTAAAGTTTGCGCCGGCACATAGAGGGAGATGCGATCGCGAAGATAGGCGGGGCCCAAACCGTTTAGGGCTTTATAGGTTTAGCATTATATTGCCAAAATACTAAAGAAAGATGCCACCAAAGTAATGGAAATGAATGTTTACATTCTAGTCGTCAAAAACAAGTACATAATGCAACACAGCTTATAATCTGTGGACTGGAAACACTGAAGATTAATATTCAACCAGATGTTGAGCATAAAACCACGCTGGAGAACCTAGAGATTCCTAGATACATGTTCTCTCTAGGAACCTATTGATCTTCTGGCACAACTCTATAGTCAGGTTTGAGTGGTTTCAATAATATGAGCTCTCTTCTGACAGCCATTGACCATAGACTTCCCCTGGAGGACCTTGAGATTCCTAGAAAGTCCATATTAATCAAAACTGTGAATAATCAAATCTGCAAAGTTAAGTCTGGGAATGTGGAAGGTCATTTGTCCTTGAGAGCAGAATGGGTGCCCCCCCCCCCCCCAGCCAATCTGTTGCATCTACTCACTTGCCATGGCAAGGATCTTACTTGACACAAAGGATAAAGAGGCAGAGTAAGTGAGGTACAAATTCATTTCAGATTAATTATAGCTACAAGGGTGCTGGCCTCATCGTGAGATGGGACCACTGTATTCAAACAAGGTCATTGTGTTAATTACTTTTAACTTTCTCTCATTATTTAACAGAATTGTCAAATCCCCTAGTATTTGTCACTGGAGGATTCCAATATAAGTAAGAAAAAGAAGGCAGTGTTTTCCTTACAACCATTGTTTTAAGGCTTTTCTTCATTATTAATATTTCTCTTGAAGTTTTCTGTTGCTTCATTTGTTGACATGGATAAAATGTAGTCATGGCTTGCAAGCATTTTTTTTATTAATTTTCAAAATTTGTTCCTGTTTTTAAATGACTTCAAGTTGGCACAATCATTCTTTCTTTGGAACAATATCAGCTAAATAATTAGAAAAGAAGAATATGTAATAGACCCCATGTGGCTTCAACAAATTGCTAAACAAAGCTGGTTGAAGCCATAATGCGTTGGAGAAATTGTCTCTGTGAAATGCAATAAACATCTAGTTGAAATAAAGAATCACGCAACATTGGATGGAGCCTCTGAACTATCATGGGAAAATATTTGTCTAGGGAGTAAAGTCTGAATATGAATGCATGCAGAGGGCAGGGGCTGTGGGGGAGAGTATAGCTTTTCATTACATCAAGAACATTTTTCTTAAATGTTATACACAAGCGAGCTAAGCAGTGCCTTCATTTCTGCTTGCTTGTTAAATGACTACTTAAAATAACTGCCGCATACATATCAGTCTCAGAAGTAAAACCTATAGTTTTTAAAGAGTTGACCTTAAATAAAGAGGGGAATGGGGGCTTTCAATATGAAAACTGGAAATAGAAAGCCATGTTTTTCAGGAAAATAAGTTTAATTGGCTGGGATTGATCGGGATGAGGAGGGGGGAGGGGGTAGAGAGAGAGAGAGAGAGAATATCTCTGGCTATGTCACGTACTCACAAGACCACCACCATCATCATGGGTGATCACTCATGATCAAGTATGATTGTCTTCCAGAAGCAGAGTCTTGGAAGTAGATCTTCAAATGACTGAAGACCTGTTCTGGAACCGCTTGCGTTTTACATTGAGGACATACTGTACATTTCCAAATGGAAGGCTATCACAATAAGGATTTGCTTGACTAGCCTTCCTCTTGGCACTTTCCTTCCTTTTGCTCTGTATTCGTGCCTCTCCAAAATCCATAGCACCGTTAGTAACAGGTAACCTCCAGTTACGATGCTCGGGCGCTAGGGTTGCCCAATTCTTGGTGCGTATACCTCATTTTTAAAGGTAAATTTTAAGACCATCTTTAAATCTGTACAACTGTCATAATGACATTCAGACAATGTGGTCAGTCCAGCAAAGTTGGTGATGAAGGATCATCTTTTCATTGCTGATGGTCTTTGCTTCTTCCAGAATATTGACTTTTTTTATCTTCCCAAGAAATTTTTCAGGATTTTGCAAGACCATACAGTGATTTTAGAAGACCATACATTCTTTGCAAGAGAAAGCCCCAAGTTCAATCAGTAATCAGCATTGAACTTTCAAAAGTATGTCTGGTGGGAATGAGAGATGTCTTTCTAGGTACCTTTCCCCAGGGATCTTCTAATAGTACAAATTATATTGTAAACATTAAAATCTGAAGAAGCAGTGACTTTATCTGCAGTTAATTTAAGCAATTGATCAGTTGCACTGGAATTTCTGTCAAAATATTTACATACATTCATATATGTGCTGTGAGGACACAATTTTTCATTGACAGGGCCTAAGATTCACTCCTCTCATTTCCAGTTGAAAGTACAAAGCTTTTGGAGCTTTGTTGTCCTTCATTATGTCTGGGATGACTCAGAGTTGACTCACTATGAGGCAAATTTATATGTTATTTACAGTATTTATTTATTTACAGTATTTATATTCCGCCCTTCTCACCCCGCAGGGGACTTATGGCGGATCACAATGCACAAACACATGGCAAACATTCAATGCTGTAGCCACAAAATATATATAGACAGACACACAGATGCTATTTAACTTTTCAGCTTCGTGAGGGTATGCTTCGAATTCCGGCCACCGGAAGGGCTATCGCTTCACCATCCACTTGTGACACCGATGGAGTAGGTCCTCATTCTTTTGCACACTGCTGGAGATTTTTATGGCATCGTAAATTAGTTAAATTAGCCTCCCCGCATAAGAGGTACCTAAATTTCCTACTTGACAGATGCAACAATCTGTTGGGCTGCAAAGGTTGACAACAAGCCAGACAAATGGTCAGGAGCTTACTCTGACTCGCAGCTGGTTGGGAGTCAGCTGCATTAACATCACTACTGACCTTTTAGTCAGTAGTGATTTTAATGCAGCTGACTCCCAACCAGCTGCGCCACAACCCGGTTCTTGTAGCCATTATGGATTTTTGGTGAAATCATATATTTAAGAGAGTTTGACTTCTTTGTCAGTGAATGTTCTTTTGTGTGTACTGTTTGTGCTTTAAATGAATGTTTTGAAGAATGTCTGGGCTACTATAGTACCTTGTACAAATTATTACCACTTGTTATGCAGGGAATGTTGGCAACTCTAGCCGGTTTGTGCAAGTTCTGGTGTCAATTCAAGATCACGCTGATGTAGTTTTTGCTCAGTGCGCTTTCTAGCTCGCACTGTGCCCCAGCAGTTACCGTTACTATTTCTGGTATAATCCAGTGAGAAATTTTACTCCTTCCTCCCCACTCCACCTCTCAAAAGTGTATATCTTTGCTGTATTATAAATTCTGAGGTTGTTTTTTAGGAGCCCGTGGGGGGTGGAATTTGTTGCAAGTCTTGCATCTTAGGTTACAACGCTTCTTCTCATAGAATTATATTAGTTATATAAGTGGAATGAGTAATATATATTGCTTGCTTTTGTTGCCTGTATAATATAAAGTGGCTTTCCGATTAGTGTTGTTGCCAATGCTGATAAGAATGCATTCTTAAATGTGAAAAATTCCAAAGCATCTGAGAAAGTGGAATAAGTCTTCAAAAGCTTCAAAAGCTTATACTACAAACATCATTTTCTCAGTCACTTTCTAAAGGTGCTACAAGATCCCTTTGCAAATCCTAAATGGTGAAAATTACCCTGAAATGAGAAATATGGTGCTTACTATAGTGTGGCCAAGCAAAACTCTTTTTATATACATCCACTGCAACTATAGAAGGATTTACAGAAAGTTGTGTAGAGTGCCTTTCATCTACGTTGAAGTGGGACTATATCTGTCTCTAATTAGACTTTCCATATAAAGGAAAATCAAAACACTTTTTTTTCTTGCAACAAAAACATATCTCAGGGTTGCCAAGATTTCAGGAAAGCATTTACAAGGCACAATGTAGGTTTTGTAATGATTGGGGCAAGCTGTAGTTTGAAAATTCAATCTGACCATGTAAAGGTTAAATATTTGTTGCCCAAACACTGAGAACACTTATTTGAATAATACATTTATGGTTTCCTGAGATTTTCCAGCTGTCCTGTGATACAGCATGTGTACAGGGTTAGTCAAAATGAATAGGCCAATAAGAAAATTAATTTTAGACAAATGTATGTTTATTGTAACCAAACTACAGCTACGTAGCGACAGATAAGCTATCAAAGTTTTGTCTCACCTTCAGAGATGTTCGATATGGGCGCCCCGTGTGACACGGCAGATGTCCAAGCGATAGTCCAGTTCATTCCACATCCGTTGCAGCACATCCGACGTAATGGCATCGAATGCAGCAACGTCTGGGAAGGTGTTCGTTGAGGTCCTAACCCTAACCCTAACCCTAACCCTAACCCTATCCCTAACCCTAACCCTAACCCTAACCCTATCCCTAACCCTAACCCTAACCCTAACCCTAACCCTAACCCTAACCCTTGAAATTCTCGCTGGACCGTAATTACTGACATTGTTTTAGCAAATGTCATCACACAAAACGCCTTCTCTTTGCTTGATTCCGCCATTTTGAAAACAGCGCCCCCTAGCGACGCCTAGCGGCATTAACGTACATGTGTGTTGCTCAAAAAAAACTTTGATAGTTTATCTGTCGCTACGTAGCTGTGGTTTGGTTACAGTAAACATACATTCGTCTAAAATTAATTTTCTTATTGGCCTATTCATTTTGACTAACCCTGTATTTTGCTTTGTTTATACATTATCAAAAAGCAAATTCCTTCAGGGGAAGGGTGGAAAGTAAAAAAAAAAAAAGCCACAACTCAGATTCAAGTGAAAAGAAAGATCAGAGAGTGATTTCATCGTCATCATGCCTGTTAAGCCCAGACTTATTGCTGGCATACTGTTTATTTTTTAAGTCGAGGGAATGATGTTTCATTTTAGAATATATGCAAACATAGTTAACTTGTTTGCCGCCAGCACTTTTTAATCTTGGGAGGCTTTATTTGACAAGTTGAATAAATTTCCCATGTTTATTGTGAACTGCCAGGAGGAAATAGTATTTTTTATAGACAGGAACTCTAGAATCAGATATGGTATTGTTGAAGGGCTTCTTTGTGAGTTCAAAAACAAGGAAGCAAGAATTGGCACTCCAACCTAGAGTTTTATGACTTGTTTACGTCGGCTGGACCATTGTGTTTCAACGCCTTTCTCTTTTGACTTTTGTTCAATAAATGTCTACTGATTAAATGAACTGACAACAGGTAATGGTTGAATGACATACAGTAGTAATCAAAGCATTGTGTTTTTGGCTGGGAAGGAAGTGGGATTCAACTCTGGATCTTAGAGTTGTAATTCCGTCTTTCTTTGGTTCAGCTTTGGAATAAATAGTATATCAGGTAATGTTGTGTATTTATGAACTCTTGTAATTGACATATGAAGCAGAATTCTGCAACATGGAAATAGTCAACTAATCAAGGTCACTAATATCTTGCTGAAATAAACTCTAGTGGTGGGATAGAGTACAGGTAAATTGCCTCTTTCGTGAACATTTACAGGTCGTCCAAACAACCTCATCTTATATCTTTATTCATAGTATTTGACAGTTCCTTTCTCTGAGGTGAAATAAATCAAGACACAAAGAGGAAAGGAATGGTAGCTGGGGAGAGGATTAAGTCCAGCAGATGCTAGACTATTGTTGAAAGCTTTCATGACCAGAATCACTGGGTTGTTGTAGGGTTTTTGGGCTGTATGGCCATGTACTAGAAGCATTATCTCCTGATGTTTCCTGCATCTATGGAAGACATCCTCAGAGGTTGCCTCCCAACCTCACAAGCTCTGAGGATGCCTGTCATAGATGCAGGCGAAACGTCAGGAGAGAATGCTTCTAGAACATATGATTGTATAAGTAATGCTACTGTTTTTAATCTATTGTGTATTTATAGTTTTATATTGTTGTTTATATTGTGATATTTCAGCATTGAATTGTTGCCAGTGTTAGCCACTCTGAGTCCCCCCTCAGGGGTTGTGAAGGACGGGGTAGAAATGTTGTAAATAAATGTAAATAATAGAACATGGCCATACAGCCCTAAAAAACCTACAACCCAGATGCTAGACTCTTTCAGGTGCCAGAGCAATGGCAGTTGAAATATGAAAGGGACAAAGGCACAATGGAGATGTGCCTCACAGCCCTTCTCTTCCAAAGAGGCCAGAGCAATGGGAGTTGGAATCTGTAGGGAGGGCAGTTGGAAGATCTCCTGATTCCTCCTGTCCTTTTAAACCTGGCTTTTCAAAGTGGAAAAAATATTAATAAAGAAATGCTATTTTTTAATCTGAAAAAACACTTCTCTGGGGACTTCTACATTTTCCAGTGCAATACTATGTTCAACTTTAATAGAAGTTGATGATAGAGTCACATTGGAGAACCTAAAGATTCCTAGAGAACGATTCTCTAGGTGAGAGTTCAGCATAGAGTCATGCGGGAGGTCCTAAAGATTCCTAGAGAAAACATATTAATAAAATCCTTGAATAATACAATCAGCAAAAGTTAAACCTTCTGATGAGAAGGGCTGACTGTAAAGCTTTGCAGTGTGTTTAATGATAAGAGGCCTCTTGTCTGGAACTATGCACCATTGCTAATTTGTTTTCTAATCTTCCTGTTAACCAAGTTGTTCCATACCAAAAGATTAGATCAAATTAGCCAAGGTTCCTTGACTATTGGTTTTATTGTTGCTAATGCTGTGTTCAGTTCAGTTTCTTCCTTCTTGTCTTCTTTCCTTTCTTTGGTCTTCCACCTGCTCTTATCTATGGATGGTAATAAATCAATAACCTTGCTCTAGCAGACGTGTTGAGGCACAACTGAGATAAATATCGAGCAATTCCGCCTTCCTATCCCATCTTCCAAAACCTGTCCACTCAAAATCTCAGCCTTCCCTGACTAATTGTTCCTTGGTTATCGGACTCTGTGTGTCTTGTTGAAGTCAGAATATTGAGGATAGTATTCAGAGAGAAATTGACGGGGATTGTGGGAATGCTCTACCTGAGAGTTTGTATCTAAGACAGTGGTTCTCAACCTTCCTAATGCTGTGACCCCTTAAAACAGTTCCTCATGTGACCCCCCAACCATAAAATTATTTTCATTGCTACTTCATAACTGTAATTTTGCTACTGTTATGAATGATAATGTAAACATCTGATTTTCAGGATGTATTTTCATACACTGGACCAAATTTGGCACAAATATCTAATACGCCAACATTTGATGTGGGGCGGATTGATTTTACCATTTAGGAGTTGTAGTTGCTGGGATTTATAGTTAACCTACAATCAAAGTGCATTCTGAATTCCACCAATGATGAAATTGAAACAAACATGACACACAGAACTCCCAAGACTAACAGAAAATACTGGAAGTGTTTGGTGACCTTGAGTTTTGGAGTTGTAGTTCACCTACATTCAGAGAGCACTGTGGGCTCAAACAATGATGGATCCGGACCAAACTTGGCATGAATACTCAATATACCCAATTGTGGAGTTGGGGAAAAATAGATCTTGACATTTGGGAGTTGTAGTTGCTGGGATTTATAGTACACCTACAATCAAAGAGCATTCTCAACCCCACCAACGATAGAGTTGGACCAAACTTTCCACACAGAACCCCCATGACCAACAGAAAATACTGTGTTTTCTAATGGTCTTTGGTGACCCCTCTGACACTCCCTCATGACCCCGCCCCCGCCCCCCCCCCAGGAGTCCTGACTCCCAGGTTGAGAAACACTGCTCTAGGATTACAGGAGAAGATCTCTATACCTGGCATGGCAATTTCTCCTGTTCAAATTAAAATCTTACCGCAGTATGAGGCAGCAGATTTTTGCCAAGTCATGTTTAAATTTTCTGAAAGAAAAAGAAACTAAAGAAATAAAACATTTCCGTTGATCATTCAGTTATTGAAATTAGTCTATTGCTAAATTAAATTAGTGCTGTCTCTCAAACCAGGTCTCCATTGGAAAAGAAAAAAGAAATAATGAAGACACCATTTTTTGTAACTGACGTTTTCTAAACTTGATATTTGAAAAGAAGTATTATATGGTAACAGTGAAGCCCTCTTCTCCATATCCCTGGTGTTTTTAATATAAAGCACTTCATTTGGAATAATTCTAGTTTGGTCTTAATACATTAAAGTGAGCTCATACACATGAACATGTGTTATTTGCCATTATGTAATAAACAATTATGAGCTTCTAAATACTTATGCTTCTGTTTAAAATTATCTTCAATAAATCAAGCCACTTGACTTGTAATCTGTATTTGATTATGTTACTAAAATGGAACTAATGTAATTAAATCAAATGGAATGCAGTTTCGGAGTTGGGATTTGAAAAAGCCCCCTGAATCATGTTTTTGGAAAGTACCTTTAAAAAAAGATTGGCAGTGAGAAACATTGGCAAGGTTCCAATTTTCCATTCTTTCTCCTGAACTACAGCCAAATTCCTTTGGGAAACCATCATTTGTAAAAGGTTGTGAACAGAAAGAGGGGCATTCTGGAGTGTACAGTTACTGCTAATTAGAAACTAAACATCTGCAACTGTGTCACAGTTAATTGCATTTGAAAAGAAACACTTAAACCCAAGAATTTTCTCAGTTTCAATAAAACATGATGTAGCACAAACATGGGAGCATTTGCGACAAATTATTTTGCATTATGTTGTGGTAAAGTGTTCTCCTTTATTTAGATTCTTCGAACTACTAAACTCCTTATTTTCTTACCTCTGTGGAAAAGCTATAACGGTCTTTGCATCTATATATAAATAAATCAGTTGGGATAAAGTATTTAGGAGGATTACATCAATATGTTAAGTTAGATATCCTAATCTAGTAGACTCTCAGGCTGAATCCAGACAGGTCCTTGTTCCAGAAGCATCCACCTTTTTTTAATGCGGATGTTTCTGAGGGCCTGTCCATACTCACCGCAGAAAGCACGTGGACTAGCCCAAGAGAACGTGTGGAGGCCCTCMCCCCAAGCCCCCAGACCCCTTAGAAAACTATGAAAAACTTACATGCCCTCCATTAGAAGCCCTGGCGAGCTCTCCTGGTGCGTAGAAATGACACATCAGGAGAGCAGGGGGAGCGATTTTCCTCCCCCCCCCCCGCTCTACTGGTGCATCATTTCTATGTGCCGGGAGAGCTCTCTGGGGCTTCTAATGGAGGGCACGTAAGTTTTCTTAGTTTTCTAAGGGATCTAGGGGCTTGCAGGAGGGAAACTGGGGGMATTCAGGCTGGGAAACTGTGGAAATACTGTTTGGACTGCAGTATTGTGCAGTCCAGACCCGTAAATAGTGCATTTATCCTGTGTCTTCTGAGGGTATTCCTGGTTTGTAGCGAATTAATGTGGGACTGTCCAGAACGTTGTCTGGACAGCCCCTCCTTTATTGCAGGAGTTCCCACAATAAAGGCCCTGTCTGGACGGGCCCTCTGTTAACCAGCACCCATAGAGATTGGTAGATGTTGGATAAATGTAGCTACTGCTGCTTAAGAGTTGCTATTTAAAATGGGCCTAACTTATACTTACGCCATATTATACTGTACCATAGGCTCTGTATTGACTAGATATTAATTTTGAAATACAGTAATTAAATCAAATAAAGACTAAGACTATGCTTCACAAGGGGACTCCAATCAGTTAAAATAGTGGTTCCCAACCTGTGGTCCATGGACCACCAGTGGTCCACTATAATGAAAATATGGTCTGTAGCGTCATCATTACTACACCGTTGCCTTGAAACCATGTGGCAACGAGAGCAACTGGTCTCGCGAAACCTTCTTATAGTGCTGAGGCAGTGGGGATGTCGGGAGGGAGAAGCTGACTACCCACAAAAGATTACTGCTACCACATCAGCTCTGGAGTATTAAATATGGTTTTCTGTGGGCGAGCAGATAGCGACTACTGGAGGACATATGTTTTGTATCAGAAACTTGAGCTGATGTGGTTTATCCAATGCAATTTTCTGAAACATCACCCCAAATAACCAAATTGAATCTAAGTTGACTTAAAACTGATTTGTAACCCTTTTGATACTAATGTTAGAGAGTGGTCCCTGGTCAGAGTGGTCCCTGGTCAGAGTGGTCCCTGGTCAGAGTGGTCCCTGGTCAGAAAAAGGTTGGAAACCACTGAGTTAAAACAAGGATGGGGTACTTTCAAGAATCTGGGGCCAGTTTTATCCCCAGGACAACTTGTGGGGCTACATTCCTAACCAAAATGCGTTCATCCATTCTCTGCTCAACTGAAAGTGACCAGAAGTTCTGATACTTTAAAACATATCTTGTATTAAGGAATGCCACATGCTTGCTTTAGGAGAAAATTGTGCTTCCTGGAGAAATCATACCATAGATGTGCAACATGTATGTTTATAAAGACTGCAACAGTTTTCCCATATTTAAATTAGTGTAAATTACTGCTTTTCCATCTCACCTTCAGGTGTGGCAACTCTCCAATATACCGCTCACGTGAATTGGCTGCCCGGGCCCTTGTTCCCTTTATTATGAGAAATATGGTGCCACAGACAGTGACAACCTTGTTGACTGAACTTCCAGATTACTCTGATCTTTGTATACGACAGAATGCAATTCATGGAACGTTGCTGCAGGTAAGTTGTGCTTTCTGCCTCATGTCATCAACAGAAAGTAGAAAGCAGGAATAAATGGATGGAAGTTTCCTTGAGGTATTGGATACAGTGCTTTTAATTTATTCATATATAACCTGAAATTAGTGAGATGGGCAAGTTTCCTGGTTGTACTAAATTGTATAAAGTGTTGAGAATAGAAATGGATTTCCAGAGTAGGAGAATGGGCACTAAGATAATAAATTAGATTCAGTGTGGGGGAAAGTCTAGATTGATTGCAAACTGGGTAAAATGACCACAACTTCTTCACATAATACACTGATAGGATTTGAGTTGGCAGTGACTGAACAAGAAAGCGTTCTTGAGGTTATGTGTTGCACCTCAGAGTAGAATCACCTTGCTTAAAACACCAAGCAGCACACAGTCTGTAGTCTTTATGGTTTATTAAAAGTAAAAGGTAAAAAGTTCTTAAAAGCAAAGGTAATGCTTTCAAAGATCAAGACAACATAGTACTTGAAGCATAATCCAATAGGCATCAGCAAGGCAAGACCCAAGAGAACATGACAAAGTCTTGGAACCATGAACACAAAGACTGCAAGGTAAATCCAGCCTAGCTTAGGCAAACTCTTTTGGTAAACGAAAAAGTTGCTTTGACAGAGATGTGGTCTCAAACCCCCTATTTAATACTCTTTGCAAAACATGAAGGTGTTTCTTTGGCCTCTGACCTCCCTCTTGTTAGCTATTCTTTCACTCCTTCGAAGGAGAAATTACACTGCTTAGCCGGTATTGCACCACCTGACATCCGCTGGGAAGTAGCAGCCAATAGTGAAAGGACCAAGGCAGAGACATCTCCAGCTCATCCCTTGTTTGGGTATCAGCCAGCACGTCAACGACTTAAATCTAGACATAGTTTTCTAAGATCTACAGAGACACTCACCGGAACACCTCAGCAAGCGAGAGTCCAAAAGTGGCAGGCTCAAACCCAGAACCTCAACCAATGGCTGATACCAAATGAGAGACTCCCCCTGGGCACACAGAAAACTGGGCGACTTGGAAGGACGCTGAACAGACTGCACTCTGGCATCACAATATGCAGAGCCAACCTCAAGAAATGGGGCTACAAAGTGGAATCCACAACATGCGAGTGTGGAGAAGAGCAAACCACAGACCACCTGCTGCAATGCAACCTGAGCCCTGCCACATGCACAATGGAGGACCTTCTTGCAGCAACACCGGAAGCACTCCAAGTGGCCAGATACTGGTCAAAGGACATTTAACCAACTACCAAACTCACAAGTTGTGTATTTTTTCTGTTTGTTTGCTTTGTTCTGTTAGAAATGTAATATAATGGACTGGCTGCTCTGACATGACAAATAAATACTCCTTCGAACACGGAATTCCAATCGGGCGGCCCTATCTAAAGTTCCTGTATCATCAAGGTCAATCTGCTCGTTAGCAGCCTGTTTTCCTGCTCGCTCATTATCAGGCTGAGAACTAGGCAAAGAGCTATCCTCTCTTTCGGAGTCAATCTACACCTGGCTGTTATCTTCAGTTTCCCCGCTCTCATACCTTGCTGTGGGAAATTGCACTTCTTCTTTACTGTCTATAGCAGGGATATCTTAAACCAAACTGTGAACCTGAGTCCCATCATCCTCATCAGAAACACTCTGATTCCAGCTGTGTCACAACATTATGTTAAATCAGTGGTTCACAATCTGTGGTCCATGGACCACCAGTGGTTCGCAAGAATGAAAATATGGTCCGCGGCCTCACCATTACTACACCATTGGCTCGAAACCACACAGCAACGAGAGCGACTGGTCTTGTGAAACCCTCTTATTGTACCTAGGCAACGGGGATGTCAGTAGGGGAGAGGCTGACTACCCACGAATGATTACTACTACCACATCAGCTCTAGACTATTAAAAATGGTTTTCTGTAGGTGAGCAGATGGCGACTACTGGATGAGATACATTCTGTATCAGAAATGAGAGCTGATGTGATCTATCCAATGCAATTTTCTGAATCCGGACCTCAAATAACCAAACTAAATATAAAGTTGACCAAAAACTGATTCATAATTCTTTTGGTACTAATGTTGGAGAGTGGCCCCTGTTCAAAGTGGTCCCTGGTCAAAATAAGGTTGGAAACCACTGTGTTAAATGGCTTCAGAAAAGTGATGATTTTGTAAGTTACTGAATTAAAAATGGATAATTCTATGTATGCATAATTAGAAAGAGAATTGAGTATAAATCTGACCATTATCAAACTGCCTTCATATAAATCCGTGTTGCAATTGCATCTAGAATAGAGTTCATTCATGTCAATGCACCTGAAGAGTATATTGCAGCAAAGAAAGCATGAGACAGCAAAGAGCTCCAAGAGGACTGAAGAAAGTTTTCATAATGACAGAGAAGTGAGATTCAAGCCAATTAAGGGAAAAGTTAAGAAAAGCAGGATAGACCACTGGAAAAAAAAATAGAGTGGAATTCAAATTGAGCAGATGAGGATATGTGTTCAGAGGTTTTTTAGGGTGATACTGAGAACAAACAAAATGGAGTTGAAGGAAGTGGGTTAGGTTGGTTATATGGTAGAGACAATGGATAATGAGGGCATAGCAACCATTTCAGCAAATATTTGGGAAAGAATGGGACCAAAGGAGGGTGTCTTAGTTTCCCACAATGATTTTGTGATGTAGTTGAGTTTCATAAACAATTATTCTGCTTAAAAATAAATTACAAAAGATAAAATGTTTGACCTAAGCCATTTAGGAACAAGCTTTTAATGTGAGCATGCTGGGGATTTCTTTTTAATTGTCAAATAGAACAAAGACTGTTCTGGTACTTAAACTTTGTTCAGTCTCATACCGCAATAATTAATGATGAGAACATATTTAATTATGGCTCCTCTTTTAATGAGCTCATTAAAATGAATACATCCATTAGTGGTAATTGAAAACAGCAAATAGATTGTTTTCTTTTTCAGTGCTGTTGTAGCTTAATAATTAATTTGAACAGAAAAGGGGGGTTATTCTTAAAGGTAACAATCGACAAGAGGTGAAAAGAATTGGGGGCCTGCTGAATTAACTCGTTCTCTTATATTAGATTTTTTAACAATAATTTATTATGGATTTTGATGGATGCTTCACAAATTTAATCAATATTGTTATAATCTTCAGTGCCGACAAGTTGCTTTCATACATGATTCATACTACTGTAGCTGGCTTAGCAACCAGTTTTTTCCAGTACTTTGGCCAAAGCTACATAACATGCAAATTGGACTTTGGCCAGCTTGGTTTTTTAAAAGACATTTTATGGTTCTTGGACCAGTTCTCAGGGCCTCCTGAACTTCACTACTGACATTCGTGGAGTGATAACATGGCTTTTTCATAATAAATTACCGCTCATTGAAATTGGGTGAAGTCATTGCTAATCCAAAATCCTCTAAAAATGTAAGTGCTGCTATTACTTTTGGACTTTTTATTTGACAAATCTGTTTCAGTTTTTAGGGTCTTCCTGTTTGTATGACCGTACAGCTCTAACTCCCATAGCAATTCTGCCAAGTGTTTTAGGGGAATGGTTAATAAAAAGCCTACATAGATATACTCACTATAAAAATGAATAATTAAAATGAAAGTTTCTTTGATATTCAGTTATGAAAAACAGAACCCATAACTAGATTCTTTTTCTAAAAAGATATTTTAAGGGAGTTGTTGTCATCATAAATATTATCATACTATCATACTATTTTTATGTAGCACCAACACTATACATGGTGCTTTACAAGAAAAAACAGTTCCCAGCCTGTGTATTGTCAAAGGCTTTCATGGCTGGAATCACTGGGTTGTTGTAGGTTTTCTCGGGCTATATGGCCATGTTCTAGAGGCATTTTCTTCTGACGTTTCGCCTGCATCTATGGCAAGCATCCTCAGAGGTAGTGAAGTCTTCCCAACTAGAGAGATGACCAGCAATGAAAGGGATTGGAGTAGGAAAGGGGATTAAGTCCAGTAGAAACTATTTCTTCTATCTCTGAGGTTAGGGCAGTAGCAGTTGGAACGAAAGGAGGGTTTTTTGTCATTCTCTGAGAGACGTGTGAATCAGCACCCCAAATAACCAAACTGAATCTAAAGTTGACCAAAAACTGATTTGTAACCGTTTTGGTACTAATGTTGGAGAGTGGTCCCTAGTCCAAGTGGTCCCTGGTCGAGTGGTCCTTGGTCAAGTAGTCCCTGGTCAAAAAAAAGGTTGAGAACCACTGCTGTAGTGCTTGTTGGTGTCTTTTTGAGAAGTGTCTACAACTTTCAAACTGATTTCAAAATACAGGTGTTGATGGGATATGTTGCACTTTTTTCAAAGTTCAGAAAAGTTTAAAGTATAGTAGAGGCAAAGATGAAGTACATCATGAGAAGAAAGGAAAGTTTGGAGAAGACAATGATAATGGAGAAAATGGAAGGAAAAAGGAAGAGGGACCAACCAAGGGCAAGATGGATGGATGGCATCCTTGAAGTGACTGGCTTGACCTTGAAGGAGCTGGGGGTGGTGACGGCCAACAGGGAGCTCTGGCGTGGGCTGGTCCATGAGGTCACGAATAGTCAGAAACAACTGAACGAATGAACAACAACAAAAACTGTAAGGGTATGATAGCAATGCATATCACATATAACTTCTTTGCTGTGTTGGTAATGTAATTAAGAAAATATATTTGGAACAAAATTCTTCACAGATCTAGGAAATGAAAAAAATGCTGTTTGCAACACAAGGATAACCAGTGTTTGGTTGGGCTGCTCAACATGTAAAAGGCTGTATCTTCTATGGATGTCCTCCATATAAGATACATTTCAGCGCATGATTAACAGAGCAGTGTTCTCTTTTTACTGCCTTGTTCTTTTGGAATAGAAATATTGCTGATTATATATTACGTCTCTTATTTGATTTGGCATCAGCATTTCAAACGTACTACTTCATAGCTGATTTATAAAGGCTGATATTGTGAATGAATGTTATAGTACCTAAAGATCAAAGCAGTAAAACTACTATAATTAAATGTTTTTCATTGCAACTTCCTTGCAGCTGCTCCTCTTCTGAGTTCAGTTTTATTGACCAAGATAAGGTTTTCTTTGAAGTTGGAAAAGAGGAATATTAGTGTCAGGCGAGGAGGAAAACATTCACCTAAATAAAAATAATAATGGCCATGCATATCCTTTGCCCTTATGATTAAATTCTTACACTCATGATCTTTATATAATCGTGTACGAGTCCCATGATTCCAAGCAGTCCAAGAAGCTGTCTTCTAAGCAGGTAATACATAACCAAATAATGGCTGAGTAGGGATTCAAATGTACTGTATTTGCACCATATTGTCATGCTAACAAGGAAAGAAAATCACATTTGTTTGTAAGTACGCCCCCATTGAAGCAAGTCCACTGGCTGCAAACAAGGGTCCAATTCAAAGTGCAGGTTATTGCCTATAAAGCCTTATACACTTCGGATCCAACCTATCTTCATGACCGCATCTCCTATGAACTGGAGCGGGCTCCAAGATCTGCCACAGAGGCCCTTCTCTTGGTTCCACCACTGTCCCAAGTACAGGTGGTGGGGACGAGAGGTGGTGCCCCCCTGGCCCTAGAATGCCCCGCCTGGAGAGATTAGGTTAGCCCCCTCTCTTCAGACTTTGCAATCCTGTCTAAAAACATGGCTTTTTAAAGAAGCCTTTGATCTTGAGTAGATTTTAAGGTTTAGTCTGAGGACTTGGTGGCTACACTTTGGCACTGGGTTCGTTAATCGAAAACAATCAGTTTTATCCGCAGCTATGACTGCATTTTATGAATTTGGAATTTTAAATTTATTGTGTGATATTTTATGGATGTCTGCTCATGTTTTTATTGCTTTGATGTCTGTGTAATTGTTTTTATTTTATGTGCCGCACTTTGGAGTTAGCCGCCCCGAGTCCCTTCGAGGAGATGGTGGAGGGATACAAATACATTATTATTATTATTATTATTATTATTATTATTATGTAAAATAATTCCTGTAAAACCTTTCTCTTCCGACAAGCTTTTGATGGGTGAATAACTCTGGACTATGTCTGTTCTTGTTTTTATTGTATTTTAAAGTTAATTGTATGGTTTTAATCTACTGCTGTAAACCGCTCCGAGCCAAATTGGGAGTAGCGGTATACAAGTCAAATAAATAAATAAAATAAGTAGGTCCATGAAATTTGTCTGGGATGGGAAATCTATGTGCCTCAGATATGATTGGGCTTTAAGTTCCATGACCACCAGTCTGGAATCATACTTCAATTATATCTAGGATAAAGGTTCATTGCTGAAGTAAGCAGTGAATAAATCACCAAGAATAGTAAATATGAAGAATGTCTTCAACTGGGGAAGACCTGTCCTATGAAATTTCTAGATAATACCTATTTCATTTGCAAATTGGTTTAGATTGTTACCAAGTATGTTAAGAAAACTCCTATTGTTCACATATTGATTTAAATTATTCATGGTTTCAATTAACTCTTTTCATTTTTACAGTAGGCAGGAAATTGACAAAATACATGTTTGCTACAGATGTTGATATGAAGTCATTTGTTTGTAACTATTATTATTATTGTTATCAATACCCCGCTGTCCTTTCTTAAATGAGACTTAAATTGGCTCGTTGTATATTGGACCCTTGATATCCACTTGGATTTGGTTCCAGGACCCCTTGTGGACTCCAAAATGGGTATATTCAAGGGCATATTGAAATGGTGTTCCTTATATAAAATGGCTAAATCAAGATTCGTTTTGGGGATATATTTTTTTCAGAGGACGAGGTGGGATATTTTCAAATTGTGACTGGTTGAATTTCTACGGATTCAGGGGGGCAGCTGTATTACATTTTATGATGCAAGTCATTCTCCAGAGAGTTTCAACTCTTAGAACCCTATTTGTGTGTATGTGTTCATTGCTTTTTTGTAACACTATCCACAGAATTTAAAATGTCAATTGGACTTCTGTATGACAGTGATGGTGAACCTTTTCGAGACCAAGCGAGCATGGGGTGGCCAACTGCACACATGCCAGGAGAGAAGGCGCTGCATGCCCTTTTGGCACGTGTACTATAAGTTTGCCACCGCTGTCATATGGTGAATTGAATTTTATCTACATGTGTATATGATCACATACTAATGATTTCTCTAAAAGTGGTATGTAGCATCAGCAAAACAAAACATCATAATGTCTTAATGTTTACTTGATAGTATTAATACAATACTCATTAAGCTCCTTTTGATTATGTAGTTAGTCTTCAGATTGCCCTTCTATTTACCTTGGTTGAGGTGTTTGCAACCAAATGGTGCTGTGAAAATTACTGGAAATCATTAACATTAACTTGTTATTGTAAGCTGACATGCTGAGCCTGATGGGAAGTAAAATGTATAAATAGTCTCATTTATATGCATGGGGTAAAAATCTGCTGAGTTTAAGCAATTGCTACTGTTATCCCTTTGCTGGGATTGAGTTTCACCAGGGGTTATCTCCCTTTCTGTAAGTGCAGAGTTTATGATGTTTGAAGAAGCACCAGTATCTAGGATTGTACAAAAGGACTTAATTAACTTACCTCCTTCCTACAACCTTCTTCAATTTAGAAACATATCCTGTTAAATGCTTCTAATTTTGATTAGCTTCTGTGTGTTTTAAGGTTTTTGATGAAGTTTTAGTGGCATGCTTTACTTTTTCACCGGGATTTTTTTTAAAGTCCATACTTCTAGTCTGGTTGCGGGTAACTGAAAAAGGATCCTTCATGAGCATATATGATTGGTAGCCTCCAGTGTATCCACTGCCAATTTGTGCTATATAATCATATATTCATAGAGTCATAAGAGTTGGAAGAGACCTTGTGGACTATTCAGTTCAACCCCCTGCCAAGAAGCAGGAAAATCACATTTAAAGCACCCCTGACAGATGACCATCCAGCCCCTGCTTAAAAGCCTCCAAAGAAATAGCCTCCACCACATGATGAGAGCTTAGTCCATCCTGGGAGAACCTTAAAAAACTCCAACTGCCTTTTACTCTCTCTCCTGTGGTGTCACTTCTGGCTTTTCTGAATGCCTGGGTGGGGAAATGGTGCTGGAGGTTAAGGGCAACTGACCCTTTGAGATGACATTTGTGCTTTCCTCTCTCCATGAAATGACTTCGACTTATCTACAGATCATATCAAAATCCATAGTATTGGTCCCAAAACCTGTTTTTGACTAATGAGGATGGTGATGAGGATGGTGATGATTATTATTATGTATTACCTGTCTCTTCTTTTGGCTTGAGGTGGGATAAAACATTGTTAAAATAGCAAGATAAAACAAAACTATTAAAATACATATAACAAATATACATAGATTAAATACAGATTAAAATTCACTTGGCAGGATAAAATTCACAAGTTAAAATTGATTGGAATTATACATGAGGTTGACTTCTACGCGAGTCAATGAAAAATGAAATTACCTAAGCCTTCTTCAAGTATTTATGGGAATATTCACACCACAACTTGGCACACAAGGGTTGATTTGTTGTGTGCTTTTGCATTCTTTTTGAGTTGTGGCGACACTAAGGCGATCGTATTATGCGGTTTTCTAGGCAAGATTTATGCAGAAAGGTTTGCCATTGCCTTCCTCTGAAGCTGAGAGAGCGTGACTTTCCCAAGGTCACCAGTAGGTTTCATGGACAAGTGTGATGAATTGCCTACCTTTTTAGGCCAGGAAAAGCTCAGAAAGTAGGCCCAAGAATTTCGGCAGCCATTTTATGAGATGGTGCATGGAGGCAGCCATCTTAGAGTATCCATTTCCTAGAGGGGGCAGAGCTTAGGAGCAGCCTGGAGGGAAATGTGGAGAAGCTTGGTAATTGGCTGGAAGAAAGTGGGCAGAGCTTAGCGAGAATGCAGGAAAAAATTAAAATCTGACAGCTCAGTTAGGGTCTGGTATTTGAAGAGTGGAGTCAGGGTTTGTGTGTTAGGAGAAGAGAAGTCAGAGAAGGAAAGAGTTGGTCAGTTAGTAAAGATAGTTAGCTATTAGGTGGAATAGCTGGTATAGAGAATAGGCAGATCCAAGGGAAAGGACTGTCTGGAGTTTTAGGATTTCTAGCCAGAGGGAAGTCTGCTAGTTTCCTGTGGGAGTGAAGAGTTGTTTTTGAAACTAAGCCTTGAACTGTTTTTAAAGTAACCATACGCTCCAACTCGTTATTGCAACCGTTAAGCTTAAGTACTTGTATTGTTGAAGTTCTCACAAATAAACAACTTTGTTCTTTGTTAAACAACAACTGACTCAAGAGTGCCTCTATGTGAAATAGTTCCACAGCAGTTGGAGAAACAGACTTTTAAGATTGGTGGCAGCGACATTTTAAAAGAATCTCATTGTTTTACCTCAAAGTTCAGAGCCCTGAGTGCGAATCCAGCACAACACAGCTTACTGAAAACCTCTTGCCAAACAAGAAGCTAAATATTCCTTTTAAGTGTGGTGGTAGCCAGTGTTCATACTAAGATTATCTCAGCATATAGTGTGTTGGTGGCAAAGTCTCAAAGTAAACTGAAACCAGCCAGGAACTTCTGAATGTTTAGGTACATGATCTTGTATGGTGGGGAGCAATGCTTTGTGAACAAGGAGAGCAAAGGGGTGTGTTCGGTGCAGATAGGTGCCTCAGATCCCAAGGAGTGGTTCCTAACTGATTGAATTAATGGTTTACAGGATACTTCTATAAATTCAGCTGACAAAACAGCATACTGGCCTAATGGCTACTTTAGTACATAGGACATCAAAAGTTGTCATCTGTATTCACTGGATAGATAAGAACTAGCTATTCTAGGTATCAACGATATTGTCTTAAGCTTTACTTAACTACAATACAAAAGAGAAGAGATTTCATGATAAGGATAACTGCCAGTACAAAGTTATAAATGAAAGTTACACAATGATTTCACTGAAGAAAACAGTTTTGAAATTGGTTTGAAGGAGGTTATTATACATCTTTTGCAACCATAACATGGCACAAGTCAGAAACATGGAATCTGGCATGAGATAGATTTTCCTTTAAAAGCTAAAATGGTTTTCTGTAATGATTATATCAATGAAAAAATAAATTTTAAGTTTCATTTTATTATTTGTTGCTGTTCATTCGTTCAGTCATTTCCGACTCTTCATGACCTCATGGACCAGCCCATGCCAGAGCTCCCTGTTGGCCGTCACCATCCCCAGCTCCTTCAAGGTCAATCCAGTCACTTCAAGGATTCCATCCTTTTATTATTTAATGTTCAGTAAATGAGGAAACAGGTTCTAATTTTTTGTCTGACTTTTTCCTCCCTAATTTAAAGCTGTGTTCATTCAAAGTGGTCCCTCCATGTATGCTCAGCATTTTAGTTTTCCAACTTTTGATGAAGAAACCACAAATCTCAGTTTTAGGATGGTCTTGTTAGTGTTTGTAGAAAATGTGCTGATGCAGCCTGGATGGTACAACTGAAAGAAGACACTGTTATTTTGAGAAGTCAAGCAAAAGCTTACCTTGATCGACAAAAACACATTTGTTGTTTTTCCAAGTATGCTGAGCAAATATGGATCTTGTTTACACATCCATCAACATGTTGTCATTTTAGTTGAGTTTATTTTTTAAAATGGGCATTTAGAAGGCATAACTCTTGTTGAAAAATATTGCACTGCAAAAGTATATGTGACGCTTTTAGTTTTTGGTTGTTGAACTACATGGCTTTGGGTTATTTCAGTAGTTAAGCTGTATGACTTTGAAATATGAGTGAAAGTTCAGAATAGTCCCTTGCAGACACATACATCCCTGCTAACCTCCTTGAACTAGCCAAGCTATGGGCAAGCTAAGGCCCGGGCCACTTATCTCAGGCCCTCCTCATTTTCCCTGGCCTACCACATCCTTATGCAGAAAGGACAAGAGAGGAAGGCATGCAGGAGCTGAGAGCTCTCTGGAACACTCTCAGCCACTGCATGTCTCGCACTCCTCCCGGCATAATGCTGAGAGGACAGCCTGAAGATCAGTGGAGGAGGAACAGGGCAGTTGCTGCATGTCTCATTTTCCTCCTGGTATAAGGATGGGGTGAGAAGCCCCATCCTTATGCCAGGAGGACATCCTGAGGATGACCTGGGCCCTGGTCTCTCCCAGCCCCACCCTCTCACAGGCCCTCTCCCTCCTGGGCCCGTTTCACCCAGAGCGTGTCCGGCCACCCTCACCCTTGACCCAGCCCTCTCAGTCAGGCCCACAAAGCAGCCCCAAGGCAAAAAAGTGTGCCTATGCCTGAACTAGCCTATATATATATAAGTCTAGAAATTTTGGTAAAAAACATCAACCCAAAAAATCTAATTTGACGTATTCATGGTCAGTGTGAGTACTGTACCTTAACTCTTACCATCCTCTTCTTTGAGTCAAGTGGCGAGAGATGAGAGCATAGTCCATGCCAAGAGAACCTAAACGTTCATAAAGGGAGATAGACAGGTTAACAGGAAGGATCTCTGGTTTGCTTACAGGAGGAAAGTAAGATCAGGGGAATGTAGCCATTGTCAAAATCCTTTTCCTACTTGCATAGTGGAAAAAAGATGGACGCTTATGAATATAAGGCTTTTGGTAACTCATGCACACTGCATTTGAATGATTACTGTGTGTTAAATGCAAATCTTGGTCCCCTTTGATGCCTAAAGTGACATTTTTCAGATCTCTCCTTAAAAGTTTTGAAAACTATTGGAATTAGGAATCTTTTTAATCATCAGTAAACCCGCTAAAAGAGAAAAACACACTACTCGTAATCTTCACATGTTAAAAATGTTTTAATTTTACTATTAAAACATTTTCGTGTAGAAATACCAAGAATTTAACATTCCTTACAATATATTATGTGTTCACTCTGCTAACCTATTACCTTTATTAATATGTATAGAACTTTGTCCTAAACATGAGCCCTGTTATTATATTATTATTTTGCCACATCTTTTCTGAGCATTCATAAAACCTGCGTACTACTAGAGCAGGTTTGTTGGCCAAAATACTGTAATTTAGATGACCTTGAATAAGCTGGTAAATGCCAGAAATTTAGTCAGAACATTGGTTCTGGACATTGAACTACCTGCCATGATCAATATTGTTAAGACTAAACCAAAATAAAATAAAACTGTCATATTTGAGTCAGTATCTGGACTCTCTTTAAGTGTAAGAAGTTTCAGCTTGGAGAGGGAGAAATTGGTTGTGTGTGTGTGCAACTGTAGGACCTATTATTTTTGCGACTGTTTTTATGTCTTTTCTCTTATGGGTTGAAAAGCAGATAGACAATGTGAAACGTTTTAAGCAAGCAGCAAGGAGGAAAAACATTTGTATAAATAATCCCCAAAAAACTGTGTAAGTTGTTGGTTCCTGAAATCATTTATTCAACACAAATGATCCATGCAGGGCGTCTCTCTTGGTAAATATTGTACAGTTTTGTTTCTGGTATGTGAATAAGGCTGGCTTTGTAATTTTTTCATATTATAGAAAATGAATGCTGGAGAAAAGGAGGCAATCTGCTCCATGAAGTGTGCCATATTGGAGGACACGGAGCAAAAAGAAATGATATGTCTTAGATTTAAATCCTGAGCCCACAGGCTCTTTCTGTACAAGTCATAGAGGGCCGTTCTGCAGGTGGCTTGGTCCTTTCCCCCATCTGTTATTTTTGAGGAAAGCCAAAAGCTGAGGAACTGGATATTTGAAAAATATTATCACAGCAGTCTGCAACTTTTTTTTATATAGGTCTTTCACTTGCTGCAGTCCTTCTTGGACTCCAAACAGAAGGCTAATTCAGACTGTCTTCAAGGCTTGAGCAACATCATCACTTGTATTGAAGCCAAGCTGTGGTTGGCTAAGAGGTACGTTAAAAACCTAAACTTATCACAGGTTGATAACAGATGATAGGGTTGACATTTTTGTATTTGACTAATGACATAATGAAGAATGTTGTTTCAATCAGCAAACTGTTTTTGTGTGTTTATCTCTAAGAGTATGTTACGGTCATGAACTTTCCTTTCAAAAAAACACTTCTCTATTGCCATGGTTCCTATTTAAGATATTGAAAGTTTTTCTTAAATGTTCAAGTACAAAAGCAAATTTCTCTTTCAAATGTTAGATGGGAGGTGGAATTCCAGTACTTTGGATAAACAAATACCATATATACTCGAGTATAAGCCAACCCGAATATAAGCCGAGGCACCTAATTTTACCACAAAAACTGGGACAATTTATTGACTCAAGTAAACCATTGTTTATTTTAACTATACATTTGAGAGGAAATGCTGTGTGTATATGAATAAGGAAAAGTGGGATAGACTGGCGCCGAGAGAGGAGGAGAAGAAGGTGTGCACTGTACAAGAGAGGAGGAGGAGGATTGCTGTACGGAGAGGTGAGGGTCCTTCCAGGAAGACGTGGGGCTGAAATAAGCCCTTCTTTCAGCCCCACGCCTTCTCGCCAGGACCTTCACCCAAGTATTAGCCGAGGGGGGCTTTTCATCCTAAAAAAGGGCTGAAAAACTTGGCTTATACTCAAGTATATACAGTAGATTGAAAAGAGGTGGTTATTGTGGCAAAAGACAGCTAAAAAATTCAACAGTTTTACAATTCAATCCTACATGACAGTAACTTGTTATCGACCTGTTGAATTCAATGGGACATGGTAGCAAGGAAGTTTTATACAAGTGCTTGAAAAATGAAATCTCCCAGTTCAACAGATGTTTGTAGATGACTTAGCTGATTCAAATAGAAAGTGAAAATAGATGTCAAGATACAATGAAATATATTGTTTTGAAACTCTTCCTTGTGATATCCATGAATACAAACTGCAGTAATATTTAATATTATACTTGATCATTTTAAATTTGATAGCAGAAGGCTCCTGCTTCAGCAGAGGTGGGATCCACTGAAGTTGACTATTTTACAATATTTGAATCATCCTTTTTTTCTCAGAGGAAGATGTAGTGTTTTGTGTTGAAAAGGACCAATTAAATTGGTATAAAAATAAAATGTCCATAACCTAGATTGGGTTTATTTTATTCATTCATTCCTGTCTTCCTGGTTTACAATAAAATAAAACAAAGTATTGCTATAAAACTATTTGTACAGAAGTTCAAAAATACTTTAATACTGCAAAGTTGAGGCAGTTCAAAATAAAGTTAATGTTGGAACATTCTTTGCTGAAAATAGCAAGATTTCCTTTAATTTGGCACTTATCAGTAATTAGACAAGTATTGCAGGGAGTTAACAAGATTGTGATGTTAAGATGTAGACATTGGCTGGCTCTATAGTGTTTTGTAAGAACTAATGAATTGTTGCACGGAAAGTGGCAGAAATAAGTACCATGTGGCTTTTCTGCTTCTATGTATCTGTGACAGTTCTTTGGAAAGTTAATTCGCAAGTTGTCTTTGATCCTTAAGGGATGTTGTCCATCTACATTGTGTGTACTTGTGCATCAGTTTTTGCTACAGTGATTTTATGTGCCAAGTCACTGTCTACTTGAAACAATTCTGATTTCACCATATATGAGGTATAGCTGTTAAGCCACACTGATGTTGTTCATCAGTGTTTTTCTAAGTATTCGTATGTGAGTACAAATTTCTCTAACTTCCTTCATAATTCCTTCCTTCACTTTGAATGCTGCAATAATAATAATAATAATAATAATAATAATAATAATAATAATAATAATCCCTATCTCCCTGAAGGGACTCAGGGCGGATTCCAAACATTTTTTTCATATCCTGCTTCTTTATCCATCTACTGTTATATCTTTTGGAATTAGTGATCAAAATGTGTTTTTGTATGTGTTTATTGTGAGTGCTAAGTCATTCTCTGTGCGGATTTCTTAATAATAATAATAATAATAATAATAATAATAATAATAATAATAATAATAATAATATTGAACTGCAAAGACTCTGGCACAAACCAGTAAAGGTGGTCCCAGTGGTGATCGGCACACTGGGTGCAGTGCCTAAAGACCTTGGCCTGCACTTAAACACAATTGGCGCTGACAAAATTACCATCTGCCGGCTGCAGATGGCCACCTTACTGGGATCTGCACGCATTATTCGCCAATACATCACACAGTCCTAGACACTTGGGAAGTGTCCAACGTGTGATCCAATTCAACAGCCAGCAGAGTGTCTGCTGTTGACTCATTTTGTTGTGTTTCAAATAATAATAATAATAATAATAATAATAATAATATTTTTTTCTATCCCACCCTATCTCCCCAATGGGGACTCAGGACAACATATTGCGGCAAACATTAAATGCTGTAAAGTGCAACCAAAAACAAAGCAAATAAACAACCCATAAATCAAATAGTGAAACAATACATCAAATTAGGCATCACACAACTAAAAATTCATGTTTTGATGAATAAACATTTAAAAACAAGACTTAAAAATTAAAACTAATAAAAAGGCACATTTGTCAATATCTGCCTACCTAACTATATTTTCATGTCATTTTCTTCTTTGAGTCTATGATTCTATGATTCTATGATTTATACAGCTTCTCCTGTTTCTATCATTATACTTTTGTGACAAACTTGGACCTAATTGTTTTTTGAAAATGATTCTGGATATGATATCGCCTCTTGGCATTTTATATGGTTTTTAATCTGTTTGATTGATTGATATGTATTTTAATTGCTTATATTTTGATGAGATGTGTTTTATTGTTTATCTGCGCAGCATTAAATTTTTGCCGGATTTGTAAGCCGCCTTGGGTCCCCCTCCAGGGTCAAAGAAGGCGAGTAGAAATGAAGTAAATAAAATATAAATAATTGATATCTGGTTAAGATTGTCAAATAAGCAGCAATACTGATGAGTTGACTTTATGAAGAACACCAATTTAGTAAAAGTACATTCCCTAAGATTCATTTTTGTGTGTGAAACTTTCCGTTCTCAGGATAAAATCAGTTAGGCATTCAAGTGTGTGTGTATGAAGAGGAAAAAGGAGAGCACTGAAATACTGCCAAGACCAGTTTTGTAGGCACCACCACACTAAAGTTATGACTTCCTATGGGCAGGGCATTTAACGATGTGCATCTTTTCTGAGAGCAAATATTTACATTCATTTAATTTAATAGTCTGCTCTTATTTTGCTTTTTTAGTATTTTATTTCCCTGGCTAGCTCAGTTACAATCCATGATGTGAAGAGCACGCATCGTACTCATATAATGGCGGCCATACACTGTTTTTATATAGTCCACTTTAAAATCCTAATAAAATAGTTGCTTTATATTATGAAGAACATGACCCAAGCTTTTACAGTATGGATCACGTTTAAAGAAATATTAAAAGTAGTATTAAACAGTGTAAAAGTTAATGAAGCCCAATTTTCATTTTTGGAGCCCCTTTTGCTTCAGGTACTTCTTTAAAATGCATTATAGAACTAAACTTTTACCTCTATATAAATCTTTTAAAAAGCAGTTCATTTAATGTGGTTGTACAATATTATCTGGTACAAATGTTTTTATAGTTGGCCACATTAGGCCAACTATAAAAACTTCTATGGATAATAGGAGTTGTCTTCCATAACATCTATATTGAGCCAGTTTGGTGAAAGCTACCGTTAAGCTTCACAGTACATAGAACAAAATGCAGGTACCCTAAATATTGATTTTTCACATAGATACTGGGGAATGCAATTTGTGAGAATTTATTAGAAAAAAAACAATTGATATCTTCAAAATCTAGAAATGAAAAAAAGCAAAATGAATCAGAAAGACTAATGGAAAGGGGGATCGAAATATACCCTTTTTTCAAAACAAATAAGAGCATTTATTTCCTTAACTCAGAGCATCTTAGTTTTTGTTTTAATATTCCGTATATACTTGAGTATAAGCCGACCTGAATATAAGCTGAGGCACCTAATTTTACCACAAAAAACTGGGAAAACTTATTGACTCGGGTATAAGCTGAGGGTAGGAAATGCAGCAGCTACTGTTAAATTTCAAAATAAAATTAGATACCAATAAAATTACATCAATTGAGACATCAGCAGGTTAAATGTTTTTGAATATCTACATAAAACTGTAATTTAAGATAAGACTGTCCAATGCTGATTAAGTCATTATTCTAACCTTCAATATAAATGTGTTTACGTAGCCTTCCAATAATAATAGAGTAAAATAATAAATGTAATAATGATGATAATAATAATAATAGAGTAAAATAATGGAAATGTAATAATAACAGTAATAACAGAGTAAAATAATAAATGTAATAATAGTAGAGTTAAATAATAAATAACTTTGACTCAAGTATAAGCTGAGGGGGGCTTTTTTCAGCCCCTTTTTAAGGCTTATACTCAAGTGTATTCAGTACTTCTGTCAAACTTGTTGGAGGGAGGGTAGTTGGCTGCATTGTTTGATCATGAAGAAGAACCTACTAACTTATGAACTTACGAAGTCTCTGTATAGTTAGCAAAGAGTTCAAACACTGCTGAGCAAAGAAACTTGCGCGTACCATTTTGGCTACCAGTACAGCCGAATCTAATGGAATGCTTCTTGCTCTGGAGTCCGCTTCCAGTTTTGTATTCATTGATGTACAGAATTGTGGAACAATGTTACTAGTTGCAAAAAAATTGAGAAATAAAATAGACACCAAAGAACAATTAAGATATTGTTGTGAATGTTAATATTAATGTGAAATTTGGTTAGAAGACATTTGCTAAAAGACCAATATAATGCAGGAATGTGAGCTTCTAAATTAACACCTGGAAAGCTTCCTTTCTCATATCACTTATAAACTTTTTAGAGTCCATTAAAGTATTTATGAAATTCACTTTATTTATCTTAACAAAACCATAAAACGCATTAAAAAGTGGACTGAATTTCTTATCAGTTTATAAATTATTGAATTTTATGATTGGTATCTTTCCCATTTCATGAATGATTGAATTTTATGATTGGTAGTATTTTAAGATGCTGTATCACTGGTTTTCAAGCAATATAAATTCATTGACTTTGTTTCTAGGCAAAATCCTTGTTTGGTGACCAGAGCAACATATCTTGATGTCCTTGTCCTGCTGAATAATTACCTTGGAAAATCCAGAACAGAAGGTAAGCTTCAGTTAATGTATCACTTTACTGCCATTAAGAGAATGTTGAGATCTGTATTCTGGTTTATGGAATAGATTCAAGTTAATATAAGGTTCTTGAACTTTATATAAGAGTTTAAGTTGGTGAAAAAAGCTTTTTCAGGTTTAGTGGAGACAAAATTATATCATGACAATGAACTTGTTGTTGTTAATTGCCTTTAAGTTGACTTTGCCATATGGCGGACCTCTAAGATACCATATAATCAACAACCTAGCTCATATCATGCAAACTCAAAACTATGGTCTTTTTGACTGAGTCTGTCCAGTTGTAAAGGGTTTTTTTCCCTCCTGCCTCACATCATACCAGGAATTATTGACTGTTATAATGACATGCTGTCTCATGATGTGGCCAAAGCAAAATGAATATGAGATCTTCTTGAAATCATTCAATCAGACTTTACTGTATGTGCCCTGAGTGTTTTTGCTTCATCTCCCCTAACTTTTAATATTATCCTATTACTCTGTCTTTTCATTTCCTGAGTAAAATACTGCCTAATTCTCTGATTGGAAAAGTCCATTTCCTATCCAAGGTGGCTTGCTCACCCTAAATACTGCAATGTTTATATGTTATTCTTATTTTACAATGTTTAACTTCTCCTGATTCATGTCTCTTGCTTTCTGTGCTCATATTTTCACATTCCATGCAGCCACATTCAATTCTATTCTGGAGAAAGGAAGAGCATAAAATCAATCAATAAACATTGTGTGTATATCATACAACTTTGGACTTTGCTTTTACACCTACCCATAGATGAACATCTTTTTGACTTGAGTTCAGTTGCATCTTTGCCACAGCACTATTCATAGTTGTCCTTTGCTGTAGCTCATTGAATGCAAGGGCAAGGTGGATGGATGGCATCCTTGAAGTGACGGGCTTGACCTTGAAGGATCTGGGGGTGGCCATGGCCGACAGGGAGCTCTGGCGTGGGCTGATCCATGAGGTCACAAAGAGTCGGAAGCAACTGAACGAATAAACAACCAGTATTGTAGCCAACGAATAAGAAAAATAGTATGACCAAAGGCCATTGTACAAAAACGGGATGGGGAAGTTGTATATATGCAACAGGATGGTACACCAATACAGTGAAGGACAATTTTAGTCCATAGAAATAAATGAGTTTTACTTAATACTAAATAGTTATGCACCAAAAAAAAAAAATCAGCTGTATTACCCAAGTAATTTATCTTCAGATTTGGGTGCTCCTTTAGAATATTTGTTAATGCGAAATCTTGCCAAATATGATATGTATCTTAAAAGTCATAAAAGCAAAAGTCACTCCTTTAGATAAACATTGTATCTTAATCTTAACATAGATGTGAAAGTGTATGGACAACTTTTACATACAAAAAATGAAGTGTTTTATGTGGTGAGAAAAACAGAAGATACATTGAATTGTTTTTTTTAACATACTTTATTTCTAAATATTTAAAAGTGATATATTATGTTTTCTGCTATGCAGCCATATAATCTTCAAAAGCAACATCTAGTATTCTTATCTAAGGCAAATATATTTTCAGTTTGTCATTAATTATGCACAGTTCTTAACTTGATTTGCTGCCAAATGTAATAAATATATGTCACTTCTGTTTCTGTTTTATCTTAACCCCAAATATGTTTCTTTGACCTATTGTTGAAAACGGTGGTAATTTTTTTGAATTGTTTGTTTAAAAGATAAGTCAGCCTAAATTATAGATCATCTTAGTAATGAACTTCTAGGACTTACTTTCAAAAGAAGTTAAATGTTACCTAAAGAATCATTCCCATGAGCTGTCATGAAGACTGGAAATCGTAAAGTGGTAGGGTCTATGAAAAATAGTTACAAGTACAGAACCCTATGGTTATAATAATAAATATGGTTGTAATAACAAATATATGACAGGAATTAATATCACACCAAATCTTGTTGAAACTTTAACTTTTTGGTTTAAAGTCTCTTAAGAAGCATGGCGAAAAAAGAAGAAAGTAAGACGTCCTGAGAGCCTTTGCTACTGAAGGGTGGTGCATAAATACTCTAAAATAAACATTGGCAGCATAGATAAATGTGTGTTTATGGTGTTCAAATTAGGTTAAATGTAACAAAATTCAAAACAATTTAAAGTACCAAATTTTGGATACAAATGAGTTACTTGACTGTTTTGGTCAATATGCAAAATACCATCTCTCTTGGCACATTTACATTTTGATTCTTGGTAACAGTAAGACTTAAGTGTATTTTTATTTCAAAGTGATGACTTTTTGCTCCTGTTTTGGCCTACAACTCCCAGAAATCCCAGCCAGTTTACCAGCTGATAGGATTTCTGGGAGTTGAAGGGCAAAACAATGCCAACAATGTGATGTGGCAGCAAAAAAGGCCAACGGGATTTTGGCCTGCACCAATAGGAGCATAGTGTCTAGAACTAGGGTAGTAATGCTACCCCTCTTTTCTGCTTTGGTTAGACCACACCTGGAATATTGTGTCCAATTCTGGGCACCACAATTCAAGAGAGATATTGACAAGCTGGAATGTGTCCAGAGGAGGGCGACTAAAATGATCAAGGGTCTGGAGAACAAGCCCTATGAGGAGCGGCTTAGGGAACTGGGCATGTTTAGCCTGAAGAAGAGAAGGCCGAGAGGAGATATGATAGCCATGTATAAAAATGTGAGAGGACGCCACAGGGAGGAGGGAGCAAGCTTGTTTTCTGCTTCCTTGGAGACTAGGACGCGGAACAATGGCTTCAAACTACAAGAGAGGAGATTCCATCTGAACATTAGGAAGAACTTCCTGACTGTGAGAGCCGTTCAGCAGTGGAACTCTCTGCCCCGGAGTGTGGTGGAGGCTCCTCTTTGGAAGCTTTTAAACAGAGGCTGGATGGCCATCTGTCAGGGGTGATTTGAATGCAATATTCCTGCTTCTTGGCAGGGGGTTGGACTGGATGGCCTATGAGGTCTCTTCCAACTCTTTGATTCTATGATCCTATGAAAACATCTGGGGACCCACAGTTGAGAACCACTGATCTATAGCTTTTTGGCTAAGGTAAGTTCATATATCTACAGCAAGCCATATCTCAACAAACCTTACAATGACTTGGTAAGTTTACCTTCCCCCTTTTTCCTAATATATTGTCACTATACCAAATTTAGGCCAGTATGTTTTTGGGTCTTCATTTTGTGGCATGCTTTCCAAAAGGCATTCTAAACTCATCACTGCATTAAAATAGGCAGTAGGCAGCTGTTGTTATGCAAATGAAACATGGTTCACCTATGCGAGGGTCATCTTTGTACACTAAACGGCTAGAAATGTTTTAATTTAGAAATGTCTCTGTGTTTTGTTGAAGGAAAACAGATAATAAACCAAAACATACGAAGTTCTCAGATCAAAGCATTTTTTCCATAGGAAATGTTTCATTTGACATGCACTAAAAATATCTAGGCACAAATATCTTAGTTCAGTATCAAAGCCTCCTGAAAGTACTTTGGAGCTGACTTAAGAATAGTAGTTCTTGACACATGATGATAAAGATGGCTTGTATTCTTGAGCAATTGCAGGTCATTTTCTCTTGAAAACAAAGTGTCTTGTTTATGTATATCTAAATGTCATACTTATAAATAATTTCACTGACATATAATGTGGTAGATAATGGATTCCCCTCTCCTTCTTCTATTCCCTCCTCCTCATTTATTAGTAGTTCCTTTTGTTCTGGGTTTTGTTTTATTAGGCGCGCTGGTGGCGCAGCGGGTTAAACCACTGATCTGCTGATTTTGCTGACTGAAAGGTCAGCAGTTTGAATCTGGGGAGCGGGGTTAGCTGTTAGCCCCAGCTTCTGTCAACCTAGCAGTTAAAAAACATGTAAATGTGAGTAGATCAATAGGTACCGCTCTGGTGGGAAGGTAATGGCGCTCCATGCAGTCATGCTAGCTACATGACCTTGGAGGTGTCTACGGACAATGCCGGCTCTTCAGCTTAAAAATAGAGATGAGCACCACCCTCCAGAGTTGGACACGACTAGACTTAACTTCAAGGGGAAACCTTTACATTTGTTTTACTTTTGTTTTATAATCAGGACCAAAATACATGGTAATCTGTTCTTGTAGTTTATTTCAAGGACAGTGAAATAAATAAACAATTAACAGTTCAATTTTACACAAAACTTCTCAGGTTTAAGTTCAATTCACTTCAGTTAGTCTTCTTTCCAGTTAAGTGTATATATGTTTTAGCTTCAATTTGGAATTTCTATATGAATTGGGTTGAGTGCTTGGTTTAGCCTGTTTGTGGATTACATCACTTATCTCTTCTTTGTAGATTTTTCAATTAAACTTGATACAGAATGGGGGATGCCTGGCTTGAGAGCAGTACGTGTGAAAAAGATCTTGGAGTCCTCGTAGACAACAAGTTAAACATGAGCCAACAATGTGATGTGGGGGGAAAAAAGCCAATGGGATTTTGGCCTACATCAATAGGAGCATAGTGTCTAGATCTAGGGAAGTAATGCTACCCCTCTATTCTGCTTTGGTTAGACCACACCTGGAATATTGTGTCCAATTCTGGGCACCACAATTCAAGAGAGATATTGACAAGCTGGAATGTGTCCAGAGGAGAGCGACTAAAATGATCAAAGGTCTGGAGAACAAGCCCTATGAGGAGCGGCTTAAGGAGCTGGGCATGTTTAGCCTGAAGAAGAGAAGGCTGAGAGGAGATATGATAGCCATGTATAAATATGTGAGAGGAAGCCACAGGGAGGAGGGAGCAAGCTTGTTTTCTGCTTCCCTGGAGACTAGGACGCGGAACAATGGCTTCAAACTACAAGAAAGGAGATTCCATCTGAACATGAGGAAGAACTTCCTGACTGTGAGAGCCGTTCAGCAGTGGAACTCTCTGACCCGGAGTGTGGTGGAGGCTCCTTCTTTGGAAGCTTTTAAACAGAGGCTGGATGGCCATCTGTCAGGGGTGATTTGAATGCAATATTCCTGCTTCTTGGCAGGGGGTTGGACTGGATGGACCATGAGATCTCTTCCAACTCTTTGATTCTATGATTCTATTGGCATTTATTTAAGCAACAATTATATAGAACGATAAAAATCAGGGTATTCCATGACACCATATTTCCTATTTGTATATATGGTTATGAAAGCTGAACAGTGAAGAAAGCTGAAAGAAAAAAAAACAGCGCACATGAAACATGGTGGTAGAAGATATTGCCAAAAAGACAAATAAAAGGGTGCGAGTGCAAATCAAGTCTGAACTTTCTCTGGATGCTAAGATGACGAAGCGATTTGGTCCTTCAGAGGTTGAACTGCAGTAGTTGCTGAATTGCACTATGAATTGAAATACCTTGCTAGAATATGCAAATATCACAGACTTCTAGCCAAAATGACTAAGCTGAGACTATTGTACTAATTTAACATGAGATTGTATGATTCATTATATGATTCATTAGAAAAGACAATACTGTTTGATAAGGTGGAAGGAAGTAGAAAAAGAGGAAGACAACATCCAGATGGCTAGAATCAATCAAGGAAGTTACTGTGATGAGTCTTCAGGACCTGAGCAGGGTTGGCTGTTGATAACAAGGGTATTTGGAGGTCTCTCTTTCATAGGGTCACCATAAATCAAAGTCAACTTAATGGTAGTTAACAACAACAGAAAAAATATAGATAAATTGGTGCTGTAACGCATCTCACTCATAGCATGTCAAACGTCAGTGGTGAGTACATGAAAGAAAGTAACCAAAGCAGGTAATAGAGAAACCCAAAGCAAGTGTCCTCGTGATGATGGTAAAGTTTTAGAAAAGGGGAAAAAGGATACCTCGAGCAATCTTTTTCCTGTCCCATAGCTCACTGGGCACTAAGTATGCCTGGCAGTTTGTAGAATGTCTCAGACAGAAAAGAAAGTGAGAGAAGAAGAGTTCTGCATAGGTCTTTGTAGTTTTCAGTGTCCTGGAGGCGGATTACTAAAGTAAAGGTAAAGGTTTCCCCTGACATTAAGTCTAGTCGTGTCCAACTCTGTGGGATAGTGCTCATTTCCATTTCTAAGCCAAAGAGCCGGCGTTGGCCATAGACACCTCCAAGGTCATGTGGCTAGCATGACTGCATGGAGCGCCACTACCTTCCCGCAGAAGCGATACCTATTGGTCAGCAAGTTCAGCAGCACAGTGGTTTATCCCTCTGCACCACCAGAGCCAAAGAGGTATTTATGATCCACTCACATTTGTATGTTTTCGAATGGCTAGGTTAGCAGAAGCTGGGCCTAACAGCAGGACCTCATCCCACTCCCTGGATTCGAATTGCCGATGTTTTGGTCAGCAAGTTCAGTAGCTCAGTGGTTTAACCTGCTGTGTCACCAGGGGACTACGTAATTATTTAACGTTTTAAATTGGTTTTATTGTAAGCCAGGCATGTAGCCGGGGGGGGGGGGGGCTTGGGGGGCTTCAGCCCCCCCCCCCCCCGAAATTCTCATGGTGGTCCGAAAAGGCCTTACTGGTACATTATTTAGACTGTTATGTTTATTCATATCATGATCTGATCACCATGCTCAATATATCCATATGCATGGGGGTATTGGGGTAACGATACAAAAGGTTTGCTAGGGTAGACCCTCTTTCACTCAGACTCACCCCCCCCCCAAATCAAACTCAGCCCCCCCCCCCAATCAAAATCCTGGCTATGGGCCTGTTGTAAGCCATCCAGTTATAGAGCTCTATATTTTTGGATATAGAGCTGGTGACAAATATTTAATAGATAGATAGATAGACAGACAGAGAGGTTAGTCTTGTTTTCCATTCATTCTGTACAGCAAAAAAGGAGTGTCATAGAATCAGATGTTTCCAGAAATAGTCACCAACTTTACATTTTCTATTTGCAACAAGCTTAGGAACTGTGACTCTTCCGAACATCTCAAAAATATTGTTTTTTTCCACAAGGGGATAAAGTACTCAGCTACTTATATTGGTTTCTATAGTAATATACTTATATTGGTTTCTATAGTAAATTGTATTTCATTTTCTTTGATTCACATGTAATCTTTTTTTACATCAAATCTATTAAAATGTTGAACAAATAAATAGAGTAGGGATCAAAATGATCATCAGAGTTGCTTAATCAGATTTAGAACCCATTTAGTTCATCTTTCTGTTTTCAACAATAGACAGCCAGGTTGTCTCTCTCTAGAGATAGCCAAATTCTTTGTGTCCTTCCTGTAGAAATCAGCCACCACGATTTGAATTCTTTCGAATTCTATCTCAGAGGAATATACCTTCTGGTCAACCCCAAGTGACAAATGTATATGACCCCCTACCCACTTGGATTTTTACCTCCTGTTCTATCGCTGTCCCATCTTTCTTCCTCCTGGCCTAGGAAAATTGTGCAATGGTGGGTTCTCCCGTCAGCATAGTTTTGTCTGTAAATAGAAGTGCCTCCTTAATTCAACTTGAGAACGGAGCCAGACATTTACTTTGGAAATTAATGTGCATATTGGTTTAATAAAAATTATGGCATTGGCGAAGGAAAAGAGCTTGTTTTAAGTAAAGCAGAAAAATAAATATGTAAATGGAAGTCAGGAAAGGGTTTTTTTTGTCAAAGGTAAAAACATGAATACTTTTCAATCATTGGAAATGAGGGGTATTTCTTTCTGGGAAATAATTTTTTAAGAAAAGGGTGGAGTGGAAGGGAATGTCAGAAACATTTAGTTGTTGCCTGAGATTCTATAAACATGTGTAAAAGCTAGTCCAGAAATTAGTGAGAACATTTTTGTTTGCTTGGTTTCTCTCTTCCCAATTAGATTACTAGTAAATAGACTGAAAGGGGTGCCTATGCAGGGTTTTTTTTTTGTGGGGGGGGGGGATATGAATGGGCAGATATCCAGCTTAGCCTTGTCTCATGAGCAGAGTGAAATATACAGTGCTTTGCAACAGTGTCCTTATTTCCTTTATTTGTGCAGCAGTTTCCACCAACATTGCCCCAAACTTTTAATTTCCACAAATGAATCCCATTTTGGGTAATGTGGTAAGGCTTTAATCATGGGGTGGGCAAGCATAACTTCAAGTCACAACAATATTAACTTTTTTAAAAGATTTATTAATCTAATATAGAAAGAAAAACAAAATATTTGCGTCATTAGAGTTCACAAATAGATCCTAAAATGAGAGGGAAATAGTTTGTTTTAGTTTACAGTAAGTCCCTACTGAGCAATATGGAAAGGAAGACTACATGGATTCCTCTAAGCCAGGCATGGGCAAACTTTCTAACTTGGGAGCCGCATGGCGGGCCAGAGCAGGATGGGCGGGCCAGGAGGGAGCTCTTTTTTCCTCTTCCTCCTACTCCTCTTTGCTGCTGTCTTCCTCAAGGATAAGTTCCCCCTTGGAAATAGAGCAGGAGGGAAGGGAAGGGAAGGGAAGGGAAGGGAAGGGAAGGAGAGCCTGCAGGGCATGTCAAATCCTCCTCTTGGCAAGCAACTACCCAGGGCTGTCTTTTTTTCCCTTTCTTCCTGCTCCTTCTTCTGGCAACAGCATGGGCCGCCTCCTGAAGACCCCTCCTGGGGGGCAGTTCATCTTCCCAGAGCGACTTTACAAGGGGGAACTTGCCCTTGAGGAAGGTGGTGGAGGAAGCAGTGGAGGAGCCATGCTCCTTGTAATGGATTAGCCTATCTTACAGGGTTGGTGTAAAGGCAGTAGACAGGACTGATTTGGAAAAGCTAAGGAGAGCAGAGGGGTGGAATGATCAGGCAGCTTCATAGCTGAAAATACAGTCTGATTGGCTGATGCAATTGGAGGAGTTGTTTAGCAATCGGAGATGGGCAGAGCCAGAGAGGAGGACGAAGAAGCTAAAGCAGCCATAGTTTTGGTTCAGTTTTGGAGTTTGGTGTTTGAAAAGTTAGTTAGGAATTTTGAAGGGGAAGGAAGGAAGAGTTTGGGAATTGTTCAATAGAAATATACCTCTTTGAGGAAAATAGTTAAAGCCTTTAGGGAGAAGGAGAAGGAAATATAGTAGGCCTCTATAGTGTTAGAGTGCTGGTGTGGAGAGAGGGTTCAAAAGGTTCAAAGTAACCTGTTTGCATTCCTGTGTGTGGAACATTGCTTTTAAGAAACTCAAGTTAAAAGACCATTCTCTGTAAGAAGTAAAACCTGACAGATTATTGAAACCAGTATGTATCTTTACTGTTCAAGAACCAAATAAACAACATATTCTTGTATCATTCCACCTGAAGAGTTTGTGTGTCTTCTTAAACAATCTGGCAAGGAGGTGGCCTATGAAACAATAGAAGGTGGCAGCAAAAGAAACCTTAATAAGTATTTGGTGGCAGCAAGGAAATAGTTAATATATAGTGGTGGCATCCCATGCCGGCAAGGAGCAGCAGGCCAGGAAGAGGCTCTGCCTGGGGCTGGGGCTGAGTCTACATGTGTCTGCTCCGGCCCTCCTCTCAGCATGAGGGTGCAGTGGGCTGCAGTGTCCTCATGCTGCTTGGACAGTGGGAGAGAGGAGGGCCTGAGAAAAGAACTCAAAGGGCCACAACTGGCCCCTGGGCCTGGGTTTGCCCATACCTGCTCTATCTAGTTCCTAAGAAATACCGGTCTTAAATTTTTCCTCTTCTCTTCCTCTCCGTTCCAGGCAAGCAGTTCTTTGCATAGACTTATTGGCAAGCTTTTCTCCCTAAACTGTTCTCCCACAAATCAAGCCCCATATTCTGGCTGTTTTTCTGCTTCTGACTGCTTTTTTGAGCTACTTCGTGTTGGCCTACTTGCCTCTGCTCTGCTTTTCTTCTTCTTCACTTCTTTCGTTTCAGATTTTACTTCCAATTCATCTTCTGCAATTTCAGCTCAACTTCTATTTCTAGCTTTCTTTTGTCTCTCCCATTTCTAGACCTGGCTAACAGTTGCTAACACCCACTTCTAGGCCTGGCTAACATACATACATAATTTTGCCATCACTTTCTATTTTTTGAAACCTCCTTGTATTTTAAAAGAACATGATCTTGGCTGTTTAATATCATCTCCAAAAATCCCATGCAAAACAACATAAAAGCACTGTGATTCTAAGAGCAATGGTTGTCTCACTTTACCCCGTGGTAAAATTTGATTGAGAAATCTTTCAGTGTTCCTTCTTTACTTCAAATACAAAAAGGTAGATTCAGATAATCAACCTTTATATGTATGAAATCATTCAAAACGCATCTCTATAGTAAAAAAAAATCAAAGAAATAATAGAATTACTCCTCTCTTTCTGACATATTTGACTTATGGTGTCCTGCAAGGCTCAATACTATCCCCCATGCTATTCGACATCTACATGAAGCTGCTGGGTGACATCATCTGGAATTTTGGAGTTCGGTGCCATCTGTATGCAGAAGACACACAACTCCATTATGCATTTCCACCTAATGCCAGGGAAGCCTCTCAGCTCCTGAACCAGTGCCTGGCAGCTGTGATGGGCTGAATGAGGGCTAACAATCCTGACAAGACAGAGGTCCTCTTTGTCAATCTTGGGACTGATCAGGGTATAGGGTGGCTACCTGTACTTGACAGGATTGCACTCCCCCTGATGACACAGGTCTGCAGTTTGGGAGTCCTCCTGGACTCTTGAAGCTCAGAGGTCGGCGGTGGCCAGAAGAGCTTTCACACAATTGAAACCTGTGCACGAGCTGCTCCCATACTTTGAAAAGTGTGATCTGGCCACAGTGGTCCATGCCTTAGTTAGATCTTGGATGGATTACTGCAACGCACTCTGTGTGGGGCTGCCTATGAAGATGGTTCAGAAACTGCAGTCAGTGCAGAGAGCAGCAGCCAGATTTCTAATGGGAGCTGGTTACAGGGAGCACACAACTCCCCTGTTAAAGCAGCTCCACTGGCTGTCTGTGAATTTCCGGGCCCAATTCAAAGTGCAGGTTATCACCTATAAAGCTCTTTATAGTTCGGGTCCAGCCTATTTGCGTGACCGCATCTCCCCTGATGAACCAATTCAGGCCTTAAGATCCTCGGGGGAGGGGGGCTTCTCACGGTACCACCACCCTGACAAGCACGGTTGATGGGAAGGAGGGAAAGGGCCTTCTCAGTGGTGGCCCCCCAGCTTTGGAATGCTCACCCTAAAGAAATCAGACAGGCTCCACCTCTAGCTACCTTTAGAAAAGAATTAAAAACTTGGATGTGGAACAGCTTTAGAAAATGGATAATTACTACTTAATACGATGGTGGTCTTTTCGCTCTGTCAAATACCTATTGGTTTTTGGAGAAATGGTGGGATGTAAATAAGGATTATTATTATTATTATTATTATTATTATTATTATTATTATTCCCCACTCCTTTTTCCTATATTAATTTTCCTAATACTTATAGTAAGTTTAATGAACATTTGTAGTTTTGTAGGTATGGAGGGATAGCCTTAAAAATGATAATTTTTATATTTTAACCAGCTATGATATAGAAGTATAAAGTATTTTCTTTAAGCATCTCAACATGGGGGTCGGGATCCCTGCGGGGTGGTTGAGAGGGGGTGTCAGAGGAGTAACCAAAGAACATCAGAAAACACAGTATTTTCTGTTGGTCATGGAGCTTTTGTGTGGGAAGTTTGACCCTAATCTATCGTTGGTGGGTTCAGAATGCTCTTTGATTGTAGGTGAACTAAATATCCCAGCAACTATAACTCCCAAATGTCAAGTCCTATTTTCCCCAAACTCCACCAGTGCTCACATTTGGGCATACTGAGTGAGTATTCATGCCAAGTTTGGTCCAGATCCATAATTGTTTGAATCCACAGTGCTCTCTGGATGTAGGTGAACTACAATTCCAAAACTCAAGGTCAGTGCCCACCAAACCCTTCCAATATTTTCTGTTGATCAAGGGAGTTTTGTGTGGGAAGTTTGGTTCAATTCCATTGTTGGTGGAGTTCAGAATTCTCTTTTATTGTAGGTGAACTATAAATCCCAGCAACTACAACTCCAAAATGACAAAATCAATCCCCCCAACCCCATCAGTATTCAAATTTGGGTGTATCAGATATTTGTGCCAAATTTGGTCCAGTGAATTAAAATCATGTTTACATTATGATTCATAACAGTAGCAAAATTACAGTATGAAGCAACTACGAAAATAATATTATGGTTGGGGGTCACCACAACATGAGACACTGTATTAAGGGGTCACGACATCAAGGAGGTTGAGAAACACTGATCTAGAACAATCTTTGAATATGTAATTCTGAAAACTAAGGTTCATTTGGATTTGGGTAAAATGGATTTTTCTGGCTTAGCACTCCATACGTTGAACATACTTCTATTGATTTGTTATGTCTTCTTATTTATGAAAAAAAAATCTGTTGAAATCTGGAATTTGAGTGGTTGCATTTGGTTGAGTTTTGAGTATTTATGTGCAGTAACTGAAGAATGTCTTTGTATTTCCTTCCTCGTCCAACCACCTCCATCCTGTGTTGTTCCAGGGACAGAGCTGCTCAGATTTGAGGAGAAAATCGGCGAAGTTATCTCAGATTCTGAACTGGCAATGGGCATCAGCCTCTCTCCTGCAGTTCCAGGACTTGCTCAGTATCTTCAAAGCCTTACCAAGCTCTTCATATCTATGTGTTCATCAACTACAGATCCTGGATTTGTACACAGTGGTTTACTTATCAAAGCAAAAAGACCAGATTCTTGTTTGTCAGTTGCACATCTGCTGACTTCTGACTTCCGTGAAGTACGTTTATTGGTCTTAGATGCAATCCTGATGTGGTTGAACCAAGCAAATTGTAAACATGTAACGGAAGGAGGAAATGTTCTGTTGTGTCTACAGTCTGGTTTGGAGGAGATCCTTCTTAGGCTATCTTTCAACGAAAAGCAGCCAGAATGTTTTTGCAAGGTGAAAAGACAAAGATTCCTTTCCTTTTGTAATAATTTCAGATCCAATTTGGGTATGGATTTTTTTAACCTGGTGATGATTGTTATTGTTATAGGTATTGCAGGTTCTCTACTGTATGGATCTTAAAAATCTGCTTGCAAAAATCCAAGATGCTATAAGTATGAGTCCCAAGGATTTTTTGCATTGGGCTACAAACATTGCAAATACCTCTGACAGGTATACTATCTTGCCGTTTTATATTTTACCTATTTGTAAAATGTTTATTTCCAGTCAAGGCATTATATTTGATTATATTTTATTCATGAAACAAGAAGGTCAATTTCAAAATGTTGCCACTTTGTTAGGGCATTTACTTCTGCTGTAATTTTACTGTGTGTTCACAAAGCCTTGGAAAGAGAGGTCACAGGGAGTTCCTCTTTACATTCATTGTCTTCTAATTTCACTTTTGAATCTGCCCAAAATGGCAGTCTTCATAAACTGGAAACAGGTTTCAGGGAAATAATAATAATAATAATAATAATAATAATAATAATAATAATAATGTCGAAGGATTTCATGGACAAAATCACTGGGTTGCTGTGAGTTTTCTGGGCTATATGGCCATGTTCCAGAAGCATTCTCTCCTGACGTTTTGCCCACATCTATGGCAGACATCCTCAGATGTTGTGAAGGGTGGAGAAAGAATTCTTGTCTGCATCAAGAGAACAACTGACCACATTAATAATAATAACAATATTAATAATAACAAAAACAACAACAACAACTTTACTTTTGTTACCCGCTTCCATCTCCCCGAAGGGACTCGGGGTGGCTTACGTGGGGCCAAGCCCAGGCATAGGGAAGCTGATGAAGAAAGACAACCTAAAAACTACAGACCCACTAAGAGAATACAACAAATGCTACATTTAGCAAATGACAAGAGGGATCATCTCAGCTCTGCAGGAGTCTACCGTATACCATGCAGCTGTGGACAAGTCTACATAGGGACCACCAGACGCAGCAAGGCTCATAATCAAATCAAGGAACATGAAAGGCACTGCAGACTACTTCAACCAGAGAAGTCAACCATAGCAGAGCACCTGATGAATCAACCTGGACACAGCATTTTATTTGAGAACACAGAAATGCTGGATCACTCCAACAACCACCATGTCAGACTACACAGAGAAGCCATTGAAATCCACAAGCATGTGGACAATTTCAATAGAAAGGAGGAAACCATGAAAATAAACAAAATCTGGCTACCAGTATTTTTTTAAAAACCCTCTAGAATCAGGATGGTAAATAAAGAACAACACTCAGAAAACTCTATCTTTTTTCGATAGAGTTACAAGCTGGGTAGATGCGGGGAATGCCGTGGATGTAGCGTACCTGGATTTCAGTAAGGCCTTCGACAAGGTCCCCCATGACCTTCTGGCAAATAGACTAGTCCAGTGTGGGCTAGGCAAAACTACAGTTAGGTGGATTTGTAATCAGATGGACGAACCCAGAGGGTGCTCCCCAATGCTTCCTCTTCATCCTGGAAAGAAGTGACGAGTGGAGTGCCACAAGAAGAGTTCCATCCTGGGCCCGGTCCTGTTCAACATCTTTATTAATGACTTAGATGAAGGATTAGGAGGCATGATCATCAAGTTTGCAGATGACGCCAAATTGGGATAGCCAATACTCCAGAGGACAGGAGCAGAATTCAAAACAATCTTAACAGATTAGAGAGATGGGCCAAAACTAACAAAATGAAGTTTAACAGGGACAAATGCAAGATACTCCACTTAGGCAGAAAAAAATGAAATGCAAAGATACAGAATGGGGGATATGTGGCTCAAGAGCAGTATGTGTGAAAAAGATCTTTGAGTCCTCATGGATAACAAGTTAAACATGAGCCAATAATGTGATGTGGCAGCAAAAAAACCCAATGGGATTTTGGCCTGCATCAATAGGAGCATAGTGCCTACATCCAGGGAGGTCATGCTACCCCTCTATTCTGCCTTGGTTAGACCACACCTGCAATATTGTGTCCAATTCTAGGCACCACAATTGAAGAAAGATGTTGACAAGCTGGAATGTGTCCAGAGGACGGTGACTAAAATGATCAGGGGTCTGGAGAACAAGCCCTATGAGGAGCAGCTTAAAGAGCTGGGCATGTTTTGCCTGAAGAAGAGAAGACTGAGAGGAGACATGATAGCCATGTATAAATATGTGAGAGGAAGTCATAGGGAAGAGGGAGCAAGCTTGTTTACTGCTGCCCTGGAGACTCGGGCACGGAAGAATGGCTTCAAACTACAAGAAAGGAGATTCCATCTGGTGGAGGCTCCTTCTTGGGAAGCTTTTAAACAGAGGCTGGATGGCCAGCTGTTGGGGGTGCTTTGAATGCAATTTTCCTGCTTCTTGGCAGGGTGTTGGACTGGATGGCTTATGAGGTCTCTGTGATTCTGGGGGAATTCCAGGCATGAAACAATCAGAACCAGCCAACACCTCCCAACAAAGGATTCCCCCAGGCAGGAAGCAGCCAGGCTTTGAAGCTGCAAGACTATTAAATGGGAATCAAAGTGGTCAATTGCAACTTTCACACTTGCCTCAAGCAGACAAGAGTTCTTTCTCCCACACTGGACATTCTACAGATATATAAACTCCACTTGCCTAGTTTCCAACAGATCTCACAACCTCATAGAGGTGTGTGAAATGTCAGGAGAGAATGCTTCTGGAACATGGCGATACAGCCCAGAAAACTCACAGTTTCTGATACAGAACATATGCCATCCAGTAGTCATCATCTGCTTGCCCACAGAAAACCATATTTAATAAGCCTCGGTCCTATAAGAGGGTTTCGTGAAACCAGTCACTCTCATTGCAACGGCGTAGTAATGGTGAGACCACGGACCATATTTTGGTTCTTGCGGACCACTGGTGGTCCATGGACCACAGGTTGGGAACCACTGATTTAGATCATGGATGGATAGTCATGAGAGCTATATATAACGCCCAGGATTAGAAACTGTATTCCTTGAGGAATATGACTAGGAACATATTCTTGTAATCATGTTCTGATTTTGGACTTGCTGACCATGGGGAAACACAATTATGGACACAGCTGCTCTTTTGTTCTGGTTTTCCATTTCTTCTGAGGAAGCACGGCATTTTTTCTGGCCCTGTGCAAAGTAACACTTGACATATTGAGAGGAAAAGAAAAGAAAAAAGGCCATCCCAAGAAAGTGCCAGACATCTATAAACATATTGTCCATTAAAAAATGGCAAGCACCTATCCCACCAAAGTTTTCCAAACCTTATAAAATATTTCTGTGCAAATCTTATTGTTCTGATAATTGATGTCAGACAGATCTCAGTTTGTTTTTGAGCATTTAAGGTTGTTATTTTCCTTTAAAAGAAACACATTTAGCACAACATTTTCAGAGCACAGAAGTAGCAACCTTTAGTGTGAAGTTTTTTAAAAGCCCAACGAGCAGAGAAAAGTGCATCTGTTTGCTCTTATTTTTGATCCAAAACCCAAAACTACATATCTGTTTCGTAGCCAACTTACAAATCATGTTTAGGTATTCGAATATGATGAGAATTTAGTCTGTCAGTAGAGTACAGCACAACGTCCTCATGACTATGCAAAAAAACTCATTTGGTTGTATATTCAGCTGGAGAGCAGGCATAGCGTGTTGAACTAGGCAAGATTTCATCCTGTGCTTCAGCTAACAGAACATAATATCAATAACAAGTGTGGAGGAGGAGGTATTTGCCGCTAGGACGATTATTGGTTGACATACACTTCAAAGTTACAGCAATATGTATTTCACTGTTAACTTTGTGTGTCTCTATTAACTTTTTTTCAGCATTGAAATTCAAAGTATAGCCCTTAAGTTTGCCTCAAAGTTGGTCATCCATCTTGTACAAAATTGGCAAGAGGTAAGGAAATTTAGTTTGCCAATAATGTTTGCATGAAATTTGCTTTGCTTAAAATATTAAGAATTTCCTTTCTGTGGGATGAGCTTCAAACACTCTCTTCATTTTGACAATTTTGCTTCATACATGCAAAATTGGAGTTTGTGACTGTTGTCCAAAAGCAAAGAACTCCAGGAGGACTCCTAAATATTTTTTCACAAAACACTGATGGAGAAATGCAGTGCAGATTCATGCACTTTAATTTTAATTTTTGTTTGTTAACGTACCTTATGTCTAGCTGTTGTTGTTGTTGTTGTTGTTGTTGTTAAAACTGAATTATCTAGAAAGCAGTAGTGTTGAATGTTGCAGTTTTTAGTTCATTTTATAGTAAATATTTGAAGATCTTGCTTTAGCTGTTAATTTATTCAACAATTGCATGATTCTTACAATAAATTCTCATGATTTCTAATGAGAATAGTTTATTTTAACAGGATGTGAAATCAGAGGTAAAAGAATGGGTTGAAATAGTCACTTCTTACTGTGGAGATGAACAGCAAATGGATCTCAAATTGTCTGCAGCGGAGATCCTTGTGAGCATTACGCCTCTTTTCCTGGCGAATCAGAAGCTTTTCTTAGGTAAGTAACTAGGATGGATTCAACAGAATAAAAGAGAGCTAACGTAATGTGATGGTTGGGGTGTTGGATTGAGACTCAGGGACTAATATTCAAATCCCTGCTCAGCCATGGAAACCCACTGGGTGATCTTAAGCATGTCATACTCTCTCGGGCACAGAGGAAAGCAATGGCAAACCTCATGTGAATCAGTTTTCCCAAGAAAACCCTGAAAGTGTTGTGGTTCAGACAGATGAAGATGAGGGGATTGGGATTCCAGAGCCTGAAGGGCCTGGGAGAGAGGTGGATGGTTCTTTCACTGAGGGAAATGAGAGGATTTTAGATCAAGATTCTGTCTGTGAGACGGGGCTTGAAAGTAAAACTGTTTCAGAGTCCAGCAGACAGGGAGATACCGTGAATGGTGGAGACAACTTTTCACTACAAGTAGTTTAGCAACTCCTGATAAAGGCCTGGAAGGCCGAGATAGTTCGCCTGAGAGGAAGTGTGTTCGATAGGCATATCAGGCTTGATCTTAGGGAGAAAAACATCAAGCTCAGGAAATCCAAAAGGCTCTTTGGGAAGGAAGAGCAGAGAAAGTCTCACAAGCCAGAAAGTCAAGGTCAAAGAAATGCCTTAATGTTTTGTGGCCCTTAAATTAGAGAGTATCCCTTTGAGAATTCAGATCAGGCAACGCTGCTTGATAGCAAGGATCTCAAGTCCTGTTTCCTATTTTAGCCTATGTTCTTGAGAGTTTTGATTCTTGTTTTTCTGGATTCATGTTCATGTTTTGATTCTTGTTTCCCTGGATTTATGCTCATGTTATGACTCTTGTTTTTCTGTAGCCTTTGGATTATTTAGATTATTGCCTTTGAAGTCTTTTACTACTCACCAGCTTTGTTGGGCCTTTTACCTATTAACTATCTTTTCTGGTTACCTGTTGGATTTTGCCTTTCTTATTCCTTTTGGTGATTTTCCCTTTTTATTTGTACTTTCTGTTTTATTACTGCTTTTGGAGTCCTGGTTGGAGCTAAGGGCAAGGTGAACTCTGGCTGAGGTGCAACAATAATAGGGTTACAATGTCAGAGTTGATCTTTAGGAACCTAACCAAACACACATACACAACTGAGAAGAAATCGGCCAAATCAAGCATCTCTGTTTCACCATCAAAACAAAACACATACTAGGGATACAGGATACAGAGCACTGGATTCAGCAGAGTAAAAGAGAGCTAATGTTAGGAAGAACTTCCTGATGGTAGGAGCTGTTCAACAGTGGAATATGCTGTCTTGGAATGTGGTCTTGACCAGATAGCCCTTATTGTTTCTTCTAACTCTATGGTTCTATAAACTGCTGCACCAAAATGTGTAATAATATTTCTTAATTTGTCTGATTGCCCTATATATATATATATATTGCGCAAGTCTTTAGAAGAAAGAAAAGGTTATGTGCTAATGCATTAATTAAACAAATGTCAAACTATGTGGGGGTTTTTCAACATCACCACAACATCCTTGTTTGTCAATATTCAGGTCTGTCTGATATGCTGCTCCTTTGGAAGTGTGTTGTGCAGCTGTTGCAAAGCGAAGAGCAGATAGTAAGAGATACAGTTGCTGGTGTTATAACGCTGGCCCAGTCTCAAGAAAATATATTTGAGAAAACAGGTATGTAATTTTCATCTACTGGTGATTGATATTTCTGAAAAAATATTGTGTTCAAATGGCAACATGTTGAGATTGGTGGGTCATATTCTGTGGTGTGACTAAAAGGGTCACTGTGAGTAGGCAAGATTAAAGTGAGAGAAGTGAAATTTATTTATTTATTTATTTATTTATTACATTTATATATCGTCCCTCTCAACCCACAGGCGACTCGGGCGGTTTACAGTCAGTACCAAGACCATAAAATACAATTGCAATACAATTAAAAACATTAAGATAATATAAAACCATAGCATAGTCAATAAAACATATCTCATTAGGGTCTCATTGTTAAAACATTGTCCAATCACATCGTCCAACCATTCCATTTTCCTATGTCTGTTACACTGTGTTTGCAAACACCTGCTCAAAAAGCCAAGTTTTGACTCTTTTCTGGAATGTTAAAAGGGAGAGGGCCAATCTGATATCCCTAGGGAGGGCGTTCCATAGCAGAGGGACCACCACTGAGAAAGCCCTGTCTCTCGTCCCCACCAGCTATACTTGTGACGAAGGTGGGATCGAGAGCAGGGCCACCCCAGACGATCTTAAAGTCTTGGAAGGTTCATAAGGAGAGGTGTGTTTGGACAGGCAAGTTGGGCCAGAACCCCTTGAAATGATCTTAAATTGGCAGATGAATCTTATGCTAGTAGATCTCTTTCTGAAATCTGACCATTTTGTCCATTTTTGTTCAATTCCTTCCCCTTTATTGCAGGCTTGTACAATACAAATTCCACCATTCGCTATATGCTTGTTTATGAGCAGACTAATCATTTTGGAAATATTAAATCTGCTTGCAACCAAGTCATGTCGGGACTACAAACCTTGTTTTTGAAATCATAAAATTGTGGTCTTAAAAATAAAGCACTTTTTCAGGCAGTTCTTTATTTTGGCAGCGGTGAGTGGGGCAAGCAATCCTACGGGGTTTTGTGGTGGTTGTAAACCTGTACCAGGAAGGAGCTATGCCTTACCCATCCATGATGACCTCAATAAACAAGATTATTAGTAGGTCTTCACATGGAAGGCTGGATATAGGGTTGTGTGAAGGCCGTGTTTTGACCTAAGCAATGGTGGAGGAGAGCCAGAGGGTTACCGAGGATACCTTGGCCTTTGCTATGTGTCTGCGTCCCACCTAACCTGACTAGAAGTACAGTCAAGTTAGGTGGGACCTACACAATAAGTGGAAGTATAGATGACAAGTATGTAAACGGGGGTCAACAATTAAATTGCTCTAGCAACTTTTTGTTTCTTCTTAACAGGCAGTGGCATGTAGGGAAATAGAAAATTAACCAGGGATTCTTTATTATTATTTTAATGGCTATTTTCCAACAGGTTTCTGTTATAGAATCAAGCTAGGTTTTTTGCTGCAGTGCTGTGCTGGTAAATGTCAATTCAAGTTATTGGGATATATTTGCATTAGTTGTTTGGTATCCACTGATTTTTAGTCCTGTCCCCCCCAATAGATGCTAACATCTATGGCTCAGGTTCCATCAATAGTGTAGTAACATGTTGATACTTACATAAAATGGAAAAAAAATGTGTGTTTTATTGGATTTTTTTTTTGTTTTGGAATATTTTTCTAACAATGGATGGAGGAATCTGTAGATGCAGAATCCATGAAGAAGGAAGGCTGCCTGTATTTATAAAAGGATATTATTGTATATTGTTATGTTGGAAATAACTATTTAACTTGCATTATGTAGAAATCATAACTTCCAATCCAGTTAAGCTGCTGTCAGGAGCCTAATTCACATTACGTAATTAGGAAGATGGATTGTTGTTTTGTGTATCTACAAACAATAAGCTGTCATGTAGTGAGTTTTTTTACTAATGATTTTGGCAGCAAGAGTTTATGTTCTGTGACAAGCATTGATTGAGGTGTAAACCTATGCAGGATTCCTCTTTTTAAAATTTCTTTTCTCCTGAAGGAAAATACTTGAAGGATGTTGCAACGTGCAGTTTTTGTTCACTTTTCCAGTCACCCAGCTTTGCCTTCCTCTGTAATGATTCACTCATATTCCTTCTCCCACTCCTGATTTTGCATTACTCCCTACAAACCAATCAATCCACATTCTCTGGTTGCTTGAGTACACTCAGTCCTCATTAAGGATTTTGGTTTTCTGGTTTTATTTTTTCATTCCCTTGAGGTTGCTGATGCCTCATTCTGTTGTTTTGGTCAGTTAAGCAATGGCAGTTGCACCCGAACATTGGATATTGAAAGGATTCTGCTAATGCTAATCATTTTCTTTGAAGTCTAATTAAATTAGTGATTCATAGCTCTGAAAGAGGGTAACTATTTCAAAAAAGCTGAGAGCTTTCATTTCCAAGAAGCCTGCTTGCTCCCCAAAGCCAATCTTTCTTTTCTATCTGCTCAAGCGGACGATAGTTATTCTTGTTCCTCCCACTGGCTCCCAGTTTGTTTCAGGGCACAATTCAAAGTGCTGACTATGACCTGTAAAATGATCTGTGGTTGAGATCCAAGCTATTTGGCTGATCATATCTCCCGGCACAAACCTGCCCAGGCCCTGAGATCATCAGGAGAGGTCCTTCTCTTGGTCCCACCACCACTTTTTTTTCATGTCAGGAGCAACTTGAGAAACTGCAGGTCGCTTCCGGTGTGAGAGAATTGGCTGTCTGCAAGGATGTTGCCCAGGGGGTCACCATCCTTTGGGAGGCTTCTTTCATGTCCCCTCATGAGAAACTGGAGCTCCCCGGATTTGAACCGCCAACCTTTCGGTCATTAGTCCTGCCGGCACAAGGGATTAACCCATTGCATCACCGAGGGCTCCAAGCATGATTGGTGGTGGCAGGAAAGAGGGCCTCCTCCTCCTCCTTATGTTTATTTATACTCCACTTTTTCTCTCCACAAGGAGACTCAGCGACCTTCTCGGTGGCAGCCCCTCAACTTTGGAATCCCTTCCTAGGGAGGCCAAAATGCTTCCTTGCTGTGGTCCTTTTTATTCCGGCAGGCTTTTAAAGAACACAGAAGAGGGTGTTGTATATTCCTTTAACAGCTTTGAAGTATTTTAAGTGATTTTAACTGATTTGTATGTTTAATTTAATTGTACTATTTATATGTTTTAGATTTTAAATTGCTTTTCTAATATTGGGAGTCTCTTTGTGTCTCAATTAAGACATAAAAGCGGGATTTTGATGATGATGACGACGACTATCTTAGGTCTCACTCTGGGAGAAAGATGATACGTAAATGAAATGAATGCATTCCCCTCTGCCATCTCATTCTCCCTGGGCTAGTTTTGCTGTTGTGCCATTTGGGATGCTGTTTGGGTATGGCTGCCATTTTATTTTGTAGTCACAAAGGCTTATGTCCAGGAATTTTGATCAGTTATAGCATGAAAGCTAGATGGGAAAAGGGTGTGAATGGATCAGGAGGCATTTTTAAATTAGATAGTATTGAAGTAACAGAATCGGATCACTTTTGGCAGCTATGTTTTAAATAGCACAGTGATCTCCTTTACAAATGATTATTTTTGACACAGCATTTCATATGGCCACTATATCTTCCAAAGACTTTGTGTCATCAGATTGCTGTGTGATTCTTGACATGACTTGGTTTGGTTGAGAAGGCCCCAAGCCTGTTGGCTAGCATGAATATTCCAATTGGACCCTGATTGTGTCTTGGATGAATGCTTTACTTTTACTTGTCTACCCCAATTAGCTTTAATAACTCAGGAACTCGCTAAACTTAAAATGTTTTCCTTTTCCTTGTGTAGTTTAAGGCAACTTATAAAAATTATAAAATTCAATGAAAATAGCAGTGTAGAGAAAGGAACAAACAGCAGTAAAAGTGAGACATGAAATTGTGTGTAAACAAAAGGGCCAAAGTAAAAAAGATGTTCCACAACTCTGATGCAGCAACTAATGTAGATCATGTTTTGAAAACTTCCTAACTCTAAGTTCAGAGAACCTGTGTAGATATAAGCATAAGCTAAACTATTGACATGTTAACTTTTGTCAAAAAAAGAATCCCCTCAATTGCCATCTCTTTATCAAGATGGTTGGTCTCCTTCTCCCATATATTGCCTGCTGGTTCCCCATAAGGAAGATGAACGTTTTGTTCCAGGTCAATTTTATTTCAGATTCTTGAAGGGCATTTCTTGTCTCCAGCCATTAATTTCTCTGATAGGTTGTACTTCCAAAAGAGCTTATACTCTGGTACAGTGGTTCTAAACCTGTGGGTCCCCAGGTGTTTTGGCCTACAACTCCCAGAAATCCCAGCCAGTTTACCAGCTGTTAGGATTTCTGGGAGATGAATGCCAAAACATCTGGGAACCCACAGGTTGATAACCACAGCTCTAGTAAATCTTATTTGTATGTTGTATGTATTGCCTCCCAACTGAATGAACTTCAGTCCAATTTGCAGTAAATAGCAATTACACACATTGACAGGCATGCATCATAACAGCTTTTGTCCATGTAGTCAAGTTACAAAACCAGAATGTGATTTTTTTTCTCTTTAAGAAGTCAGAATGATGTGATTGTTGTTAATTTGTCAATTCAACTTATGATGACCCTATGAATGAGAGACCTATGAATAAGAGACCTTTTACATATTGAATTATGTTGTCATGAGCATTGTAACTGGAAGGCATCTGTTACTAACGGTGCTATGGATTGTGAAGAGGCATGACTACAAGGCAAAATGAATGCCTCTAGAACAGTGATTCTCAACTGGGGTCCCCAGATGTTTTTGGCCTACAACTCCCAGAAATCCTAGCCAGTTTACCAGCTGTTAGGATTTCTGGGAGTTGGAGGCCAAAAACATCTGAGGACCCCAGGTTGAGAACCACTGCCCTAGAACATGGCCATATAGCCTGAAAAAATCTACAACAACCCAATGATTCCGGCCATGAAAGCCTTTGACAATAAAATGAATAAACATGCCAAGAGGAAGGCACATCAAACAAATCCTTGTTGTGACTGCCTTCCATCTGGAAATCTATGCCCTCAATGTGAAAGACCATGTGGATCCAGAATAGGTCTCCACAGTTAGACCCACTGCCAAGACTCTACCTCTTGAAAACAATCATACTTGGCCATGAGTACCTTAGATCATTGTGTCACCTTTGATCATTGTGTCATGATGTGTCCAAAGTACAGTAGTCTCAGTTTAGCCATTTTGGCTTTGATGTGCTTTTTAAAAGGGATGTAATACGTAATTTTTTTTCTTTCTTTATGGTGCTGAACAGTCCTATTAAGGCAGTAATTATAAGGGCATATTTTGTTGATGCAACTATCCATAGTCTGGTAAGGAGAGTATTGATTGTAGAAGTTTTGCTAATGCTACTGAAGAGTTATATGCTATAGGCAAAACAAAATGTTGAATGTCTTAATTGTTCTGCTGTTGCAGCAGTTACTGTGCTAATCTCTGATATGCAATATTGTTTTTTAACCCGTGATGAGAGTATGGTACATTAAAACCACAGTATTCACTAAAAGAACACAACGGAGGAAAAATACTGCCCTGTGTATTATTGTATTGCTATATTACTAAAAAGCAATATATGGTCTATGTAGGAGGAATATTTTGTCTAGGCTAGAATTAAAAGAGATTACAGCTGAGTTGTTTCTTCTAAAATAGAAAAATAATAATAATAAATCAGTGCTAGAAGACAGCTGGAAGTTTGGGAATCACACTTTCTACTCACGACTTGATGACATCCTCTGTGGTGTCGATGATGAGTTCCAGGGCCAGTCATTGCAAGGACTCTCCCATCTTTCATTCAAGTGATTTACTAGATCTCCCAAGGGTGTGTAAGTGTTAAAACCCTCTTCTCTGATAGACATTAAGATGAGGGAAAGGTTCATGAGAGGAGGTGAAAAGGGTGTGTAAACTGGGGGCGAGGAACTTAAAAGGCAGCTGGGGTTCAACCCTTTGTTGGTTATCACAGAGACTGGTATGCTTTACCCACACCAGTCTGGTAGACCAAATATATCAGCACAAGTCTTTGATCATATCTGAAGAAGCAGTGCTGGACAGTGGCCCTGGAAGTCATCCTTTTTGTTGAAGAACAAAAATGAGCAGAAAACAGAATTAATTATAAAAATTGGCAAATGTGATTCAGTATCTTAATTTTGCTGCTTCACTGCTATTAGTAAAATCCAGCAATGTTTTAGCAGAGCAATTTGTGCATGAGCAGATATACTGCAGGTATTGAGATTTTTGGCTAAATATTAATATGGTACATCGGAAGAAAAATATGGAATCATGAGAAACAAGATATATGGTAATAGAGATCAGTTGTGGAGCTTATTTCTGAAAGGTGCCAAATACATTCAAACAACTTTCACAAGAATAGAAGAAAATATTTTGAGGGTTTGCATTACTTGCTATAAAATGCAACTTTCCAAGCCCTATACAAAAGTGATGTGATACATTTGAATAGTTTTGATCTGCACGTAATGTTCTACTCCTAGTCAACATTCTTTTTTCGTGTCAGGAGTGACTTGAGAAACTTCGCTTCTGGTGTTGGGAGAATTGGTTGTCTGCAATGACGTTGCCCAGGGGACACCCAGATGTTTTGGTGTTTTACCATCCTCGTGGGAGGTTTCTCTCATGTCCATGGGGAGCTGGAGCTGACAGAGGGAGCTCATCCGCACTCTCCCCTGTCGGTCTTTAGTCCTGCCGGCAGAAAGATTTAACCCATTGCACCACTGTGTGCTGCCACCTATACGTTTTTCAATTTGGGGGGTGCGGGGTGGGTTGGTATCTTTTGGAAACAAACTCCACAATTGTGCATACTGTTATTGAAGACAGAGAACCAAATCAAATGCTCCATTCAAGTATTTACTTATTTTAGATGTTATAAAAATAACTAGGCTTTTTTAACTGAATGAGAAATAAATTGTGTACTCAGCAGTTAGTTTCTTTGTTTCATGGCATACAAGGAATTGTTCTGATTTTGTTATGTGATAAGAAAAACATAGATCTTGTGGCACTGTAAAAGTAGATTTATTATGACGAAAGCTCACTTCACCAGATGCATAATTTTACTCACAACTGACAGATGCATATTTATGGGCATGTGTGCATACATGCATAAGCAGGTATGAAGAAAGCGATAGTAAACTGTAAGATCGAAAGGACATGAAAGTTCAAAAGACAGTTTGTCGCACATATATATATACACAAATTGGGGGCCTCCTGATCCCCTCAGTCCCTTTGTTGGAGTGGAAAACATCCATCAAAGGTTATGTCCATAACTCACAGTAGCCGGGTTGTCTGGAAAGTAGTCCAAGTGGGAATGAAGAAAATGTATCTTCAGTTACATATTGCTTCAGTTACATATTGATTTGTATGCCTGAAGCAGACTTTCAACCTGCTGGACCTAATATGGTGCTTTATGGCTGCCTAGAAGGTTACAAATAACATTCTCAAAGGCTGTCCACACAACATGTTCTGCATCCTGTAGAAGACCATCAAAGTTGTTGTCCTTCATCACATCTCAGATTTGTTGGATAATGAAAACACTTTCTTTATCTTTGCATCACTTACGTGCAGAAATATCTGCCACAAATAAATCAAGGCTTCACTTCGCTTGTTTATTGCATTAACAAATGTTTTCATTAGCCCGAGTTTGATGTCTAGAGGTGGAAGAAATACCTTATTTGGATCAACTAGTGATTCTTCTGCACTGGAACCAATTTATTGTGGGGAGGCCAGTCTTTTCTGAAGTAATGCAAATCTCTTACTTGACTATCAACTTGAAAAAGAAAACCCAAGGCTACGTGTAACCAAACTGCAGACTCAGTAAAACTGCAATTACCTTAAGATCACCACACATATTTCAGTTGTGCTTCGAGTATTTAAGGCGGTTCAGCAGAAGGTGCATGTTCTCATTTGATTCTTTCATACGAACAGCATATCTGACAGATATAGAAGGGTAGATATTGCCATTGTGCAGCAAAACAGCCTTCAAACTTAAGAACCTGTCAGGAGTACTTTGATTGTGCTTTTCCTGCCTGGCAGGGGGTTGGACCAGATGGCCCATGTGGTCTCTTCAAGCTCTATGATTCTGTGATTGATGAGGCAATACACAATCACCATTCTCTTGGGCAGTGGTTACATCGGAGAGCACAAAGTAATCAATTGACGTCACAGCAAAAGGTCACACTGTCAGCTTGGCTAAAATATTTTTTCCAATCTTCATCACAGTAGAGAAATTTTGAGATTTTCATACTTGATGACAAAATATTCCATCCTTGCAGCCTTGATCCAAGCAGCTCTGCTTGACTCTTCGATAACCCCAAATCTCTGACCAGAACGCTTAGCTCTGCCTAAAATATTAAATGAAGATCACTGGATGGTACAAAGTCAGGATCAGCATCAGCTTCCATCTGTATCTGATCACCATCATTGTCTATCTTCTCATCTTCGAGTGTCCATGCCTCTGGCATGCCTGAGCAAATTTCTACATGATCAAAAATGATTTTTTGTGATATTTTAAAAGATTGAGTCTTTGGGTCCTTCCACACATCCCTATATCCCAGAATATCAAGGCAGAAAATCCCACATTATCTAAGTGTGGACTCAGAGAACCAAGTTCAAAGTAGATATGGTGGGATTTTCTGCCTTGATATTCTGGGATATAGGACTGTGTGGAAGGGCCCTCATGTACATGTTACATTGTGTTGGTTATGGCTGTTAAAGATATGAGCAATCTAAAAAATCATGCACATTACTGTCGGGAAAGAAAATGTTTCATAATTTCACAATAATTGTAAAACATAATTGTCTTGCTTCTCAAAAACCTAATGTGGTGTGACAGTTTTGAAGATATATATGTGATCAGCATCAAAAAATCTATTTGGTACACCAAAACTTGTAAAGTAAAACAAAATGCCCCCTTTTCAGTGAAATCAGCCAAATTTTACCAAAATTGGGGCAGTTCAGCTTGCTATTACTACAGCGAGATGAAAATTGTCCCCTTTATCAGTTGGCTATCCCAAGGGTATGTCAGGCGATGGGTATGCAATTCACTATTCAGTTTCCATATTGTATCCTTATTTTGGTTTTGTAGGAAACAGTAGCAGCCCTTAGTTGGACTGGAATGAACGTTTTTGCTTCATGTTAGCATTAGAATGACTCTTCCTTGCTCAAGGCACATTGTAGTGTTAAAAGCTCTGTTGAGTACTTTAGATAAGGAAGTTACAGGATGAAAATAAGCATTGAGGCTCTATGTAGGTATTTTTAGTGACACTTCAGAGTGTAATTAGAAATGAAATGAGATTTCTTCAAAGAAATGACAGCTGAATAAGTGAGCAGGGCAAAGGTCCTTTCTCCAGCTAAAAACGGATGCCACCATGAAACATCTATTGTCATGAAAAATTGAAAAACGGCTCAGAAAAACAGAGTACATTACATAACTATTTATTCATTTATCAAATCAGAAGTGAACCAAGGGTACAGTTGTAATGTATTTTTTTGAAAAACACAAAGTTTAAAACTTGGCATTATACTAAATGTCCTTTGACCAGTAGCTGGCCACTTGGAGCGCCTCTGGTATTGCATGTGGCAGGGCTCAGGCTGCATTATAATAGGTGGACTGTAATTTGTTTTCCCTACACTCGCCTGTCATGGACTCCACTTTGTGGTCCCATTTCTTAAGGTTGGCTCTTCATGTTGTGGTGCCAGAGTGCAGTCTGTTCAGTGCTTTTCAAGTTGCCCAGTCTTCTGTCTGCCCAGGAGGGAGTCTCTCATTTGATATCAGCCATGGATTGAGGTGCTGGTTTTAGCCTGCCACTTTTGGACTCTCGCCTGCTGAGGTGTTCCTGCAAGTATCTCTGTGATCTTAGAAAAATATTTCTTGATTTAGGGTGTTGACGTGCTGCCTGATATCTGAACAGGGGATGGGCTGGAGATGTCACTGCCTTGGTCCTTTCATTATTGGCTGTTACTTCCCGGCCGATGTCAGGTGGTGCAATACCGCAATACTGTCTAAACAGTATAATTTCTGCAGCAGTGTCTAGCATAGTCAACGTGTGATAATGTGGCATGTCTCATTAAGAGCTACATCCACTGTTTTAGCGTGGTGAGATGTGTTCCACACTGGGCATGTCTACTCAGCAGCAGAGTAGGAAAGCACAAGGGCAGATGTCTTCAGTGTGTCTATTAAAGAAAACATAACTATTAAAGATAAGAGAATTGTGTAGGTTAAAATGATATTAAACCTAGTGAGAGAGTAAGCATTGCTGAATACAGCATATGTATAAGATTATACTTCTGTGGTTTCCTGTGAGATTTTCAGTATATGAATGTGCTCTCTGTGTATATCTTACTAACATGGAAAACTAAAAACATTTCCTTGATAGCACATGACATGCCAGGTTTCCCCATATCACATTTAATCTGTTGAAAAGGCTGTGACATTATAGAAGGATCAGGGAATGTGCTCCTTTCCAGAAGTTGTTAGATTTGAGGTTCTCTACATGTGAGTCCTCAAATGTTTTCACCTTCAACTCCCAGAAATCTTAACAGCTGATAAACTGGCTGAGATTTCTGGAAGTTGTAGGTGACAACACCTGGGAACTCACAGGCTGATAACTACTGTGTTAGATGATGTGAGTTGCAATTCCTTGGGCCTACTGCACTTTCCCCCCAAAGTTTTGTCTTATTTATATTAAATTGTTTTGCAAAGCTTGATATTTCTCCAAGCCTGCCTGTAGCTCCTCCTTCTGCATGGATAGCACTGTTTTGACTAGATAGCACGAGGAACTAAGAAAATGAATATTACTATTCAATAGGTTTAGGCTGCTGTACGTACATCATTTAACTCTTTGGAAGCTATCCAAGGTTATATTTGTGTGAATACTTCACTATAGGACAGTAACTTATGACACACTTGCAGACACATATGAAGTATGATGATTTTTGCCTATCTATGCTTTAAAGCAGTGGTTCTCAGCCTATTTTTGACCAGGTACCCTTGACCACGGACCACTTTGAACAAGGACCACTCTCCAACATTAACAGCAAAAGGGTTATGAATCAATTTTCGGTAAACTTTAGATTCGGTTTGCTTATTTGGAGCTCTGATTTAGAAAATTGAATTGGATAGACCACATCAGCTCGAGTTTCTGATACAGAACATATCCCATCCAGTAGTCTCCATCTGCTCACCCACGGAAAACCATATTTAATAATCTAGAGCTGATGTGATAGTAGTAATAGTTTGTGGATAGTCAGCCTCTCCCCTCCCAACACCTCCATTTCCTCAGCACTGTAAGAGGGTTTCACGAGACCAATTTCTCTCGTTGCCGCATGGTTTCGAGGCAACGGTGTAGTAATGGTGAGGCCATGGACCACATCTTCGTTCTTGCAGACCACTGATGGTCCACAGACCACAGGTTGGGAACCACTGTTTTAAAGTATTCATTTGTAATTCATGATATCCAGCTCTGGTTATATAGGAGCTATTTGCTTTTTCTCTAAAATATATTTGAAAATAAGTAGATTATTTGTCCTTAAACATCACTACCCCTGTAAGAGCTGCTGCTTTTTTGTCAATTGGTGGCTATAAACTGTAGGAGGTCTTCACAGTTTTCTAACTTACTGAACTGCTGAAGCGAACATAACGGAAATATATATGCTAAATATATATGGTATTTTTTGCATATTATTCAATATCTAAAACAGATTTGTGGTGCCACCTGCTGGGTAGCTTTGTTTTAACACTGAAATTGCCAGTGAATCCCTTGATCCCTTCCAAATCTTTGCATGAAGTTGAAAGGCTAAGAGTCCAGCTTTCGGCAAGGCATTCCATTTTAATTGCGAAGTTCTCATGCTTCAGGAATGTCACTGTAAACTAGTGTTTTAGGAGGCTTAGTGTCAGTCTTAGGCTTAATTATTGGGAGTAAGTGCCACTGAACACAGTGCAACTTATGTCTAAGAAGACTTGTCTAAGATTGCACATAGTCCTTTGATAGTTTTGTTTGTATGTTGTTATATGGGGACAATCATTATCCATTTGATGTGGAGTGTTGGGAGTGGATGAATAGAGGGTAGGTAGATAAAGGAAAGCAAATTGAGAAATTTTACCATGAAAGCCACAACATGTCAGTTTCTAAAGAATGTCTTTATCATTCAAAACGATGCTTGTTTTGAAAAGGAAGTAGTAACATTAATTATAAGAATTTCATAGCACTGGAAATAGTTTCTAAATTATTGCCTTTATTGACAGTAAATACATCTTATGCTTACAAGGAAATTACGCCTGTCCAGTTTTAACTGTTTATCACAAAAGTCATAAAAATTATCTCCCAGATTTGGAATTATAAACCAATGTTTTTGCTTATATCAGTTTGCTTCTCCACTGCAGGTTTGAATATGATGTGCAATATTTCATACATAATGCACAGACACTCTAATGTAAAGATTCAGATTAGTGGAGCTTATTAAAAACTGCGTAATGTCTCTTTGTTGTTCACTAAAGAGCTTTGCATCACGTTACTACTTCCATAAAGCACCAGCAATAAATTCCTCTTAATGTCCAATCCTTTCAGTCATTGGCCACAGTGTTCCTTATGTGGAAAGCCAAGAAATGTATTCTGCATGGAACCATTGGTGCAGTTCTTAAAATAAAATAATAACCTGCTTTCATTAACTCCCTAAATCAATTTCCAAGTGTCTAAAATGACACAGAAGCGAGAGCATGGAAGAGAGCAAGATGTTAATTATTACTTTGGGAGAGAAAGTTGACGAAGTATCAAGTACTTTATTTTAGGCATCAAAACCTGGAAATCATTGCAATTTTGTGTGTAATGTGTTCTAGAGCAGTGTTACTCAACCTGGGGTTGGGACCCCTGGGAGGGTCCATCAGAAGGCACAGTATTATCTGTTGGTCATGGGAGTTCTGTGTGGGAAGTTTTGCCCAATTCTATATTTGGTGGGGTTCAGAATACTCTTTGATTGTAGGTGAACTGTAAATCCCAGCAACTACAACTCCCAAATGACAAAATCAATCCCCCCGACCCCAACAGTATTCAAATTTGGACGTATTGGGTATTTGTGCCAAATTTGGTCCAGTGAATGAAAATACATCCTTCATATCAGATATTTATATTACGATTCATAACAATAGCAAAATTACAGTTATTAAATAGCAAGAAAAATAATTTTATGGTTGGGGATCACCACAACATGAGGAACTGTATTAAGGGGTCGCGACATTAGAAAGGTTGAGAACCACTGATCTAGAGACTCTAAAAGTTCATTCTTTGACTCTATTGGACTTTGAAAACTGGAATTCTCAGTAGACTCTCCCCCTGAGATTTGAAAGAAGGTGGATGTTGAAAGTCTCAAGATGTTTATTACCAGCTCTTATTATATTTACAAACCAAGAATGAAAGTCTTATGGATTTTACCTGCCAAATTTTCCCAACGTGAAATTAAAAAACAAAACAAAACAACAACCTGATTTCTTCAATCCAATGAGCGACAAAAGGATTGACCTGTGTCAAACGATGATGAACTAAAAGGGTTGTTGTGCAGCCATTCAAAAGATAAACACAGTAATCTACACTTCTGCCCTTCCTTTAGTAAACAGATCAAAGGCCTAAGGCAAGTGCTGCAGTTTATCTGTGTCTGTTGAGTCAGTGTTCATCACTTGAACTGGTTTGACTCAAATGGAGAGCTGCAGAAGGTGCAGGAAAGGGCAGTCGGAACAATGGGATGTAGCACGTCCCTTGTGTGGAAAGCCTAAGGGGTTTTGACCGTAAGGTTAAGGAAAGGCACTTAATGGAAATAATTTTACCAAATCAATAGTGATCTCCCTTTTCTCTTACTCTCATACACATATCACTTAGAACCATTTAATGAAATTGATTGGCAATAGAAATACTTCTTCACATCACCCATCACTGTCACAATGTGGTAGTTTAGAAGACTTTAAAAGTAGAAGTTTCACTAGTCCTTATTTGACATGATAAGCCAACAATGTGATGCTGCAGCTAAAAAAACCAATGGGATTTTGGTCTGCATAAACAGGAGTATAGTGTCTAGATCAGTGGTTCGCAACCTGTGGGTCCCAGAAATCACAGCCAGTTTACCAGCTTAAGGATTTCTGGGAGTAGAAGGCCAAAACAACTGAGGGCCCACAGGTTGAGAACCACTGGTCTAGATCCAGGGGAGTCATGCTACCCCTCTATTCTGTCTTGATCAGGCCATGCCTGGAATACAGTGTCAAATTCTGGGCATCGCAATTCAAGGTAGATTTTGACAAGCTGGAAAGTGTCCAGAGGAAAGTAACTGGAGAACAAGGATCTGGAGAACAGGCCCTATGAGGAGCAGCTTCAAGAGCTGGGCATGTTTAGCATAAAGAAGAGAAGTCTGAGAGGAGACATGATGAGGGCCATATATAATATGTGAGGGGAAGTCATAGGGAGGAGGGAGCAAGCTTTTTTTTTCCTGCTGCCCTGGAAATTAGGACACGGAACTGTGGCTTCAAACTACAAGAAAGGAGATTCCACCAGAACTTGAGGAAGAACTTCTTAACTGTGAGAACTGTTCAGCAGTGGAACTCTCTGCCCCAGAGTGTGGTGGAGGCTCCTTCTTTGGAGGCTTTTAAACAAAGGCTGGATGGCCATCTGTTGGGGGTGCTTTGAATGTGATTTTCCTGCTTCTTGGCAGCGGGTTGGACTGGATGGCCCATGAGGTCTCTTCCAACTCTTATGATTCTATGAATCCTTCAGTGACTGAAACTGGAGTGCAGAGCCTAATTTTTTCTAGAAATCTAATGTAAATAGTGCTTAGTATTACAAATAATATATTTTCTGTGAATTGATCCTTGTGCCATATCTCTGGACAACTTCTTCAAACAGGAAAAGTTATGTGGGTGCTTGTTGTGAACAGGAAAAGAGGTATGGATATTCCAAAGGAGCAAGGACTGTCTGTACAAACTATTTTGCTTTCATAATTTGACATACTTGTATATTTTGATATATAAGCTATTCCCTAAAGGCTCATATTACTCTCACTGTATAGCATGGCTATGCGGTGCCAAAGAAAAATGTTACCAAAGAAAAAAGTTGCTTGTGTTCCTTAGCACTTTGATACACTAATGAAAATACAACATTGTACCCTATGTCAAGTTATTGGACTGCATTACTCATGGGATTAACATTGCTTATGAATCCAAAAAACATCAAATTAGGATGAAAAGGTTATTCACAATTTCTGTGCATGTTGTACTAGTGGCATTAATGAAATAGTGTTGGTACTGGAAATATACATGTTAAATTTTTATGTAAGTGGTGTTCCTGGCTTATAGGACACAGGAAACAGAAAGAAAACAAAATGGTAGCTTAATTCTTGGGCTGTATATTTTCCTATTTTCTTTTCAGCCTTTGTTGTCCTCCAGCATTCCTTTATTTGGGCTTGAAAACCATAATAAATGGTAATTTTTCCAGGCTTAGCTTCCAATAAACACTGGTACAGACCTTCAAAGGGGAAGTGAGATGGGCAAATGAGATTTACAAAAATTCACCACAAATGAAGTTGAATAAATATTTTTAATAGCTAGTTAAACATGCAAGAAAATTTAGAGGGTTTTTTTCTGCTGACAAACCACATTTTATGCAAAGTTATAAAATAAGTCAATGATAATATGTCCCCAGCATATCCTCTGTGGAATTCCTATTGGCTGCAATCATTTTGTAACTAGCCCATTTAAAAATACATAAATAGAATGAGAGAGTGTTGAGATTTTTATGCCATTAGACTGTTAGCTTTTATTACACTTGAAAAAGTTTTATTAAACATGCTATGGGAGTCGGTAAGAGGTTTAAATATGATAGATGTTGTTATAATTCTCTGGTCAACCAAGTGCCATTTTCCCGCAGTTCTTAATCTGAAAACGTTTCCAACAATGTCATGAAATCTACATACACCAGGTGTGCTTGCAGTATCATTTGACTTGTGCAACCCAACACATTGATACTCTGTGCTGCCAGATAACAGTAATAGATTCAGGTTTTTCAGATTTTTTTTTCAAATTGTAGTCTATCTCCAGTGTAAAATAAATCTGTAGAAGGTTCTTGAATAGCACTAAGGAATTCTTAGGTAGCTCCCAGCCATACGCCAACAACACAAACACTGGAATTCAGCCAGGGCTTCGAAAATTAGTATGGCCAGAAGTTAGGCCATTCTGCTGTTTGTAACTATGCAGATAACTTACTGGATTTAAGCAGATGGAGGAGCAGGGAAAGCCAGTCTTCCATGCTCGTCTGAGCTTTTCAGTGCCGCTGCAATTGAACTATATTTTCCCCTTCAAAGCCCTTGACAGAGTTTGTTGTGATTCAAGTCTGTGTCTTTACAGAATAATATATATAGAGTGGCAAATTACAATTGGCTCTCCATATCTACCATCCACAGACTGAAAATATTCCAATAAATAAATAAAATCTCAAGAATGAAATCTTGATTTTGCCATCCATTTTTCTACACCATTGTATATAGTGGGACTTGATCATTCATGTATTTTGGCATCCACAGGGGGGCATTGGTATCCTGCAACTCAATCTCAGGGTCCACTGTACTCATACATTGCTTAGCTATTCTTCCAGCAATCACCAACCATCCCATCTGCAGTGCCAGAAATGCAGCTTAATGGTGTAACATTAGAAAATGTTGACCATTTCCGCTACCTTGGCAGCCACCTCTCCACAAAAGTCAATATTGACACTAAAGTACAATACCTCCTGAGCTCTGCGAGTGCAGCATTTTTCTGAATGAAGCACAGAGTGTTTTAGGACCAGGATATCCATAGGGATACCAAGGTGCTTGTTTATAAAGCTATTGTCCTCCCAACCCTGCTATATGCCAGCGAAACATGGACTGTCTACAGATGTCACATGAAACTCCTGGAACAATTCCATCAGCGTTGCCACAGAAAAATCCTCCAAATCTCTTGGGAAAACAGGCGGACAAATGTCAGTGTGCTGGAAGAAGCAGCTCCATCATCAACTCCGCTGGACCAGCCACGTTGTCTGAATGCCCGATCACTGTTTCCCAAAGCAGCTGCTGTACTCTGAACTCAAGAACAGAAAACAGAATGTTGGAGGACAGGAAAAGAGATTTTAAAATGGGCTCAAAGCCAATCTTAAAAACTGCAGCATAGACACTGAGAACTGGGAAGCCCTGGCCCTTGAGCGCTCCAGCTGGAGGTCAGCTGTGACCAGCAATGCTGTAGAATTTGAAGAGGTATGAATGGAGGGCAAAAGAGAGAAATGAGCCAAGAGGAAGCCGTGTAAAGCCAATCCTGTCCAGGACCACCTTCCTCCTGGAAACCGATGCCCACACTGTGGGATAACATGCAGGTCAAGGATAGGGCTACACAGTCACCTACTGTATGTAACCACTGCCAGGATACCAAACTTCGGAGATGGTGGCAGGGTATATGTTACTACTGTTGCTAAAATTATTATTATTATTATTATTATTATTATTATTATTATTATTATGATGTGAATGTTTTTTTGTGCTGACATTAATTTATGGATTGACATTTCCTTTTATAAGCTAACAGAAAGCGATTAGTAAACCTAGAACTGCAAAATTAATTCACATTAACTATATTGCATTCTCAGAACTGTATATATTTTTGGCATTTCTATGCGGCTCATCTGTAAAGTTGAAAATAGCCTATTGGGGTGTTCTTACAATTATCCTTAGGGGAAAATAAAAAAAAAGAAAGAATTGGCTTGTATATTTTTGAAGGCACAAAGTAGTCTACCAAGAGAAATGTTTACATCTGACATGATCAAAAGTCTTCTGGTTTCTGAATGTGTGTGGGAGGTCTTGTTCTACATTAAATGGATTAACAAAAGCTCAAAACAGTGAAGCTCTTGCCTTTTATAAAAATGTTCTTCCTGAAGCTTAGCATGCCTTAAGAAAAGAAAAGAAAAAAACACCTTCCACTTTCTTTTCTGTAGGTATGTGGTATGCATCCGCAAGCTTTGCATGTAATTGCAGGTTGATGGAACAAAATATGTCCTCTATTGTAACAAAATCAAACAGACTTCCTTAACATTTTGTCTCTCTTTTATTTTTTTGCATGCTAGAATTGATACTGTCTATAACTCTGGAATCTGATAGCCGAATATTTAGTAATTTGCATGAGATAACCCATAGATCATTTTTTCCACATAAATCACTAGATTTTCATTTGCTCTTGAAGTTTTCTGTTTAGGCTGCATTTGCATGTAACAAACAGGATTCAGTGTTCAGGTGCACACAGTGTATAGACAAAAGCAAATAATATTAACCAGGAAACGAGTATTTAATGTGACATCTCAACTACTGCAAAATACTAAACCAGTGTAAGATTTTGTTTCTTCTTTAGTCCTGCGTAATAGTCCTTCCACACAGCTCTATATCCCAGAATATCAAGGCAGAAAATCCCACATTTATCTGCTTTGAACTGAATTATCTGAGTCCACATTGCCATATATTCCAGCTCAAAGCAGATATTGTGGTATTTTCTGCCTTCATATTCTGAGGAAGAAAAGGTCAATTTAAATTTTTTACTGTGTTTACACTTTAAAAAATTGTACATTGCACTAAAAAGGACTAGAATTTGTGCAGTATTTTTGCTCAAAAATGTGCTTTTAACCAAAAGAACACTTGCAGTCACATAATTGTTCTAGAACAGGGGTCCTCAAACTTTGTAAACAGAGGGCCAGGTCATAGTACCTCAAACTGTTGGAGGGCCGGATTATAATTTGAAAAAAAACATAAATGAATTCCTATGCACATTACACATATCTTATTTGTAGTGCAAAAATGCTTAAAAACAATACAATAATTAAAATGAAGAACGATTTTAACAAATATAAACTTATTAGTGTTTCAATGGGAAGTGTGGGCCTGCTTTTGGCTGATGAGATAGGATTGTTGTTGTTGTTGTGTGCTTTCAAGTCGTTTCAGACTTAGGTTGACCCTGAGCGAGGGCCGGGTAAATGACCTTGGAGGGCTGTACCCGGCCCCCGGGCCTTAGTTTGAGGATCCCTGTTCCAGAAAAAACCCTCAAATATGACAAAACCAGAAAATGCCCTTAACACTTGCTGTTGGGCTGGCCAGAATGGTTGGGGCGACTCACATAGACAGGAATGAAATATGGAAAGATTTACATCCAATAGGTAAAGGTAAATATTTCCCCTTGACATGAAGTCTAGTTGTGTCCAACTCTAGGGGGTGGTGCTCATCTCAATTTCCGAGCTGAAGAGCTGGCGTTGTCCATAGATGCCTCCAAGGTCATGTGGCCGGCATGACTGTTACCTTCCCACCAGACCTATTGATCTACTCACATCTGTATGTTTTCGAACTGCTAGGTTGGCAGAAGCTGGGGCTAACGGGGAGCTCACTCTGTTCCCCAAATTTGAAGAGCTGACCTTTTGGTCAGCAAATTCATCAACTCAGTAGTTTAACTCGCTGCACCACCGGGGGCTCCAGGTTTTATTTTTTTATGTGCAAATGTGGCCGCTAGCTGTTTGCTACTGCTGATAATGATTCTTAGGTCCCATTGATTATTTCTTTTCATTTAATGGAATGAATTGTTAAGACTTCGATAGAAAACAAATGTCTAGGGATGAGGGATCAAGAACTTTTTAATTGTATTCCAAACTACCCAGGAATATAATTGATGAGTGCTATATGTGTTTTAGTGTGTACACAAGTGCAGTCTAAATAAAACTCTGGAGCCAGTGGTAGGTGTATTTGGGGTTGTATCTACACTACAGAATTAATGCAGTTTGATACCAGCTTCACCAAACCACAACGCCCTGGATTCTGTAGCACTGAGTCAATGGCGGTTAAAGTGGTATCAAACTGCATTAATTCTACAGTATGAATGCAGCCTTGATGCAAGCATACCCTACGCTTTCCTTTCATTTTCCAAGATCAGCCCCCAACTTGGCCCACTGTGTAAACGGCAGTGTCTCCCTTTTCTTTTGCTGCCCTCACATTTGTCCAAATTGTGCTTATGCATACATATCAATTTGTAATTTATTAAATAAGAAAACCAAAAATGTGATTTTTCTCCTTTTTACCTGTCTGTCCTAAAATACACATGTGTAGGCAGCATTCAGGTGGCACAAAACAAACTGCAATCAATGCCAACTTTTGTGCCCATTGACAAGAAATGAAACAAGTAGCTGAGGTAGCATTTCATGTAGGTGAGTGGACTTTCTGTCCTCGTTCTGAAAACCACACTAAGTGATTACGCTTCAGATGACTTTGTACTTCACTCCAAGGACCAAAACTGTTTGCCCGTTCTTCACCAGTATGGTCTGAAATAGTTCAAAATGTCAAAAAGGGGGAAGCAAAATAAATTTTAAAACTCTGAATAAATAACTCCAAGGATAACCAACTATTTGTAAGATGTGGCCTCTTTCTTTGAAGAATACATGTAAGTCTGTATTCATTTAACTATCTATATTTTGTCGTTACAGAGCTTCGTTTCCATGTAGTCAATGCAGAAATGGCCTTGGATTTAGCATTTTCCATGGTGTGTGAATTGCTACAGCAGTGGGAACAGACTGGTGCTGGAGTTGCAGTGTTAATAGAGTGGCTGCTGGAAAAAGAGGATGTAAACGAGTTAGAGACTACAACCTTGGTAACTCGCCTGATTATGTTGATTTAAAAATTAGAGTGTAGTTTTCTGTTCTCAATACAGTTTATATCTCCTCTTCCCCCTCTTCCTCTTCTTATTCCTCCTCCTCTCCTGTTAATAGTTATATGTTGTAGGTTTTAGATTTCATTGTTTTGAATATGGTGAGCCGATTTAGGTCTCAAAAGAGGAAAGCGGGGCATTAACAATAATTACACAAGCCAACAAGTATTTTTCATCAGATATAATCTTAGGCCAATCTTATAGAGTTTTTTTGTGCTGAATTTAGACCCGTGTTTAATTTTTATCTATTGTGTGTAGTTTTTGCGATGAGGTTAATTGAATAATTAATGCATTTACACACTGATATCAATAGGATCTATTTGATATCAGTGTGTAAAGGTAAAGGTTGTCCCCTGACATTAAGTCCAGTCATGTCTGACATGTTTTCAAACTGCTAGGTTTGCAGAAGCTAGGGCTGACAACGGAAGCTCACGCCACTCCCCAGAGTCAAACCTGTGACCTTTCGGTCAACAAGTTCAGCAGCTCAGCGCTTTAACCCACTGTGCCACCGTGGGCTCCTGGTGTGTAATTACATTATTTGATTAGCCTCGTCAGAAAAACTAAACGTGATAGAGAAAAAATTAAACACAGATCTGAATTCATCACAAAAAATTCTATAAGACTGGCCTAAAATCATATCTGATAAAAATACTTGTTGGTTTGTGGTTAATTAGATTCTATTGATATCAGTGCAAAATTTATTAATTATTCTATTAGCCTTGTCACAAAAACTATAGAGAAAAAAAATAAACAGAAATCTGATTTCAGCATGAAAAACTCTATAAGAATGACCTAAAATTATATCTGATGAAAAATATGTTGGCTTGTGTTACACGAATATGATGTGAAATGTTGCGACTTTACAATAGTCCGCGGTAATGTACGATTCGTCATACAGTAGAGTCTTGCTTATCCAACATAAATGAACCGGCAGAACATTGGATAATCGAAAATGTTGCCCGTTCTTCACCATTATGGTCTGAAATAGTTCAAAATATGGTCTGAAATAGTTCAAAATAAGGAAAAGCCTATTAAACAGCGTATTATGTTATGATTTTATAAATTAAGCACCAAAACATAATGTTTTACAACAAACCGACAGAAAAAGCAGTTCAATACACAGTAATGTTATGTAGTAATTACTGTATTTACGAATTTAGTACCAAAACATCTTAATGTATTGAAATAGCTGTGAATCTGGGCAGCAAGCAGACTGCATTGAATAATACAGAACGTTGGATGAGCAAAGGTTGGATAAGTGAGACCTTACTGTTTTTAAAAAGTTGATGTGATGGGTAAAAAATAAAGACATATTTAAAATCAGCATAAAAATGATTTATACTATGCTACTCTCATTTCTGATTATTACGAAAAGTTTGATTTTGTTGGCTTGTATTATTATTAATACCCCACTTTCCTCTCTTAATTGAGAATCAAAGTAGCTCACAACATTTAAAACAATGCAATTTAAAATCTACAAGATATAAATATTAACATAGAATCAAATCTAGAATTGTTAAAACAAATCAGTTAAACAAAGGAAATAGTGTGGCAAATCATACAGAGCCATTTGGGGGAATCAGTTCAAAGAAAATGTTAATATTAAGAAACATATTTTGCAGTATGAATTAATGTTCAACCAAGATACAAATTTAATCACTAAATCAACATACCTGTGCAATTAATACCCAGTCATATATGTCTAGAAGTGACCAAGAAACCATGGCTTGTTGGCTTGAGAGCAAGTGGTGTTCATCTTCACTTCTATTTTCAATTGCACACTTAACTTTGGCACTTCTGTCATTGCGTATTTATTGAAAGTTTCTTGGTCCAGAAAGTCACAGGAAACTGTTTATGCAAGCCAAGATGGAAGCAACAACTATGGGCATGCGAGGAAATGGGACACATTGTGATTTATTGAACAAAATCAATACATATGATATTGACACTCACACAACTTCATGAATTTTAATTCTAGGGTAAATTTAAAAATCCCTTAATCACTTGCATTGGTGTAGACCAACTGAAAGCTATTAAGATAGAAGTGTGCCAGCTCACTTCTAGCCAACTTCACTCTCTTCCTAATGTGCAATAGGAAGAAAAAAATATTAGAAGAACATTCTATTGCTGCTGTACTGTGGCATACAGCAGCAATAGAGTGCTCTTCTAATATATTTTTTTCACTTTATAAACCATGCATACCCTGTATTGCATTTGCAACAAATTATACAGAAAGGTTCCTTACCTGATGCCAAACCCAGGGTGTCCTGTGCCAAGAGAAGAAAATCATTGGCAAAGAGAACGTGCCTTTCTGATGTGTGCGGTTGCACATAATGTTTAGCGTAGTATTATACCGTAACATCAGTTATCACTAGGTCCTCTCTGCATGGGCATTTTACTGAGTGAATGATCACTGGATTACTTGGATAATCTGTGTACCTCCCTAGGGCTGTATATGAAATCAACAGGGTTTGGGCATTGGGAGGTTTACATTAATTTGTTTTTCAGTTACTGTGGTTGTAACAGGCCCACAAATACCAGTAACATTAGGAAGTAAACTGGATATAGCTTGACAATTCTGAGTGAACACAGGTTATAACTGAAATATATTACAAGATGTGCGTTTTTCTGTGGACTGTCTACGATTTTGCTGACTGCTGTAATGTTATTTAAAAATAAATTCCAAGTACTTCCTCTTAAATGATAATGGTAATATTTTTCAAGTACATAAACATGGCCCCGGATGGTAACCTGCAATTGCTTGAGTAAAGCAAACATATTTTAATCCTTAGGAACATGTTTGATTCAACATTTTAAGGATTTACCTTGGAATGCAATGTTTCCATGGACTGATTCATTTTAAGGCGAAATAGAGACTTCCATAATTCCAAATTGGTGGAGAACTGTGTGTCTATGCTTATATATTCCACATTACCTCTATATCGCACACCAAAAGTAATGACAACTATATTTCATGCCTGGAATAGAAATTTTGCATACATCCATAGATAAGGTGCCCTGCACATAGGGTGCTATGAGTTGTAGAGTAAATGCATCATGAGACATATTGTTCCAAGCCTTTGTGAAGCAATATTCAGCTAAATTAGACACTTGGGCATGCAGATACATAATATACTTTCTTTGAGGCAGCCAAATCTGTAAAACGTTTTATTTCAAATGGGGAAAAAAGATAAGGTTTCCCCTTGACATTAAGTCTAGTCGATTCCGACTCGCGGGGAGGAGGGGGGTCATCTCTTTTTCTAAGCTGAAGAGCCGGCACTGTCCGTAGACACCTAGGTCATGTGGCTGGCATGAATGCATGAAGCACTGTTACATTCCCACCAGAGTAGTACCTATTGATCTACTCACATTTTTCAAACTGCTAGGTTGGCAGAAGCTGGGCCTAACTGTGGGAGCTCATCCTGTTCAAACTGCTGACCTTTCAGTCTGCAAGTTCTGCAGCTTAGCGGTTTAACCCACTGCACCTCCGCAGCCCCATTTTAAATGGCAAGACTGCTGCAAATACCCACAACGATTTACTTCCATGATGTGATGTTTTTATTCAGAGTCAGAACCCTTGCAGAGACTCAAGAGAATCTCACCTTAATATTTTGGGTTTTTCTCCCTTTACAAAACAAAAACGCACTTTTAAAAACAAGAAGCATTCACGCTTATTAGTTATGTATATACCTAGCAATGTGCAAAGTGAAAGTATTTTATGTCAAATTACACCTTCCTCTTAGGCAGAGGAGATCTTTTACCCTGTTATAGAGAACAGCTTCCATAGTCTCTTACTATTGGCCATACTGGCTGGAGCTGATGGAGTTGTAAGCCATCGTAGAGTAAAAGAGTTCCTCTGGTTGTGAAGTGATTCCCATTATGATTTAGCCATGTGCATAATTTCAGTATATCTGTGTATACAGGTTGAGCAATCCTTATCTGAAACACTTGAGACCTGAAGTGCTGTGTATTTTGAAATATCTATATTTGCATATATGTGCATAAATTTGGGGGATGGGACCCAAGTCTAAATGCAACATTCATTTAGGTTTCATATATACACAAAGCCAGAAGGTAATTTCAGACAATATTTTAAATAACGTTGTGCATGAAACCAAGTATGTGTATCCTGAACTATCAGAAATAAAGGTGTCACAGTCTCAACCATCCAGATGGATAGTTTTGGATTTTTTAGGATTTGGGCATTCTGGATAACAGATGACTTCCTTTGACAAAATCTGACGTACATTAACTTGATCACAGTGGGGTTTACTTCTAAGTAAATAAATACACATAAGGTTTTGTTTTAGACCTGATTACAGGTTTGGATTTTTTCATTAGGTTGTTTATCTCACATCATTGTTGCTTTTTCTTTTCTCTTCTTTTCATGAAGGTTGGAAATGATAATCTGTTTGACAAGGGAGAAGTGAATTTTTGGGCTGAGAAATTAACAAAAGTGTATCTCCTCAATAAGCATCTCCTCCTGCTCATTCCGGTGACTCATCTCACGCCATGTGATCAACGAAAGCTACATCAATTGGCAAGATTTGCCTCTGATCAAGCCCAGCTGGTGGCACAACGTCTTCAAGAATTGCCTCCAACTCCAGAATTTTCCCAGACTGTAGAATTCACAAAGTTGGCTATCCAGAATCAAAGAATATCCCTTCTCCTTCAAATATTAGAGCTGTTGGAAGCTGGAGGTCATCCCCACCAAAAACAAGGAACATTTGAAAATAAGGGATAAGCTAAAGATATGCTCACTGCTACCTGCTAGTTAGAAACATTATGAGTGGAAGGAATGGTACGTTTATTTTGTATATCCTCCATGTACAAGGATCTAACAGCAACAAATGCTAGGCATTTATTTGTATAAGAATCCGTTCTGTCATCATTAGATATGATGTGGAAGACTTCTTCTGTAAATGCTGTGTTTTTAATCTGACCCAATGTGTTTTGATGCAGCTACTGAACGAAGACTTTTCCTGTTGATGCAATGCACCAGGTGCTGGTCACCTGTTGCTCTGATTTGCTGGTTTTATTCAACTAGTTTTTTTTATTTCCGTTGTCTAATGCTGCAATCCTTGTCTCCGTGTTGCTTTCGTTACATACTATGTTATGTGACCCGTCCTTAAAACAATCTTAAAGATGGCATTTATCAATGGCAAACCGCCATTAGAGTTCAATCTTAAAAATTTTAAATCATGGAAGACTTTAATTTAGGCACTATTTACTTTTGTAGTCACAAATAACAGCCTTTCCCTGTGTTGTAAGTACTTGGTTGCCCTTCCAGTTTAAGCAGCTCGGTATTAGAATGCAATTAGTTGTTCTTTCAGTTCTAATACTTTTCTTTAAGTGAAATCCATACTACGAGGGTTATCTGGAAAGTAAGGTTGCAAGAATTTTTTAAAATACAAATAATAAATATAAAGAAAACTTACATGGATTGTAGCATAGGTATTACATCATTTTCTGCATAATCTTACTTACTTGCTTACTTACTTAGGCGATCCCTCATTGGCCAAGTAGGATAGTCTTCCAGGATCAGTGTTCTGGTGGGTCCGTAGGTGACTGTGGAGCCCTATTCTTGCTCTGCATCTTCTCCCGCAGTGAGGGTATTGGTTTCCAGGTGGAAGGCGGTCTCGGTCGGGGTTGGCTTGGCGCACCTTCCTCTTGGCACGTTTCTCTCTTTCACCCTCCATTCGTGCCTCTTCAAATTCTGCAGCATTGCTGGTCACAGCTGACCTCCAGCTGGAGCTCTCAAGGGCCAGGACTTTCTAGTTGTCAGTGTCTATGCCAGAGTTTTTAAGGTTAGCTTTGAGCCCATCTTTAAATCTCTTTTCCTGTCCACCAACATTCCGTTTTCCATTCTTGAGTTCGGAGTAGAGCAACTGCTTTGGGAGATGGTGGTCAGGCATCTGGACAATATGGCCGGTCCAGCAGAGCTGATGGCGGAGGACCATCACTTCAGTGCTGGTGGTCTTTGCTTCTTCCAGCACGCTGACATTTGTCCGTCTGTCTTCCCAAGAGATTTGCAGGATTTTCCGGAGGCAGCGCTGATGGAATCGTTCCAGTGGTTGCATGTGGCATCTGTAGACAGTCCACGTCTCGCAGGTGTATAGCAGGGTTGGGAGGACAATAGCTTTATAAACAAGCACCTTGGTATCCCTACGGATGTCCGCATAATCACAATTCAGTTCAATACATTTTGTCAACCTTGGGACGGGCTTTTGATACTTATGTCATAGAAGTTTCTCTCCGCCTTTTTCAGCCAGTTCGTCACTTCGATTTTCACCTCATAATTGTCAGAAAAGTGTTTTCCACCAAGGTGTTCCTTCAATTTAGCAAACAGATGATAGTCACTGGGTACGATATTAGGGCTGTGAGAGGGGTGGCTTAAAACATCCCAATCAAATGAAGTCAACAACTCTTGTGTTGCATGAGTGGTGTGCGGACATGCATTGTCATGAAGGAGACAGACTCCCGCTGTCAGCATCCCATGGCATTTATTTTTAATGGCTTTGCAAAGTTTTTTCATGGTCTCACAATATATTCAGTACACATTTTGATTCATGCAATCTTGACATTATGTCCTCTCCATAAACTGAAATGATTTTGCGGTGAATTGCAGCGGCGTTCATTCCAGTGGCATTTAGGTAGCATATTACAGTGCGAACTTCGCACTTGGAGGGAAACGGAATGAAGACGCTCATCTCCAATCTTCACCACAACACCAGTCAATGAGCTACTGATAACTGGCACTGCTCGTTCACTTCTGCTGGCTTCCAGCTACACTTCAGCGATACCAACTTCTCCCATGATAATTCCCTGTGTGCCTTGTAACCTTACTTTCCAAATAACCCTCATACTTAAAAACATGTCTTCCCCCAGAAGAACTCAGCAAATAAGGTTGCTTGTTTACTGCAGTTATGAAGCAGTTTATTTAGTAATATATTTCAGAAATGGGATAGGAAAAATAAAGCTGCCATCCTTAAGCATGATTCACTAAGACCATATTAGAAACTTCCTTTAGATATGGACTCAGACACAACTGTAAGGTCTTTGTGATACATTTGCATTTTTTTTTACATTAATATATTGAACGGATGTATACTGCCAAACTGTAAATATTTTTATGCCTGGTGATAAACATGCTGCAGACACTGTTTCTTCCCTTGGTCATGGCTAAGAATTGTGGTACGAGAGCCTTCAGAGCTATTCTTATAGTGATGAATATCAAGATACCAACTCCAGATGCCATTTGTAAAGTGGAGTTGTGTATCAATTTCATGTATATCAAATATTGAAAGATAAAAAGGAAGTTGCTACCTGAAACATCATTTTTCAAATGTAAATAATATATATGACACATTCCGGTAGGTGGCGCCATAATACATCTTTTGCCGTAGGACACCATATTGACGAATGTATCAACATTGAGGAGTTGCACAAATATTGCATTAGTAATGCAACTTTAGTGAATCCATCCTAAATATTTTTCTCCTTAAGGTACAATTTAATCACATTTACTGTAAACAAAGAGAAGGCCTGTTCTGAGAGAAAGCTTATCCAATTGCTTTTAAACCCCTATCAAATGTGAAAGAAAGCTCCCCAATATTTCACTTGGAAGGAAGAAAAATCTTTACTGCTTTGATTTTATTATATTAAATTAGTGGTTTTATTTGAAAAGCCATAAATGGGTAATTGGTTTTGGGAAAAGGTACGGTGGTGAGCTGCCATTTCATCACATTTTGGTGTCATTTAACTTTTGGGTTATATTTAGCTAAATTTAATACTTCTGGCTAACTATATATTGGGTTGCTGTGCGTTTTCTGGGCTGTTATAGCAAGTTCCAGAAGCATTCTCTCCTATGGCAGGCATCCTCAAAAGTTGTGCGGTCTTTGGAAACTTAACAAGGGAGGTTTATATATCTGTGGAATATCCAGGTTGCGAGAAAGAACTCTTGTCTGTTTGAGCAAGAGTGAATGATGCAATTGGCCACCTTGATTAGTATTTAATGGCCTTGCAGCCTCAAAGTCTGTCTGATTGCTGTCTGAGGGAGCCTTTGTTGGGAGGTGTAACTGGCCCTGATTGATTCTTGTCTGTAATTCCCATTTTTGAGCGTTGCTCTTTATTTGCTGTCCTGATTTTAGAGTTTTTATAAATACTGGCAGCCAGATTTTGTTCATTTTCATGGTTTCTTCCTTTCTGTTGAAATTATCCACATGCATGTGGATTTCAGTGGCTTCTCTGTGTAGTCTGACATGGTGGTTGTTGGAGTGATCCAGCATTTCTGTGTTCTGAAATAATATGCTGTGTCCAGGTTGGTTCATCAGATGGACTACTATGGCTGAATTCCAGACAGGAATCAATCAGGGCTAACACCTCTCAACAAATGATTCCCCCAGTCAGGAAGCAGTCAGGCTTTGAAGCTGCAAGGCCGTTCAATGCTAATCAAGATGGCCAATTGTAACATTCACCCTTGCCTCAACCAGACAAGAGTTCTTTCTTCTGCCCTGGACATTATCCCACAGATATATAAAAGCCACTTGCCCAGTTTCCAACAGACCTCACAACTCCTCAGGATGCCTGCCATAGATGTGGGTGAAGCATCAGGAGAGAATGCTTCTGGAACACGGTCATACAGCCTGGAAAACTCACAGCAACCCAGTGATTCCGGCTATGAAAGCCTTCGACAACACATTTAACTCTTATTCTGTCATATATTTGGCAGATCTTGACATTGTACATGTCAGAATGAGAGAGCAAAACGAGTTGAGTTTGATGAGAACTAAGTATCTCAAGAAACATAGTTAATTAGTAAACAACATAACTTTAAGAAACAGCCTTATCACTTTAAACAAAAGTCTTATGGCTTTAAACGCTGTAGTATCCTTCGGGTTTATGGGCAGCAAATAATTGTACATCATCTTGTGTGCATTTCATCACACTGTGAGTTACTGTGTAACTTTTCAATCAGAAACCTTTAAACCTTAAACAGCAGCTGGGAAGGAACAAACGTCTGCGCCTAAGTAGCTCCCTGTGGCCTGTTTAATCAGCCCGTTATCTTAAATTTTGCTTGTCCAAACTGTTGTTATGGATTGGTCTTTGCATTATAGCACTGGCTTTGTTAGGTTTTTTAATGGAAGTCCTCTGGTGTGAACCCACTGTTTTAAAGCCCAATTGTTTTCTGCCTTCTCTTATTCCCTCCACTATAAATTAACTCACAGCATTTCATAAAAATGCATGTTTAAAGCTGCCCCTTTCCCACTGCCTCCCTGAGCACACTTGGCGGAACATCAAATCCCAGTGAACCCAATTAGATTTCCTTTTTTCTGAATGCAGACCATGATTTTGCAGCTGAAAAGGTAGATTTCCCCCCAATCTACTTTAACACAAGCACAACAATAGGACCAAAGAGACGCTTTCCAGGGTTTCCACAACAGTTTAATCTAGGAAGAGTGCAGCTGTTTTGACTGGGATGAGAGGTTTTTGTGCTGTGCAAGCTTACAAATAGAGGCTAATCTGTTTGGAGGATGTTTGTGTGCCTGTCACGGGAATGCAAGCACTCACGGGGTGTTGTCTCCATTAGAAACATTGGCGTCCTGCACCCCCATTTCAAAGAATCCTTGAGTTGGGAGGGACCCCAAAGACCATCCAGTCCAACCCCATTCTGCCATGCAGGAAAATACAATCAAAATACCACTGATAAATAGGAGCCCCTGGTGGCGCAATGCTCAGGCAGGACTGCTGTCTGAAAGGTTGGTGGTTTGAATCCGGGGAGTGGGATGAGTTCCCATCTGTCAGCTTCAGCTTCTCATGTGGGGACATGAGAGAAACCTCCCACAGGATGGTAAAACATCCAGGCGTCCCCTGGGCAATGTCCTTGCAGACAGCCAATTCTCTCACACAAGAAGCAACTTGCAGTTTCTCAAGTTGCTCCTGACATAACACCCCCCCCCAACAAAAACTCTGATAGATGGCCAGTCAGCGTCTGCTTAAAAATCTCCAGAGAAGGAGACTCCCAGGCAGCATAGGTGAATGTTCAAATATCCTGTTTCAGGAGATTTGTTCATACCCAACAAGCAGAAGTTGTGAAATCCAGTATTTGTTATCTAATTTGTTATCTTTCTGCATTTATATCCAGAAAGAAAGAAAGAAAAAGGCCATTCCGGTTACTGTGAGATTTCCAGGTGGTATGGCCATGTTCCAGAAGCATTCTCTCCTGATGTTTTGCCCACATCTATGGCAGGCATCCTCAAAGGTTGTGCAGTCAGTTGGAAACTAGATAAGTGAAGTTTATGTATCTGTGGCTGATTTATGCCTGGGTGAATCCTTTGTTGGAAGGTGTTTGCTGCCCGATTGTTTCATGCCAGGAATTCCCCTGGTTTTTGTTTTTGTAGTCTTCCTTATTATTTACTGTCCTGATTTTAGAATTTTTAAAATACTGGTAGTCAGATTTTGTACATTTTCATGGTTTGTTGCCTGGGGGGATTTTTTTAGGTCATTCGCCTCTTGCTTTGTTTGGGTGACATTGCAGAATGACTGCAATTTGATACCACTGTTAACAGCCATGGCTCAATGCTATGGGATCACGGGAAATATAATTTGAAGTGTTAACAGTGGCCCTAGGATTCCATACCACTGAGCCAGTTAAAGTGGAGTCAAACCCCATTCCACAGTAGAGATGGGGAGTGGGGAAACTTTTAAGTTCTTGGCCAGTTTGCATAGCAGGAAAATATCACTCTTTGCCAAGGGGAGCTAATAAATAATCCTGCAGGCCTTGGCTTGAGAATAGATTTGGGAAGAATCTACTACACATTACAGTCTTGTCACTTGGAACTGCCATGGCTTCATACTATGGTATCCTGGGAGAGCTTGCTGGGAAGTGGCACTATTTAGCAGAGAAAGCTAAGCTGTTTCTCAACCTGGTGATCACGAGATGTCAGAGGGGTCACCAAAGACCATCAGAAAACACAGTATTTTGTGTTGGTCATGGGGGTTGTGTGTGGGAATTGTGGCCCAATTCTATCATTGGTGGGGTTCAGAATGCTCTTTGATTGTAGATGAACCCATAAATCCCAGCAACTACAACTCCCAAATATCAAGGTCTATTTCCCACAAAAGTTGACCAGTATTCACATTTGGGCGTATTGATGATTCGTGCCAAATTTGGTCCAGATCCATCATTTTTGAGTCCACAGTGCTCTCTGGATGTAGGGGAACTACAACTCCAAAACTCAAGGTCAATGCCCACTAAACCCTCCCAGTACTTTCTGTTGGTCATGGGAGTTCTGTGTGCCAAGTTTGGTTCAATTCCAACATTAGTGGAGTTCAGAGTGCTCTTTGATTGTAGGTGAACTATAAATTGCAGCAACTACAACTCCTAAATGACAAAATCAATCCCTCCTTCCTGTCTGGAATTCCCCCTTTTTAAATGTTCTTTATTTACTGTTATGATTTTAGAGTTCTTTTTAATGCTGGTTGCAATATTTTGTTCATTTTCATGGTTTTCTCCTTTCTGTTGAAATTGTCCACATGCTTATAGATTTCAATGGCTTCTCTGTGTAGTCTGATATGGTAGTTGTTATTCGTCCAACATTTCTGTGTTCTCAAATAATACACTGTGGCTTGAGAATAGATATGAAATGCATCTACTATACTGTATATTGCAGTCTTGACACTTGGAGCTGCCATGCTATGGTATCCTGAGATTGAGAGCTTGTTGGGAAGTGGCACTATTCAGAGAAGGTTATAGGTAAAGGTTTTCCCCTGACATTAAGTCCAGGCGTGTCCAACTCTGGCGGTTGGTGCTCATTTACATTTCTAAGCCAAAAAGCCGGTGTTGTCCATAGATACCTCCAAGGTCATGTGGCCGGCATGACTGCATGGAGTGCTGTTACCTTCCCACTGGAGCAGTACCTATTGATTTACTCACATTTGCATGTTTTCAAACTGCAAGGTTGGCAGAAGCTGGGGCTAACAGCAGAAGCTCATGCTGCTCCCCAGATTTGAGCATGTGACCTTTCGGTCAGCAAGTTCAGTAGTTTAACCTGCTATGCCACCAGGAGGGTTAAGTTTGCACAGTAAGAAAATACAATTTTTTGCCAAGATGAGCTAATAAATAATCCAGCAGACTTTAGCTTGAGAATAGATATGGGAGGGATCTACTACATATTGCAGTCTTGACACTTGGAACTACCATAGCTTCGTGCTATGGTATCCCGGGATTGAGAGTTTGGTGGGAAGTGGCACTATTTAGCAGAGAAGGCTAAGGACCTTGTAAAGCTACAACTCCCAAGATTCCATAGCACTGGGCCGTGGAGGTATTTATTTATCGTATCAGAGGTGAACCAAGGGTACAGTTGTAATGTATTTAAAAAACACAAAGTTTGAAAACTTGGCATTATATTAAATGTTCTTTGACCAGTAGCTGGCCACTTGGAGTGCCTCTGGTGTTGCTATAAGAAGGTCCTTCATTGTGCATGGGGCAGGGCTCAGACCGCATTGTAGTAGGTGGTCTGTGGTTTGCTCTTCTCCACACTCGCATGTCGTGAACTCCAATTTGTGGACCCATTTAAGGTTGGCTCTGCATCTCATGGTGCTAGAGCGCAGTCTGTTCTGCACCTTCCAAGCTGCCCAGTCTTCTGTGTGTCATTTGGTACCAGCCATGGCTTGAGGTTCCGTGTTTTAGCCTGCCACTTTTGGACTCTTGCTTGCTGAGGTGTTCCTGCAAGTATGTCCGTAGATCTTAGAAAACTACTTCTTGATTTAAGGCTTAAGTAGCTGGGGGGGGGGGGGGGGGGCGAAGCTGTTAGGAAAGGTGGGAGTTGAAATCCAAAACACATGGATGGCCAAAGTTGGCCCAGGCCTGATCTATACAGAGGAGGAAGAAAAACTGATTGGGAAGAGGACAGAAATGTTGTGAGCTCCACTTTGTGGCCCCATTTAAGGTTGGCTCTGCATTTGGGCCCAGTGTTTTATGTGCCCAGGAGGGAGTCTCTAGTTCGGTACCAGCCATGGCTTAAGGTTCTGTGATTGCTAATAGTATGATAGCTGGGTCTGGAAGCTCCAAGTGTCACAGACATGTCGCATCGCTCCTTTGGGAGCGATGCTTTCGCAAGAGAGACTTAGCTAATGTAAGCCAGGCCGGAGACAGATAATATAGAAGGAATGTAAGAGTTCTTTAATGGTGAAACCCTAACCCTTACCCTGAACTGTACCATATAAGCTTAACCCCTTACACAAACCCTAACCCTTAGCGTCCCCTCCTTCCTTCCTCGCTCTCCTTCTGCCCCCTCTTTTCCCTTATTCACAGCCACCTTTGCGGCATCTCCGTAACGCTCTGAGCTTCTGGACCCACCTATCATGCTATCACCCCTTGTTTTGGCCCTGCCACTTTTGGACTCTGGCTTGCTGAGGTGTTCCTGCGAGTATCTCTGCAGATCTTAGAAAATTATTTCTAGGCTTAAGTGGCTCGTTGGGGGGGGGGGGGGGGGGGAGGGGCCTGAGTCTGTTAGGAATGGTGGGAGTTGAATTCCAAAAACACATGGATAGCCAAAGTTGGTCCGGGCCAAAAGAGGAAGAAAAAGAATTTGGGAAGAGGACAGAAATGTTGTGGAATCCACTTTGTGGCCCCATTTAAGGTTGGCTCTGCATCTGGGCGCAGTCTTTTGTGCACCCAGGAGGGAGTCTCTCATTCGGTGCCAGCCATGGCTTGAGGTTCTGCGTTTTAGCCTGTCACTTTTGGACTCTGGCTTGCTGAGGTGTTCCTGCCAGAATCTTTGAAGATCTTAGAAAACTATTTCTAGCATAAGTGGCTGGGGGGGGGGGGGGCGAAGCTGTTAGGAAATGGTGGGTGTTGAAGTCCAAAAACACATGGATGGCCAAAGTTGGCCCAGGCCTGATCTATACAGAGGGGGAAGAAAAAGAGATTGGGAAGAGGACAGAAATGGAGGAGAAAAGAGGAGGCGGGGCAGAAGGGAAGGAAGCCGAGGCTTGGAAGGCGGGGCTCCTCTCTCTCTCTGCCTGTCCTGGCTGGGAAGCCTTCTCGGGGCTGTGTGTCAAAGGAGGCGCGGAGCTGGCTCGGCCAGTCCGATCACAAGACCTTGAGCGCCGGCCAAGTCTGGGAAGGGCGAGAGAGGAGTCAGCAGCAGCCCGCGGGCTCCCGGAGAAAGAAGGAAGGAAGGAAGGAAAGAAGGAAAGCCCTGCTTCCTCCCTTCCCCAGACTCCCAAGCCCCATCCCCAGCCTTTTGTTTGCCAAAAGAGGGGGGCAGAAAGAGCCCTGTTGCGTGGCACACAAGGGATCCTGGGTGGGAGGAGGAGGAGGAGGAGTCACTCTTGTTTTCCCGCCCTGAGCCTGGCTTGGAACTCTTTGAAGGCTCCTAGAGAGTGGAGAGACCTCCAGGGATTCAGCCTCTTGGCCCGCACTGTTGGAACTCAATGCTGTTTGGGCACCACTCTCTTTAACAGCCACATCTCCTGGGAGAGTGGTAATTCTAACGAGGTCTTCCGCCTTCGTCCCTGCCCCGACCAAACTACAACTCCCAAGATCCCGCCGCGTTGAGCCATCATGGCGTTTAGTTCTTCGGCGTAGAGAGGCGTTTGGGTGTCTAGACACGCCCGAGGCGCGCAACGTCGCTAAAAATTTGGGTTGTTTTCCCAGAAGCATTCTCTCCTGACGTTTCGCCTGCAACCTTGTGATTCCAGCCATGAAACCCTGTGCTAAAGGATCCTTTATCAGCCTCTCTCCCGTTTACAAAGTAGCCCTTCCCGGACTTTCGTGCTCCGGGTTTTATGAAGGTTTCAAACTCCCACTCGCTTCCAGCTTCAGGAGGCTGAAGTCCACAATGCATCTAGGCTGCTGACTTAGTGCAGAGTTTGGCACCACTTTTAACTGCCATGGCTCAAAAGGGTCGTGGGAGTTGTGGTTTTCCAAAGTCTTTCGCCTTCTACCAAAAAACTCCCATCAAACAATCCCAGGATCCAAACTGCGTTAATTCTACAGTGAAGAAACACCCTCCCCCCAAAGCCCCAAGATTGAGGAATCCTGGCTGTGTTAACAAGGCCTCACCAAGCTGTAAATCCCAGGATCCAAACTGCGTTAATTCTACAGTGCAGAAGCACTCCCAAAGCCCAAGATTGAGGAATCCTGGCTGTATTCAAAGGCCCCACCAAACTATAAATCCCTGGATCCAAACTGCGTTAATTCTACAGTGTAGAAGTATCCCAACTCAGTGCCCGAAACAGGAATCCTGGCTGTGTTAAAAAGGCTGTAAATCCCAGGATCCAAACTGCATTAATTCTACAGTGTAGAAACACCCCCCCCCCCCAAATCCCAAAATTGAGGAATCCTGGCTGTGTTGAAAGGCCCCACCAAACTATAAATCTCAGGATCCAAACTATTAATTCTACAATATAGAAGCACCCCCCAAAACCCCAAGATTTGAGGAATCCTGGTTGTGTTAACAAGACCTCACCAAACTATAAATCCCAGGATCCAAACTGCGTTAATTGTACACTCTTAACCCAAAGCCCCAAGACTGAGGAATCCTGGCTGTGTTGAAAGGCCCCACCAAGCTCTCAATCCCAGGATCCAAACTGCGTTAATTCTGCAGTGTAGAAACACCCTCCCCAAAGCGCCCCCAAGACTGTGTTCCCTTTCCAGCTTCCCACTGAGGTCTCGCGCACAAAGGAGCACACACTGCTGGCTCTGTTGAGCGCGTGCCTAGCACGGCCTGGGATCTTCTTGTTTGCGTTGCAAAAAAATGGAGAAGGATAAGCACCAGGCAGGATAGGAAACTGCAAAAGTTGGGAACTGCAGAAAGACAGATAGCAAATGTAACAAATCTGTAAAATTCAAAGGCTTGGAAGAGGGAGAGAAACTGCTCCAAACACTCCCTCCTTTTACTTGCAAGCAAGCAAGCACGCTCTCCTTCCTCCTCCTCCTTCTGGATCGGCTCTTCCATTCGCTCCGCCTCCCCGCCCTCCGGGTCACGGAGAGGAAAATTGGCGGCGGCCAATGAGAGCGGTGCGGCGCCCCGGAGTGGGCGTGGCTAAGGGAGGTGGGCGGGGCGCCGTTGCTGGGACACCCGGCTGGGCCAGGGCTGGGCCCCCTCCCGCCGCGGCCCCGGCGTTTATATATGGGGCGTGTTCCCCAGCCGCCAAGTTCCCGCAGCGGGGAGAGAGAGAGGGAGTGAGAGAGAGAGAGAGAAGGGAGAAAGCAAGCAAGCAAGCAAGCACAGCAAGATCTGTGCTTCCCCATCTCTTGCTGCAAAAACAAAAAAAAAGGGAAGGAAAAGCGCCCCCCCCTTTTTGAAATAGGACTTGATTTCCCGCCTCCAGCCACCAGCCCCCTCACCTTATCCAGTCGTGGCTCGTCCAAAGCTCCCGAGGAGAGTGGGATCTTTCGGTCCTTGCTGCATTTCCGACCATTACAGGATCTAGACATGTCTGCGACGCTGTTATCTGCCTTCTACGACATCGACTTGTTCTGCAAGGTGAGAAGSAGGGAGGGAAGGAGGGAGGGGTGGCTTTGGGAAGGAACTTGTTGGCTGGGGAAAGTCTGCAGTTGTTGCAAAGGCCCGGGAACGAGCTGTGGGGAGTTCAGCACGCCTTTTGCATTGGCCTGCTGTGCTTTAAGAGCTGTGCCTCTTCACTTGGGAGTCAGTCCCTATTGGGCTGAATAGGGCTAGTTTGCAAGAGGAGTCTGCAAACTTGCAAAAGAAGCCTCCAAACTTGCAAAAGAAGCCAGAACGACCCTTTTCACTTGGGAATCAGTCCCTGTTGGGCTGAATAGGGCTAGTTTTGCAAAAGGAATCTGCAAAGTTGCAAAAGAAGTCTGCAAAAGAAGCCAGAACGACCCCTTTCACTTGGGAGTCGGTCCCTATACGGCTGAATAGGGCTAGTTTGCAAAAGAAGTCTGCAAACGACCCTTTTCACTTGGGAATCAGTCCCTATTGGGTTGAATAGGGCTAGTTTGCAAAATAAGCCTGCAAACTTGCAAAAGAAGTCTGCAAATTTGCAAAAGAAGTCTGCAAACGACCCTTTTCTCTTGGGAGTCAGTCCCTATTGGGCTGAATAGGGCTAGTTTGCAAACTTGCAAACCTTTATTTTGTTGTTTTGCAACAAGTGCAATTGGGAGTAGACTTCAAATTTCTGAGTAACTTCGATTTGGGACTGTTTGGAGAAGATTCGTATGCATAATGCAAAGGGGCCTTCAAGTCCTTTTAACTTTTGTGTTTTCAAATACTTTTTAAACTATACCCTCGCTTCTGATACGATAAATAAGCTTTGCAGGACGTTCCTTTTTGCAGAGAGGTTTTGCTTTGTGGTGGAAACAGAATAGTAACGGATTTAGAATAGTAATTTGCTATTCTAAACTTATTTCTTGTTGCTCTTTGGAGAAGAGAAAGAATATAGTCCCTTTGCTTATAAGTTTGCTTTGCAATAGAGAATAGTAAGGAGAAAGGGTGTACTATGAACTCTTTATCTTTACTCTTTGCTTTTTTGGAGAACTGGAATTAGTCTAACCCAGGCATAGGCAAACTTAGGCCCTCCAGGTGTTTTGGACTCCAATTCCCAGCATTCCTAACAGCCTCAGGCCCTTTCCTTTCCCCCCTCAGCCGCTTAAGCGGTTGAGGGGGGAAAGGAAGGGGCCTGAGGCTGTTAGGAATGGTGGGAGTTGGAGTCCAAAACACCTGGAGGGCCCATGCCTGCTCTAAGCCTATCTACATTGCCATATAATGCAGAAACTCCTTACTATATGGTCAGTGTAGCCCCCTCTAACTGCATTAAAGTAGTCTATAATAATAATCAGCTAATGTATTAAATGCTTGTAAACTGGGCTTTGGAGAGGGACGTGTCGCCTTCCAGATCACAACTCTCTTTGCAAGAAGCAAGAAAGAGAAGGGTGCATTAGTGGACACCATTGGAACTTGCAACGCATAGCAGAACAACAACGAGGAAGGGTGTGTCCTGCACACATCCAATTTGCAGATTTGTACGAAGAAGAGAGGGTGGGAACTTTTATTTTTGGTGGAACTTTTATTTTTACCTATCTAACTCTCCTTGGGGTTGTTGCAAATTCTCCCGAGCTGCATGGCCATGCTCCAGAAGCATTCTCTCCTGACGCTGCACCCACATCCATGGCAGGCCATCCTCAATCGTTACAACCTCAGGAGAGAATGCTTCTGGAACATGGCCATACATCCCCGGGAAAACTTCACAGCAACCCAATTATTTCTTATATGAGTGGCTGTGAGTTTTCCAAAGTGTATGGCTATTGTTCCAGAAGCATTCTCTCCTGACGTTTCGCCCACATCTCTGGCAGGCATCCTCAGAGGTTGTGGGGTTATATAGATTTTATATCTTCTGCAACATTGGTTGTTTTTGAACTGTTAGGGCGGCTTCCAAAAGTTTGGCTGCAACAAGTCATAACGATTGAATCGGGGAAGAAGTGCAAGTTTAGCCTCGAGTGGGAGGGGTTTTGAGAGCAAAAAGAAAACACCCCAAGTTTTAAATCTCGGCTCAGAATGGCTTGGAGAACGGCGGGAAGGGAGGCTTGAGTTGTCATGGGGGGAGGGAGGGGTTTTGAGACCAAAAGAAAACCCCCAAAGTTTTAAATCTCAGCTCAGACTTGCTTGGAGCGGCGGGAGGGAGGTTTGTGTATGTTTTAGCAAGTTTTTGTTCTATTTTTAAATTTTTTCTGTATGGTTTTTCTTTCTGGCAATTGAATGTTTTGCCTGTTTTTTTGCACACGTTTTAACGGATTTGTATGTTTTTATGACGTTTGTTTTTAATTTTTCTGTATGGTTTTCCTTTCTGGCAATTGAATGTTTTGCCTTGTATGTTGGAACCTGCCCAGAGTAGGGCTACAGTATAGAAATTATTATTCTACTGTCGAAGGCTTTCAAGGCTGGAATCAATGGGTTGTTGTGAGTTTCCGGGCTGTATGGCCATGTTCCAGAGGCATTCTCTCCTGACGTTTCGTACAGGCGTAATCACAGGTTGTGAGATCTGTTGGAAACTCTGCAAGTGGAGTTTATATATCTGTGGAATGTCTGTTTGATTGTCAGTGTGAATGCTGCAATCGACCACCTTGATTAGCATTGAATAGCCTTGCAGCTTCGAGGCTTGGCTGCTTCCTGCCTGGGGGAATCCTTGGTTGGGTGTTAGCTGGCCCTGATTGTTTCTTGTCTGGAATTCCTCTATTTTTAGCATTGTTTTTTTTCATTATTCTGAATTTAGAGGTTTTTTAAAAATACCAGTAGTTAGATTTTGTTCATTTTCAATGCCCATGCCTGACCCCACAACCTCTGAGGATGCCTGGTGAGCCGTTAGGAGAGAATGCTTCTGGAACATGGCCATACAGCCCGGAAAACCCACAGCAACCCTATTGTTGTGTCAGTCAGTGCAAGGAGGGAAAGAAAAAGGAAGGCCTGGACAGAACTGGCGGGGGAGGGCAAACTCTTTCCCCAGTCACCATGGGCCATAAAGCCTGGAAAACTAATCTTGTTGTTGTGGTCAGCCAATGCAAGGAGGGAAATAAAGGGAAAGGCATGGACAGGTCGGGGGGGGGGGCAAACTCTTCCCCCAGTTACTGTGAGCCATAAAGCCTGGAAAACTATTATTATTACTACTACTACAAATGTTATTGTGGTCAGCCAATGCAAGGAGGGAAAGAAAGGGAAAGGCATGGAGGGGGGGGGGAGAGAAACTCTTCCCCCAGTCACTGTGGGCTATAAAGCCTGGAAAACTATTATTATTGTTGTTGTGGTCAGCCAATGCAAGGAGGGAAAGAAAGGGAAAGGCATGGACAGGTCGGGGGGGGGGACAAACTTTTCCCCAATCTCTGTGGGCCATAAAGCCTGGAAAATAACATTATTGTGGTCAGCCAATGCAAGGAGGGAAATGAAAGACATGGACAGGTCTGGGGGGAAAACAAACTCTTCCTTCCCCCAGTCACTTGTGGGCTTTATAGCCTGGAAAACTAATACTATTGTTGTTGTGGTCAGCCAATGCAAGGAAGGAAAGAAAGGGAAAGGCATGGACAGGTCTGGGGGAGAAATAAGCTCTTCTCCCAGTCACTTTGCACTGTTTTTCTTCCTGTTTTGTTGGTGTGTTTGCCTCCCCCTTTCCAACACTGATTCCTAACCCGACTCCTTTCTTTCCTGGCCCACATCCCCATTCCTCTCCCCTTTTTCCGGCTCCCAGACCGAGAAGTCCCTGAGCAGTATGCTGGACAAGAAGGCAGTGGGCAGCCCTGTGGGGAACGCGCCTGGCTCTGGCTTTGCACCGGGTTTCCTGAGGCGCCACTCGGCCAGCAACCTCCAGGCCTTGGCCAACGGAGGCCCCAAGTTCCCCAGCGGGTCGTCCTCGTCTTCATCATCTTCCTCCTCCTCTTCTCCGTCTTCTTTTGGGAGCCTCAAGGAGCCTGGCAATGGAGGAGGAGGGGGGAATATCAGCCCCACTCATCATCCCCACCAGCAGGCACCTGTTTCTTCTGCTCCTTCGAGTGCCGCCACCACCACCGCCTTGCTCAACAAGGAGAACAAGTTCCGGGACCGGTCCTTCAGCGAGAATGGCGAGCGGAGCCAACACCTCATGCAGCAGCTCCAGCAAGCGACGAAAGGAGGAGGAGGAGGAGGCAACGGGAATAACAACAACAATGGGAGTAATGGCGGAGGGGGCGCGCCTATCAACTCGACGCGCTACAAGACGGAGCTGTGCCGCCCCTTCGAGGAGAGCGGGGCCTGCAAGTACGGCGAGAAGTGCCAGTTCGCCCACGGCTTCCATGAGCTCCGCAGCCTCACGCGGCACCCCAAGTACAAGACGGAGCTCTGCCGCACTTTCCACACCATTGGCTTCTGCCCTTACGGCCCGCGCTGCCACTTCATCCACAACGCTGACGAGCGCCGCCCTGCGCCACCCAGTGGGAGCGCGCCACCTCCTCTCCCTCCTCCGCCTCCACAACAACAACAGGCCCAGCCTCCTCTTCCTCCTCCTCCTCATAGTAACGGCCAACCGCCTCCGCCTCCTCATCGCCATCACGCTGGCAGCACTGGCGACCTCCGAGCTGCTTTCGTCCCGCCTCACACTTCCTCCATCCGGGACCTTCCCCTCTCAGGCTTCGGGGTGCTGCACTCTCGCGAGAGGCCCAAACTGCACCACAGCCTCAGCTTCTCCGGCTTCTCTGCCCATCACCATGGCAACCACATCACCGCGGGAGGCCTAGAAGTGGCTGCTGCAGCCGCGGCCTTGCTTTTGGAGAGCGGCCCAGGAGGAGTCGGGACAGCAGGAGGGGGTTCCCGCACGCCGCCACCGCTTCCCTCCTCGTCCTACTGCGATGATTTAGTGGCCTCCCCACCGTCGTGTGCCAACAACGCCTTCGCCTTCTCAGCCGGGCAGGAGTTAGGCAGCCTCATTGCGCCAGCGCTGGCCTTGCCGCCTCCGCCTCCTCCTCAGAATGGCTGCTTCACCGCTTTCTATCGCTGCCACCAACAACAAGGAGGAGGAGGGAGCTGTTGTCCTGTTCCTCCTCCGCCGCCTCCTCCTCCCGCTCCTCCGGCCTCGCCGCCTTTCAGCTTCCAGCCCTTGCGCCGCCTCTCCGAGTCTCCCGTCTTTGATGCCGCGCCGCCTCCACCGCCCAGCCCGCCTGAGGACTCGCTCTCTGACCGCGAGAGCTACCTGAGCGGCTCCCTCAGCTCTGGCTCCCTCAGCGGCTCCGAGTCGCCCGGCCTCGACTCTGGGAGGCGCCTCCCCATCTTCAGCCGCCTCTCAGTCTCCGATGACTGAGGAAGGGATTCCCTAAGAGCAGGCCTGGGCCAGCTTGGGCCTCTCTAAGGCAGGCCTAGGCCTGGGCCTACTTGGGCCTTCCCTCCAGTTGTTTTGGACTTCAACTCCCAGTATTCCTAACAGCCTCAGGCTCCTGCCTTTTCCCCCTCAGCCAATTAAGACAGGCCTAGGCCTACTTGGACCTTCGCTCCAGTTGTTTTGGACTCCCAATTCCCAGCATTCCTAACAGCCTCAGGCCCCTTCCTTTTCCCCCTCAGCCACTTGAGGCCTTCCCTCCAGGTGTTTTGGACTCCAACTCCCACCATTCCTGACAGCCTCAGGCCCTTTCCTTTTCCCCCTCAGCCACGCGGCTGAAGGGGAAAAGGAAGGGGCCTGAGGCTGTTAGGAATGCTGGGAGTTGGAGTCCAAAACACCTGGAGGGAAAAGCCTGGGTTAGACTAATCCCAGCTCTGTTGGAAGTCCAAAACACCTGGAGGGAAGACCCAAGTAGGCCCAGGCCTGCCTTGCTTGGAGTGACTCCCTTTCTCCCTTTTTTCCTTCAGTTGGGGGCAGGCTTCCCATCTCTCTCCTCTTCCTTTCCTTGACAGACTCCTCAGTTGAGGGGGCCACCTTACAATCCTTTGTCCCCTCCTCTTTCCTTGGTGTGACCCCCTTTAGTTGGGGAGTCAGCCTCCCTCTCCTTTCTCTTCCATTTGAGTGACCCCCCTTTCTCTGACCCCATGTCCTTTTGTCCATAGAGTTGCCTCTCTCCCCCCACTCTCCTTTTTTCTTGGGACGACCCCTCATTGGAAGCATCCTCCTTTTTTCTCCCCTTCCTCATCTTTCCTTGGGGTCACACTGAGCAGGCTGTTATCCCCCCCTCCTCCATTTCTCCTCCAAAGCAGAGACTGCAACCGCCTCCAGAAAACTTAACTAGCCAAGCTCGCACAGACTTTTGATTCTTGTTGTTTTTTCCCCCAGGTTTTTCATACTTTTGTCCCCCAGTATATGCCTTTTTAAAAAAACACCAAACGAAATCCTTCAATTGCTGAGCAAATTCAGAGAAGAGAAAGTGAAATAAATGTTTCTTTTTTTTCCTCTAAAGATATGAACAAAATAATTTTCATAAAGGCAAGAGAATATAGTCATCAAGAGAACAATCTCTTTTTGTTTTCGATCTACAAAGACTATTGGAAAAGGAGGATTTCCTTTCTTCTTGGTTTTTAATACGTTTTCCCCTTAATGTATGCCTTTTTTTGAGACAAAACAAAAATCCTTTGATTGCTGAGCAAATTCAGAGAGGAGAAAGCAAAAGAAATGTTTCTTTTTTTTTAAAGAGATGAACAAAATAATTTTCATAAAAGGCAAGAGAATAATCAAGAGAACAATCTCATTTTTTCTCAATCTACAAAGACTATTGGAAAAAGGAGGATTTCCTTTCTTTTTTTCCCCTTTTTATTTTTAGATTAGTTAACTGTGCACCATCACCAGCAGCCATTCCATCTTTCAAACGTGTGTGTTTATGTGGGGAGGGGAGGAGACGAAGGGTAAAATGAGCATCCGCAAACAAATCTACCCAATCCTACTCCCCCCAGGAATCAACAATCAGTCTGGAGGCCCATGAACTCTGCATTCCAGGCCCCTCCAGGTCTCTAGAAAACAAAACAAGAATGAGTCAGGAGTGTGGGGGTAATTTTTTTGCCTTTCAATCAAATTTAAAGTAAATGTACTAAATGTATAAGCTTTTAAAAGAAAAAAATCCAACATCCTGCCAAGAATATGCCTTGATAACACTCTAGTTTTTTTATATATATCTATATATATATTATAACATGCTAAAACTTCCATTCCAAAGTTTAATATTGGTTCCATTGCCACCACTTAGTGGATGTTTGGCTTAGAACAATTTTTGTTGCTTTATTTGGAAGCATTCAACTGAATTTAGTTTGTAATTGTTGGCGAATAACTGCTGATTTTTTAATTTTTTTTAGCTGAGTTGATTGCGCAAGTCACTGCACAACTCAATATGAAACTATTTAACTTATTTATTATCTTGTGAAAAGTATACATTGGTAATTTGTTCATACTGTATTTATCGGGTATGATGAAAAGCAATAGATATATATTCTTTTATTATGTTTAAATTATGATTGCCATTATTAATCGGCAAAATGTGGAGTGTGTTCTTTTCACAGTAATATATGCCTTTTTGTAACTTCACTTGGTTATTTTATTGTAAATGAGTAAAATTCTTAATTTAAGAGATTGTATGTAATATTTATTTCATGGATTTCTTTCCTTGTTTACGTAAATTGAAAGATTGCATTTGCTTTTTTTTATAGAAATCTGACTCAATGCTGTGGAAGTAGTTTGAGAAATTTCAATGGGTTTTTTAGAATGTACAATGGTTGTAACCCGTCCAAGCTGAAACCTACTTTGCAATCAGAATTTAAAGTGGCAGACCTAATTCAGACTTCTTAAAAATTAACCAAAAAAGTATTCGTGTTGCCTAACTTTCACCAATCACACTGTGATAGTCTCAAAAGTATGTAGCAATAAAAAGGGGTGGGGGTCCCAGTATTATATCTCATAGTGCCTTCATATAAGGGTCCATGCTTGCCTTAAAACTTCCTCAACCAAATAAGTATTTTTCTTAATGCTTGAGAATTTGAATGTAGGGCTGGGTTTTTAGCTACAAGAAATTGTACCACTCATCTTTTTATAAAAGGAGGCCACCTTTTAGATTTGATCCTTTTTTTTTGCATACATGATCATTTCTTTATTAAGAGTTCCAAAACATGAAACTTTCCTTGTTTTGAAAGTCAAGAGTTACCCAAAATTCCTTGAAAGGTGGATGAATGAGCAGTACTTTTTAAAAATAAAAATGTACATAGATACACGTTCAGCACTATGTACTCTTTGGACTACTTTAACAGAAGTATGTTTTGAATGTATCTAGAAGATAAGTCAACTTGAGTTGTAATATATTTTGGAGAGTCAGTTCACTACATATTTGGAGTGTGAGACTGTAAACCTTGTACTGTAAATGTTTTGTAGTTCTCCCAATAAAACTTTTGAGGAAAAAAATCCCAAGCTATTAAAGCCATGTCTGCGAGGTGCTGCTTCTTTATTAGTTTCCCCCTATCAGTATGTTGTCTAGCTAGAGATTAACCTGCTTTTGAACTGCAGAATTGCCCCATTCCTACAGAAACAGCTGGGAGGCTGCCAAAACCAATAAACTTGCCTTCCAGAACGTTCCAAAGTACGATTGCAAAAACTACAGTCTTGTATACATTAATGAAGGGGAGTGGTCTGATTTTCTCTGCATCTTTGCTGATTAAACAAATACATTGTGGCAAGCATAGGAATACAAAGAAAGCTAGTACTAGCTTATTCAATTACACTAGTATAGCCACTCTTCTGAAGAACCCAGAATGTATATTTATTAGGCCTTGCAGAGACGAAGACAATATATATAGGCATACAAATTGTCATTCTGACAGTTTAAATTACTTCCATTTGCAGTACAAAATCTGTAGTGTTGAATGTTGACTTTCTTGCTTCGTTCAAAGATTCCCTTCTGAAGCCTGTTGCCAGAGGAAACAGCAACTCATTTCTCTCTGCCACTGCAAAAACAAATACAAAAATACATCCTTTCTCGTTTTTTTCTACATCCTCAGGAAGAACCCAAGAGCGCACATGGGCTGGAGTTTTGGCCTCTGTTAGGAATGGGCGAAAGTATGACCATCTATATATAGATGGTGAACTTCTAGAATTCCGTGGCATTGGCCATTACACAGTGGGAGCCGCAGTCTTAACTGGTGCATCTAAACTAGAATCGATGCCGTTGGCACTATTAACTGCTATGTTTCATTGCTATGGAGACATGGAAATTGTAGTTTGGCAGGGCATAACACAGATGGGTAGAAGACCTTGTAAAACTACAATTCCTGGGATCCCATAACATTGAGCCATGGCAGTTAGTGTCAAACTGCATTAATTCTACAGTGGATCAGCCCTGTCCAACCTGTGACCTTCAGATATTTGGGACTCCCAACTCCTAGAAACCCTAGCCAGCTTGTCCAATGGTCAGAAATTCTAGGAGTTGGAAGTCCAAAACACGTGGAGGATCACAGGTTGTGTAGGCCTATGGATCTAACACCTGAGGGCCATTCTTTCCACCCTACTTGAGATTCATCTTCTCAACAATCTCATGGGAGGTAGCTCTTGTAAACAAGATAAATTGGACCACATTAAAGACTGATAGTTCCTGCCACTTGAGTCTAAGATAGGCACAGATGAGGACATGAGAAACAATTGGTTTACTACATGCAGATGCTCTGACTTGAATAGGGAATAAGCAGTGTCTATGCTGTGTTAGAAGAACTTGGCCCAAAGTGACACTTCATACCTGACTGTGTACAGTTCAAGACACGATCCTTGTAATATGGACACAGGTGTTGGACTTTTAAGTCTCAGAATTCCTAACATGCTCCATTTCTATTAAAGCAGTGGTTCTCAACCTGTGGGTCCCCAGGTGTTTTGGCCTACAACTCCCAGAAATCCCAGCCAGTTTACCAGCTGTTAGGATTTCTGGGAGTTGAAGGCCAAAAACATCTGGGGACCCCAGGTTGAGAACCACTGCATCAAAGCATCTCAGAGATCTCCATGTTGATCTGACTTAACCTGTGGGTCCCCAGGTGTTTTGGCCTACACCTCCCAGATATCCCAGCCAGTTTACCAGCTGTTAGGATTTCTGGGAGTTGAAGGCCAAAACATCTGAGGACCCACAGGTTGAGAACCACTGCCTTAAGCAAACCTGTAAGACTTCAAATCATTGCATTTGCAACACAAAACAGTTACAATATGCTAGCTTAAAATGGTTTTTATTTCCCCACAATTAGGTTTGCTTTTGTACACCTAAGGTTCATTAACATGGTTTCCTCCTGCTGTCACAATGATTTCTAAAAACACTAGCTGGAGTGCATTGCTTCCCCTCTGAGCTCTGTAGTTCAACCAATCCGGGACTGAGTTTCAGTAAGGAAATTAATGTTAGCTCAGCAATGATCATGGGTTGGCTACAGTTCCTATGTAGATCTCAGTGGTTTGTGGTTTCTGTAGGTCAGTTCTTGACTGAATAGCATAAAATAGGGATTTATTTAAGGAACAACCAGTTTGGCACCCCTTTAACTGCCATGGCTCAATGTGATTGAATCCTGGGAGCTGTAGCTTTGTAAGGTCTTGCAGCCTGCCAGAGTGCTGATGCCGCATCAGTATGGATCCCAGGATTCCATAGCATTGATCCATGGCAGTTAAAAGTGGTGTCAAACTGTAGTAATTCTACAGTGCAGATCCAGCCTTTGTTAGGAAGCAAGAAACAAGTATGAAGTGCAATGTACAAATAAATTTAAATGTGTCAGCCTTAGAATATACACTACAGGGATGGGTCGTTGCACTGGCGATTTTCCTCTAGCCTAGTGAAAAGGGGAGATTTGAATGGGGCAAACATGTATAGCCTGGCCTCTTAGACACCAAGCTACACTTGTTAAAATTGTTAAAAGACATTTCTGGGGTCCTGAAAATATCAAAGGGTGGCATTGTTCTCTAAACGTGTCCCCTATATTCAGGATATATCCTATATTCTGCCTTGTAGCCTTTTATCCATTAAGAGACTTTGGGCGTGAGTCACAGCAGTCTGGCATTTCCTGATTGGGAGATGGAGTCTGAAAAGTGGCAGTTACACATTACAGGCCGTTTGGTCCAGTGTTTTGCTATTTTTGTGGCAAATGCTTAAAAAGATTAGTAATCCAGAGTCAAACTGCAATGTATGTTGCTAAAATATTGGAACCAATAAAGAAGCTTTTTTAAAATCCTTAGGAACTATATAAGAATTTTATATAATAGCAGAAGCATTCAGTTCTTTTTAAAAAAACGTAGATGTATATATAACCTCAATTCAATGAAATGAGCAATACAGCTCAGATCTTTACTGTTGCTTTAAGGGGAGTAAGTGCATCTACACCAGACATGGGCAAACTTCAGTCCTCCAGGTGTTTTGGACTACAAGTCCCACAATTCCTAACAGCCAAACAGCTGTTAGGAATTGTCGGAGTTGTAGTCCAAAACACTTGGAGGACCGAAGTTTGCCCATGTATGATCTACACTGTAGAATTAATGCAGTTTGTCACCACTTTAACTACCATGGCTTAAGGCTATGAAATTGTGGGAGTTGTAGATTTGAAGGTTTCCAGCCCTTTCTGCGAAAGAGTGTCAAACTGCAACTCCCAGGATTGCGTAGCATTGAACCACAGTGGCCAAAATACTGTCAGACTACATTCATTTTACAGTGGAGATGCACCCACTGTTCTAATATTATTGGACTACAATTACAAGTATTAGTTCCCATTGTTGCTTCTGGGAATTAAAAGTGCAACGACATCAGGGAACCACTAAATTTAAACCTCAAGCTACAAGAGTGAGGAATGAGTCTGATTGCTTCACTCATGTCTTGTTTAGCAATGCAAAATGAGAGCATGGCTTCACATTCTCTGCATGTGTAGTTGGGGGCTGATAAGTAGATATCATATGTCACAACTGTCAATTTTACAAAAGACCCTCATGTCATCAAATATTCTGTTCCACGAGGAAAGAATAAATAAAAACCTATTTCGGACATGGTTGTGGCAATGAGGAAAACTTGCCTTTTCCCTCATTCGGCTTTTATGGTTCCTTTAAAAACACAGGACTTAAAGGACCATATGACACATTCCTAAATGGTTTCTCATCTCATCACTTACTGGATTGAACTATCATCATGGCACATCTTACCTATCAAAACAGCACACCTTGTGATAGCAATACACATGCTTTCCTATTTTGGGTAATCACTATTACGTTACTGGAAGGTAGTGTCCCTTGAGAACGGAGTAACAAAATATGAATGAGAACAACGAGTTGTCAGTTTGGGACTTCAACTCCCAGAAACCTCAGCCAGATTTTGGGAGTTTAAGTCTAAAACATCTAGGGGGTCAGGATCCCTGGGGGGGGGGGGTGTCACAAGGGAATGTCAGAGGGGTCGCCAAAGACTATCAGAAAACAATATTTTCTGTTGATCATGGGATTTATAAGTGGGAAGTTTGGCCCAATTCTATCGTTAGTGAGGTTTAGAATGCTCTTTGATTGTAGGCGAACTATAAATCCCAGTGTCTACAACTCTCAAATGGCAAGGTCTATTTTCCCCAAACGCCACCAGTGTTCAGGCTTGGGCATATTGAGTATTTGTGCCAAGATTGGTCGAGATCTATCATTCTTCAGGTCCATAGTGCTCTCTGGATGTAGGTGAACTACAACTCCAAAACTCAAGGTCAATGCCCACCAAACCCTTCCTGTATTTTCTGTTGGTCATGGGAGTTCTGTTTGCCAAGTTTGGTTCAATTCCATTGTTGATGGAGTTCAGAATGCTCTTTGATTGTAGGTGAACTATAAATCCCAGCAACTACAACTCCCAAATGACAAAATCAATCCCCCCCAACCCCACCAGTATTCAAATTGCGTATTGGGTATTTGTGCCAAATTTGGTCCAGTGAATGAAAATACATCCTGCATATCAGATATTTACTTTACGATTCATAACAATAGCAAAATTATAGTTATGAAGTAGCAATGAAAATAATTTTATGGTTGGGGGTCACCACAACATGAGGAACTGTATTAAGGGGTCATAGCATTAGGACAGTTGAGAACTACTGTTCTAGTTAGTAAAAAAGCAAAACTAAAACCAAATAACCTGAAAACCTGAGATTTGCCTTTTTTTCCCCCTTTTTTTTGCTCTGGGGAACACTTTCAGTTTCACAAAGAAGTGGTAGATTGCAAGAAGGGCGGCCAGTTCTCTACAGGAACTGAATGCTGTCCTAAGAAAACTTCCCAGAAATCTCAGCAGCAAAATTAAGGCAGACATGAAAAGATTTCTCAGTGAGCGGGTCAAAGTGGAGCCAGGAAGTTTAAAAGCCACAGGCACAGCGGGTCCCAAGCACATTCTCTGGTTGAAAACCAGCAACAGGCAAAGTATGGCTTTCTAGATTTTATTGACCTAGAGTTTATTGCATTTTCATCAAATGTGCTAACTAGAAGCGTTGGCAGTTGGAAATCTGGAGAGGTATTTTTTTGCTCACCTCTGATATAAATGGTAGCAATGATGTAGTAAATATTTCAGTTGCACGGTATCAAAAACTGTAGTGAACATGGCTATGGTAAAATGAGGTTATTGTTTGAAGCCGTCTTTTATGGTACAAAAGCCTCTCACAGCAGCCCAGAAGACAAAAGCAATGCAATATCGATTTGACTTTAATAAAATGGCCTAATATCCAAAAGGTCCATCGAATAATGGAAGCTATGTGGCTATCTATGTGAGTAGATCAATAGGTACTGCTCTGGTGGGAAGGTAACTGCTCCATGCAGTAATGCCGGCCACATGATCTTGGAGGCGTCTATGGACAACGCTGGATCTTCGGCTTAGAAATGGAGATGAGCACCATTCCCCAGAGTCGGACTTGACTCAATGTCAAGGGGAAACTTTTATCTTTACCTATGCAGGCTCAGCTTTGGTAAGTATTTGGATGGAAGTATGTCAATGAGGGCTGCATTTCAGAGGAAGGAAGTCACAAGAGCACATCTGAGCATACTTCGCTTAATAAACCTTATGAAGCTCATGGGGTTGCCACAAAATGCAGCAAGCAACTTGAAGGAACATGTGTACACATGGGCAATAAAACATCTGAGCTCAGATAGATTAAAAAAAACAACCACTTTCAGTCAAAAGTGTCAGAAAATACATGCACACTTGAGGCACATCTGCATTGTTAAATTAACCCAGTCTAACACCACTTTAGTTCAATGTGATGGAATTCTTGGAGTTGTCATTTTACAAGATCATTAGCCATATCTCCAAAGAATATTATTGCCTCACCGAAACTATAGCACCCAGGATTCCATAGCATTGAGACATGGTGGTTAAAGTGGTATCAAACTACATCAATTCTTCTCTGTAGATCGGTAGTTCCCAATCATTTTTTGGCCAGGGACCAATCTCCAACATTAGTACCAAAAGGGTTACGAATCAGTTTTTGGTCAACTTTAGATTCGGTTTGGGGTGCTGACTCAGGAAATTGCATTGGATACACCACATCAGCTCTAGTTTCTGATACAGAACATATGCCATGGTCAGCAACAGGGAAGGAGTGACAGGCAACACGAAAGGAGTGGAAATTAAATTAAATAAATAAATAAAGGACAAGGAGGCTCACAGACAAGACTTTCGTCCTAGCAGCCCACTGGTGGTCTGTGGCCCACAGGTTAAAAATCATTGGTTTTGGTGCAGCCATAGTTTCAAGAGAAAGTAAGGAGAAATAAGAGAGTCTTGAGAATTTTCCTGTCATAGTAAACCAAGGTTCATCAAAGCAGTCTATGAGGCCTGCTGCTGAAGAAGCATCCCTTTGCCAGGAGGACTAGCGATGCCAAGAGTGAGTGTTTGTAGCTACCCTGCAGCAATGGGCTGTTCCCACACAAACTAAAAGCAGCGAAGTGCTTTTGTTAGATTATCAATGCCTCTTTAGAGGGAATTAAAAATAACTGCTATTTTTCCAAGCCTTGCCCTATTCTGCAAAGCAAAGAAGTGACCATGCCACTGGGCTCCAGTTTCTTTGCATGAATTAAGGCCCTTTGAAGGATGCTGCTCTTCTTGGAAAAATATGTTCAACCTTTTTAAAGCAAGCATGGAAAGGAAACAGGACTGTAATCAGATGTGCTGCTTTTCTCCTCTAAAACTTTTTTTAATACACTCACACACAACTATTTGTATCTGCAGCCAAACTTCACTTCATGGAAAATCTCTTGCTTTGTGTTTTTGCTAATTGCACACATTGGCCAGACTTTGTGCTGAATTTGTATGAGTATGTTCTAGATTAAGTGCTGAAAACTTGGAATGTAGCAGCTGTGCTGGATCTTGCTGAATGCCTTGTGAATTGCAGAACTGGGCCCAAACACCAGTGAAAAGTAGCTCTAGCCTGCTGGAGTTTAGGTAGTAGAAACTTTACATTGCAGAATGGTAGTTTCAACTTACTGGATGGTCTGCATTTCAAATATATTTTCATGGAAGGATAAGAAACTGCCTTGAATGCTGAAGGGACAAAGTCACTCCAAACTGTGAAGTAAAGACTCTAGTTTGAGCTTTAATAGAATTCTGTCTGCTTTATTCTGAGTTTAATGAGGGCACAAAACTTTCCATTGGAGACAATGACAATAACATTACTTATTTACCATATTTACATACCACCTTTCTCAACCCGAAGGTGACTCAAGGCGGTTTACAATCGGCATAATTCAGTGCCCCCAACAACATAAAATATAGTTAAAACATTAATATAGTATAAACCATATAAAAACAATAAAATAATAATAAATAATAACAAAAACAATAAAGACAATAAAACACATACATAATAATAATAGCAATAAAAAACAATAAAACACAAGTCCTCAGCGTCTCATTATTAAAATCACTTTCCAGTTGTATCAGTCTAAACCAGGGGTCCACAAACTTTTTGGACAGAGGGCCAGGTCACAGTCCCTCAAACTGATGGAGGGCCGGATTATAATTTGAAAAAAAAACATGAATTCCTATGCACGCTGCACATATCTTATTTGTAGTGTAAAAAACACTAAAACAATACAATAATTAAAATGTGGAAAATGTTAACAAATATAAACTTATTAGTATTTAAATGGGAAATGTTGGCCTGCTTTTTGGCTGATGAGATAGGATTGTTGTTGTTGTTATGTACTTTCAAGTAGTTTCAGACTTAGTGAGTGAGGGCCAGGTAAATGACCTTGGAAGGCCGCATCCGGCCCCCGGGCCTTAGTTTGAGGACCCCTGGTCTAAACCTATTGAATATATGAAGTCCATTGACATTCTATTAGACTATTTGTCCATTTTTAGACCAATATAGGTTGAATAGCCCTTATCCGAAATGATAGGGACCAGAAGGTTCATGTATTTTGAATTTTGCATACAGATAATGAGATGGGACCAAGACTAAACTCAAACATCATTGATATTTCATCAATGCTGCATACATATAGCCTGAAGGAAATTATATGCACAATATTTTTAAAATAATTTTGTCCATGAAACAGTTATAGCATGCTGAACCATCAGAAAACAAAGATGTCACTGTCTCAGCTGGGCTTTAATACAGCAGGTTAACCACCAGCTGTAATACATCTTGGTAATCAAAAGGTTGGTAGTTCGAAGCGAGTGCCCGACCTTCAGCCCAGCTCACTGGCAGATCGAAAATATCTGTGAGTAGATAAATAAGTACCGCTTAAGTGGGGAGGTATTTTAATGGCACCATAAAGAAATACCAAAAAATGCCGGTGATTCAATCAAAGGAGGAAGTCTGTGAACAGGGCTCTTCAGAATGGAGGATGGAGCGACAAAACCCCCTTGTGGCCGGAATCAAGCACAACCTCCAAGATGCTAAAGATGGGAAAAGCCTATATACCTATATCTGTCTAGTGTGTCTGTGTTGTCAGTGTATAACAGCATTGAATGTTTGCCATATATGTGTTTTGTGATCAGCCCTGAGTCCCCTTTGAGGTGAGAAGGGTGGAATACAAATTCTGTAAAAAACCACCAGTGTGGATGGTTTTGGATTTCGGAATTTTTTGGATTTCAGAATTTCAGATAAGGAATGGTCAAGCTGAGTGGACTAGCAGTAATTATTCTGGGGCAGGATCTACACTATCTTGTATCCCAGGATCTGATCCTAGATTGTCTGCTTTCAACTGGATTATACGAGTCTACACTTTCAGATAATCTGGAGTATGCAGATAACCTGGGATCAGATCCTGGGATATAGGGCAGTGTAGATCCAGCCTGAGTTTCAAGAAAGCAAAACATCTTTGCTGATCAGTTATGAATGATTGTTCCATGAATGCTTCCCTGTCCTCCAACTCAGCACTCATATATCTTTATTCATATAGAGCCATCAAACAAATAGAAATGGGCCCTGCCAAAGGTGTACAGTCTAAGTTTAGCATTATCACTGCATCCAGGCAAATTATACTTAATCTTAACTGAAACTATACTGAAGCAAACAAACTGTGGTTTATGAATATGGGTTGCTTCCTGATCAGCTATAGTTTAGGGATTGGGTGGAACACTAAACTGCTTAATTTGAGAAAGAAATCCAACCTTTATGCCTCTACGTTGCTGAACCACAGGAAGTGAGGGAAAGGTAAGGTACACATACCAGAGTCTTGTGGAGCAGTTTTTGTCCCTATCACTGCCACCTTTTCCCTTGTACTGGAGAAATCAGTAAACAGGTCCATTTTGAGTCTATTTGGGCTGAAATTCCCATCAGCCCAAAGCAGTCTGGTCAGGGGTGAGAGATCTTAAGAGTTCACGAATGCCTGGAAGGCCATGGTATCTGCATCCCTAAAGCATTAAGCCCAGCAGCATTGATGTGCTTGGTGAGTATCACATACATGCTCTCAGTAATCGTCGTAATAACCATGCAGAGTGGATAGGTGTTGTTCTATTGGAGACCCATAGTGGTGTAGCAGTTTGAACTTTGAACTACAACTGTGGTTTGAAACAATACTCAGCCATGGAAATCCACTGGGTGACTCTCAGCCTCAGCAGAAGGACCAGGCTGTGGCACAGCTGGTTAGTAGTGTATTAAATCACTACTGATCAAGAGGTCATAAGTTCGAAGCTAGCCTGGGTTGGAGTAAGCTCCCAACCATTAATAGTCTAGCTTGCTGTTGACCTATGCAGCCCGAAAGACAGTTGCATCTGTCAAGTAGGAAATTTAGATACCGCTTTATGTGGGGAGGCTAATTTAACTAATTTATGATGCCATAAAACCTTCCAGAAGCTTGCGGAAGAATGAGGAAGTACTTCATCAAAGGACCCAGTGTCACAAGTGGATGGTAAAGTGACAGCTCCGCCTGTGTCCGGAACCGAGCATTCTCTCATGAAGCCAGGAAAAGCTGGAATGTTAAATTGCCTCTGTGTCTGTCTATATATGTTGTATGTCTATGGCAGTGAATGTTTGCCATGTATATGTGCATTGTAATCCACTCTGATTCCCTTGCGAGGTGAGAAGGGCAGAATATAAGTAAAATAAATAAATAAATAAATAAATAAATAAATAAATAAGGCAATAGCAAATCAACTCTGAACAAATCCTGCCAAGAAAATTCCATGATAGGTTTGCCTTAGGGTTGCCATAGGCCAGAAATGACTTGAAGGTACACAACAACTTTTATTTTGTGGGCAGGAAGGATAAAGCTAACAATGTTTTTTTTCTTACAGACTAGTGATAAGTTCATGGAAAAGGGAAGCTTTCAAGTATGAGCATTATGCTTCATAATCAAATCTCAGAGCCTCTGGCTTACAGCAGTTCACAAGAACTAGAAGTCTTGTAGATACCCTGGTTAGAAATCTTTGATTAGGCATCAAATCTCTTATCGAAAGAACCCGGGACACTACTTTTTAAAAAAGAAATAAATTGCAGGTATAGAACAGGATCTCAAAATGTATGTAGTGACTGTTATCATGGATATCATAGTAAAGACACATGCCTCCCATCCATTTCATCTTAATTTTCTACACAAATACAGAGCACAAATTACAATACAACACAAGCTAGAATTTAACCCATGTGAAATTGATCTTCCATTTAGTAAGGTTGTACTCTTGTAAGTATAAAAGTTACACTTATAGGAGCAAAGGAATGAAACTAACTAACTAACTCTAATTTGGTTACTGTCCTAATGTAACTTACTCATATCTTTATTACAGGAAGACAGATGGATCACAGTTCATTTTTTCCCTATTGCTCTTGTTAATTCCAAGCTCTTGAGTATTACAGCAGTAGAGATATTGCTATTTTACAAGCCCAGTCCAGACATGTTTACTCTTAAGTGGAGCAACATAGAAACAGGATGTGAGGTTATGCCGATTAGCCCTGCTCTCAATGTTGTATGCGCTATGTATTCCCATTTTTTGGTTTCAGCATGTAAAAAAGAAACACATGCTTCCTGGCATCTGTGTGTAAAGGATTTTCATCAGCAGAGTCCCTGGTGGTGCAGCGGGTTAAACCCTTGTGCTGGCAGGACTGAAGACTGACAGGTCGCAGGTTCAAATCCGATGAGAGTGTGTATGAGCTCCCTCTGTCAGCTCCAGCTCATGAGAGAAGCCTCCCATACAGATGGTAAAACATCAAAAACATCTGGGCGTCCCCTGGGCAACATCCTTGCAGACAGCCAATTCTCTCACACCAGAAACGACTTGTAGTTTCTTAAGTCACTCCTGACATACTCAAAAAATCAGTGGCAGTTCTCATTAGTCAAGTGCCCACATCAAGCAGGTAGTATTCCAACTGCACAGTTTCTTTTCAGCCTCTCTTGCCCGCTGTATATATCCTACTTTTGAAGGAGGCACAAGGAACTATTCCATAGCCTAATGTTAGTCAAAGTGATGGTCCCAGAGCTGTTGACTGCTGGTCTACAGAGTGTTTCCAGGAAACACACAATTGTAGTCAATGGGCACAAATAACTGGGAAACAATCCAATCTCCCACATCAGTTAGCATAAGAAGCACTGCTCTAGCCTTTTGTTCTCCATCCTTTGCACAACTGTTGGTCCTAGAGTGGCTGCTCCTGCCATCAATGAGTAGGGAGAGAAGAACATAGGCAGGGAAGTCAGATGAGGAAGAACGGGATGCTCTTGGCTCAGAGGTGAAGGAAATAGCATTACGCTCAGAGATGAAGAGCACCTTCTTATCCCTTCTACTCAAAGCCAAATCCTCTATTTTGCCACCCTGGTCCTCCCCCAACTGGTAAACAGAAACAACCTTTTCCATAGCTTGACAGCTGTAGATTGAGACAGTTTGGATACCACGCCAAGGAGAAAGGCATAACATCTTGCTGTGTCCAAGTAGGGTCCACAATGTCACTAACAGGATGCCGAGCACTGTGTCCAGGTTGGATTTAGTCAACACCGATTTATTTATTTATTTATTTACAGTATTTCTATACCGTTTTTCTCACTCCTAGGGGGACTCAAAGCGGTTTACACATAACTGACAAAACTTCAATGCCATACATTGGACACTGACGAGATGCCAAACCATAACAACCACAATAATAAAACAATAATTTGGTCCCCTTTCTTCCATGCACACACAGTGACAGCTAGATAAGTCTTCAGTTATATTTGAATTAGGTTTCTTCTTCTTCCTTTGCACACACCATATTTTCTAAGGGTGCATCTACATGTTTTGGTTCTGGCCCAGCTTACCTGTTGGGACGTATCTCCTTCAGAGGCTAAGATAATTGGGGCAGGCCCTGCTCTCAGTCCCACTCCCCTCGCAAGCGCAACTGGTGCGGATGAGAGACAGGGCCTTCTCAGTGGTGGCCCCTCCCCAATGAAGTTAGATTGGCCCCCTCCCTCCTGACCTTCAGGAAAAAACTAAAAACATGGCTCTGGGACCAAGCTTTTGGTCAGTAAATGGGAGTAGTGCAATAAGAAACTATAAAATAGCATAATGACAACTTGGACCGGCCCCAGAATATGACCTGGATTGTGTGATTTTAATTGGTGTTTTAAAGTTTATGTTTTAATTGGTTAATACATTTGTTTATTTATCTATGTATATGTATGCACAGCATTGAATTGTTGCCTTTGTCAGGCCGCTCTGAGTCCCCTTCGGGGTGAGAAGCGCAGGGTGCAAGTGTGATAAACAAATAAATAAACAAACATGTAGAATTAATGCAATTTAACACCAGGTTGTTGTGTGTTTTTTGGGCTGTATGGCCATGTTCCAGAAGCATTCTCTCCTGACGTTTCACCTGCATCTATGGCTGGCATCCTCAGATGTTGTCACACAACCTCTGAGGATGCCTGCCATAGATGACCTCACAACCTCTGAGAATGCCCGCCATAGATGCAGGAGAGACATCAGGAGAGAATGCTTCTGGAACATGGCCATACAGCCCGGAAAACACACAACAACCCAGTGATTCTGGCCATTAAAGCCTTTGGCAATACAGTTTGACACCAATTTAACTGCTATGGCTTAATGTTATGGAATCATAGGAGTTGTCGTTTGGTGGGGAATGAAGATCCTGGCAGAGAAAGCTAAAGACCTCCTAAAACTACTTCCCCCATGATTTCATATCATTGAGTCATGGCAGTTAAAGTTGGTGTCAAACTGCATTAATTCCTGTAGATGCACCCTAAATGAGCAGTAATCTCCCCATGTACAGCATTTCACCATCTAAATCAGTGGTTCTCAATCTTTGTGTCCCCCAGATGTTTTAACCTTCAACTCCCAGAAATCCTAACAGCTGATAAACTGGCTGGGATTTCTGGGAGTTGTAGACCAAAACACCTGGGGGCCCATATGTTGAGAACCAGTGACTTAAGTGATGAGGAATCTTCACCTAACTGTGCCATGGGATTTCCAGAGTTCATATGCAGGTCTCCTCCCCCGCCCCATATGTATAAAAGGCATGGTTCTGCAAGACAGCAGATGGTTAGCAGTAACATTTGCATACCCATGAGAAATATTTAGCGCTCGAGATGTTTTGCAAGTCTTTTTGCTTGTGAAAAAGCAAAACTCTGATACAGTCAGTTGTGTGATGTATCCAAGGATTCTGTACCCATGAACTCAACCCATAATTTTATAATAATCCAAAAAGCAAGCACTGATTTTGCTATTTTATATAGCAGACAACATTTACTGCACCATGCTTATAATGGGTCTTGAACATCCATGGATTTTAGTATTCGTGGGAAGTCCTGAGACTAAACTCCACAGTACTTCTTCGGTATATTGTGATTTGGACTATACAAATGGGCCAGACAGTCGTTGGCATCTACAAATGGAGAGCTGACATCTAGCATCACATTTCAGCTCTACGGGATTGTGATTCAATCGTTGGTAGGCGAGAGATGCTCTGCTTCACTGAATATCAAATAACCTTTTACAAGGTGCTAATTAAATTTGTCCCAATGTGCAAAACACATAGTCCTCATCCTAAGACAGATGCACTGTAGTTTCTCTTCAGGACTTTTCCTGGAAGGTTATATATTGGGCTTCTTTACCATATATACTCATGTATAAATCACCCTCATGTAAGTCAAGGGCAGATTTTTAGCCCAAAATTACAGATTTTGATGTGACTCGTGGATAAGTGGAGAATCATTTCACAGGGAGGGGTGCGAAGTTTTGGCTCTGCCTTTTCCTCTCCTCTGCTTTAGTTCCCCCTGTTCATAGATTTTCCCAATAGTGTAGATACCTTCCTTTGTATTAGTTTTTAAGTGGAGCATAACACCCCCTCAGAGGTCAGCCTTAGTTGGTCTATTCCATTTCCCTGTATAGAGCTCTTTGCTGGACTCCTCCCTCTTTTCTACAGCAGATCTACTGTGACTTAGGCTTGGGATTGTCTGGTAACCCGAGGCCTAGCAATCAAAAAACAGGCATCCTTAGCACCTGCATTCAACAGTATTTTTATACCAGCAGTCCAAAGGACAACAGAAGCATATGGCCAGCTTGTGCTTCACAAGGACGAAGATTGAGACAGTTTATAACCATTGCTTTGCACCAGAGGCAGGAAACTTTCAAAGACTCCAGAGAGGCGACTGCAGCCAGCAAAGGCTCCTTTTGTAATATACTGTTTTAAGTTACCTTATGATAGTACCAGGTGAAGTTAACCCTTTTTATTCAACTTGTTTGCAGTAAACTCATTTTGGTTATCTTTTCACCTGGCCTAAAATGCCTCTGTCTGGTAAGGGTCTTAATCTTAACAGAAGGTATACAGATAGCCCCCGAGTAAAGCCAGGCACTATAGTTTTCCCAAAGGCTTGGGCATGCCATCACAGGGTGAGAGCATCAGTGCTGCCTAAGGGATCTCTCATCCCTGCCCAATGCCACTATCTCCGAGTGTGCATGCACACAAATGCTCATATATCACAGTTATAATATAGGACATGTGTTTACATAGGCACATTTTATCCAAATTGGTGCCACCTTTTGCCAAGTGTCCCACCTTCATCCCAGCATAGGGATAGGGTGAGCAGCCCTGGCCTTATGCTGGGAGGACAATCTAAAGATTTTTTTAAAAAATTAATTTACAGTATTTATATTTCGCCCTTCTCACCCCGCAGGGGACTCAGGGTGGATTACAATGCACATATGCATGGCAAACATTCTATGCCATTTAGACATACAACATATATAGAAATACACAGAGGCAATTTAACATTCTAGCTTTTTCTGGCTTCATGAGGGTATGCTCGGTTCCAGCCACAAGGGGAGCTGCCGCTTCACCATCCACTCGTGACACCGGGTCCTATGATGGAGTACTTCCTCATTCTTCTGCATGCTGCTGGAAGGTTTTATGGTATCGTAAATTAGTTATATTACCCTCCCCTCATAAAGTGGTACCTAAATTTCCTATTTGACAGATGCAACTGTCTTTCAGGCTGCATATTAATGGTTGGGAGCTTACTCCGGCCTGGGCTGGCTTCAAACTTATGACCTCTTGATCAGTAGCGATTTAATGCAGCTGGCTACTAACTAGCTGTGCAACAGCTAGTTACCAATCCCTGCCCTGCCCCCTCCTGGCCCAGCCCTCTCCCGGCCCCTCCTCCTCCTCCCAGCGTCTGTCTGTCCCTCTTACCTCCTGGCCCGGCCCTTCTGGCCGGGCCCGCAATGCAGCCCCAAGACAAAAAGGTTTGTAGAGAGAAGAATAATAATAAAGCACCTTAAATCAGATCAACTAAAACAATGATGAAAAATGGGTATAGGTTTGCTTTTGATAACAATTGTCAGAATTCACACCTTTCTTGGTATTTAAGTTAGAAAAAAACTGGCAATTCTAAAAAGTGAAATGCATGTGGAAGCACACAGGGTTAGCAGGGGAAAAGGCCTTTGGTTTGGCAGAGCTCTACTGAAAGGCTCAGCTTCACCTGCTGTGAATTTGACCATGCTGACTCTGAATTGGAATTGCTGTATTTTTTTTTTTACATGCTTTATTTATTTATTTATTTACTTTATTTCTGTACCGCTTTTCTCAGCCCTCAGGCGACTCAAAGCGGTGAACAACATTAGTACAAAATATCACAAAACAAGTATAGGGCAATTAGAAACAATTATCACATAAATCATTAACATCAGTATAACAATCATTAGCACGTCAACAGTAAAATCAGAATCCAGTCTCGTCATCCATTATTCTGTATTCCTATGTTCAATTACACTGTTCAATCAAATGCTTGTTCGAACAGCCAGGTCTTCACTTTCTTCCGAAACGCCAGCAGGGAGGGGGCCAATCTGATATCTGCAGGCAGGGCGTTCCACAGCCGAGGGGCCACCACTGAGAAGGCCCTTTCTCTCGTCCCCGCCAAGTGCGCCTGTGATGCAGGCGGGACCGAGAGCAGGGCCTCCCCAGATTATTTTAGCCCCCCACGTAGAGAGCGTTGCAGTAGTCTATGTTCCTCTTGAACACCCGTGTGACATGCAAGTATCACCTGGGCCTAAATCAGATTGTTATTTCCAACTAAGTAGACCTATTGGATTAGTGAGAATTTGATGGGGCAACACTTGGGTAAGTCCCATGGAATTAGTGGGTCTGCTCTAGTGGAGGATATTAAATGGATTTAAGCCATGCTGGAAACTTCTGAGAAGTTTCCCCATCCTGGCTATAAAATGGGTCTTACTGGCAGTTCGTTCTGAAAATCCATGGGATTATCCAAGTATTTTTTTTCCGTGTCAGGAGCGACTTGAGAAACCGCAAGTTGCTTCTGGTGTGAGAGAATTGGCCATCTGCAAGGACGTTGCCCAGGAGACACCGGGATGTTTTGATTTTTTACCATCCTTGTGGGAGGCTTCTCTCATGTTCCCGCATGGGCAGCAGGAGCTGACAGTGTGGATGAGCTCCCTTTGTCAGCTCCGGCTCCCCATGCAGAGACATGAGAGAAGCCTCCCATAGGACGGTAAAACATCAGGATGTCCCCTGGGCAACGTCCTTGCAAACAGCCAATTATCTCACACCAGAAGTGACTTGCAGTTTCTCAAGTCGCTCCTAACATGGAAAAAAAACTTGGGTAAGTCCCATGGATTCAGTTGGTCTGTTCTAGTGGAAGATACTAGATGGATCTAAGCAACGCTGGCAACTTCTGAAAAGTTTCTCCATCCTGGCTATAAAATGGGTCTTACTGACAGTTCGTTCTGTAAATCCTCTTTAAGCGTGGATGGGAATGTGCCCTAGAGGTGTGGTGGATCTTATCCATTTACCATAGCTTGGATCGATCGAAATATTCCCCTATCTAAATTATCCCTTTAAGTGCCCTGTGTTGTCACCTCTGCCCCAGGAAAGTTGAACAGATGACGTTTCTCTCATCCTGCCTCGCTCACTATACAGGAGGAGCCATTTATCCCTTAGGGAGAACCTCTGGGTCATATAACAATGCCAGTAAAAGTAAATGCTCTCCAGTCAGAGGCTTGTGTGTGTGAAAGAGAGTTTGGACCCCTTTATGCATTTCTCTGTCCAAGCTGCTATCTTTGTTCTCCTTCCATGCTTTTAGCAGAGGCAAGACACTGTAGCACCTCATTGATCAGTAAATATTTGCACAGTGGTTTGACCTTGTACAGGCCAGTGTAGCTACTCGGGATTAGTCAGCAGCTGAATTCAGTCCCAACCGTGGTGTTAGACCCAAATATTTTTAAATATTTATAGGGAGAAGAATTCAGGGCTTAACTGGAGAATAAATCATAAGCTGCTACCTCCCCCACCCAGTTTCTTCCTTCCTGCTTCCAGTGAGTTCCTGGTATTTATCTCCATGAGACGTGATTGCCTAGAGTTTGGATAATGTTGCAAACAATTCTATCTCTTAGCACAGAACAATTCTTCCTTTTTTAAAAAAGGGCTCAACCACACCAACGTGTGTTAAAAATAAATATGTATAGCAGTGTAGAAGGCTTACTCAAGCCCCTTCTACACTGCTGTATAAAATCCAGATTATCTGGGATGTTGTAGGTTCTACCCATTTAACTCTAAAATTATAACTGTAAATAAATAACAACACTCAAACACAGGGAAACTCCAGTCAAGAAAAATCAGGGACAGCTCAACAAAGGATTCCTGGAATCTAAGCAGAACCAAGGAGCCTCCGGTGGTGCAGCAGGTTAAACTTGCTGACCAAAAGATCGGTGGTTTGAATCCGGGGAGTGGGGTGAGCTCCTGCTGTTAGGCCCCGCTTCTGCCAACCTAGAAGTTCGAAACATACAAATGTGAGTAGATCAACAGGTACCACTTCAGCAGGATGGTAACGGCACTCAGTGCAGTCATTCTGGTCACATGACCTTGGAGGCATCTACGGGCAATGCTGGCTATTCAGCTTAGAAGTAGAGATGAGCACCACCCCCCAGAGTTGGACACAACTAGACTTATTTTCAAGGGGAAGCCTTTACCTAAGCAGAGCCAGCTCTAGTTAGTACTTGAATAGGAGAGCACCAATGAATACCAAGTGTTGTAAGTATACTTCAGAGGAAGGAGCTGGCCACGCCACCTCTGAGTACTCCATGCCTAAGAAGATCTTATGCAATTTACGAGATTGCCATAAATTGACAGGTGACCTGAAGGTACACACACATTGCCTAAGGCCCTAATGCACTCTTTTTCAGGAAATCTGAATGGAAGTTTACTGGGAGAAGATTAAAATCCAGGCGGTTCTACTGAATGACTCTGCAAATGGAGTAATAACCAAGTCAATCTTGCAATAAAGTTATGGTATGTGTGTGTATACTTTTTCTTATGCAAGGGATAAAACCAGCTTTACTTGCAATGCTTTGTAGCAACATGCAGGTCATCGTGTCTTTTCACATCCATTATCCCATTACCCTCAGGGAAGTCCTCTTGTGAAAATAGTTCTTGCCAAAAGATTTCAGCATTCCTAACACCTTAGCTCATGCAAAAGAATCTTCAGATATTCTTGCTTGTTTTAGAAGAAATAAATGTGGCAATCACAATGCAAACAAGTAGGACAGCCTCAAGAATAAGTTTTCTCACAGCTCTATGGTAAACCAACTCAGTAAAGCCTTAAGAAATGCTGTAGACTGTAACTGGAGCAGCTGACCGCTAACTCCATCCTTCATAGTTTCAAAATACTAAGTTCTACTTCCAAATGCCACATCAATATTCCTTGGTTTGGATATATCATTAAGTTTGTGGCATATCTGCCAGTTGTATTCGAGTGTATTCAATTAGCAGTTAATTAGACTGTTATCCTGATTGCTACACCACAGACTGGCAGCAGAAACTAACATGTATAAGGCTGGGAATTATGATGCCCATATTTATTATGTCATCCATAATTATTATCATGGGAGGAACAGCAGGATTTGTGCGTACTTAACAACTTTGAACTGTGTTACTGTGCAAATAGGAAAAGGCGAAGTAACAGAAACTTGAAATGTTGGAAACATCTCAAAATTATGCAGTTCTCATATCCAAAAAGGGGGAATTGGTCTAAGATGAGTAAAGCACAGGTATGGAGGAGTAGTCTACCAGATGTGATAAGCAGAAAGTGCAGTATATGTCTAAAGAACTCTATTAGAGGCATTGTGCGATAGGAAGGAGAATTATTATAGTGGGTTCTGTCTTTCTACAAGAGTGGGTTTGCCATGCTTAAATATGCTATTAGACCATGATGCGGTAATTTCCAAAAAGCCATAAAAAGAAAAGAGATCAGGAAGCTTGAAGTTTCCATTTAGGTCTACTATTACAACTTGAGCAACCACACAGATCACCTGGTCATAGTCTTGCGCACTGTACTACAGTATTTCCTCGCTACTTCGCAGCTTGCTTTTTGCAGACTTGCTGTTTCACAGATTTTTAATAAATATTAATGTAAAATATTTACATTACATTATTTGTGCAGTGGCAGACGGTGAGTGGTTCTACCTGGTGGCCAATGGGCCTCAGAAAGGGAGGCCAGGCCTGAGGTGCAGCAGGGAAGGCCTGCTGGTCACAGAGTGTGTCCTACTGCACTACCGTGGCCCTGGAAGTGGCTCCAGAGGTGTATATTGGGTGGACTCGCAGCAGAGGCGGGTAAAGAAGCACGAAGCATGCACACTTCTTATATATACCCAATGGAGGTGGAGCGCTATCTAAAAGTTGCTGCGCAACTAAAGTGACTGAAGGATTTTGTTTATAAGGTAAAGGTAAAGGTTTTCCCCTGAATACTAAAATAATGTATAAATATTAAAATAAATATAGTGTCCCTACTTTGCAGATTTTTACTTATTGCGAGTGGTCCTGGAACAGAACACCCGCAAGAAGTGAGGGAACATTGTAACGGCAGTTCTATTGGCTGTTTTAGCTACACTGGTGTAGATACGAGTAACAGTGCAGGAGGAGGAAAGGCAACATTGCTGTTGAGGTGATAGCGTAGGAAGTCATCTCAGTCAAGAAAAAAAGCTGCCATGCCAACTTTCTAGGCAGCAAGCTGTCTCTGCAGTAAAGGTAGCTTTGTCTTCCATTTAGTCCATTTTTGTAGCACCTCTTCCAAAAAGTGTATTATGCTAGCATAGCGGAACTTTATGCAGATACCAATCTCCAAGATTTTTGCTGACCATTTTATTTTAACTTTGATTGTAATTCTTGTGCCTAAATTTGAATATATGCATATATATCTGCACATGCTCATATTAATTAATCTCTCTCTATATAAATGCTCTGTTTGTTTTGACTGACATCATAACTCAAAATCCGTTGGACAAATTGCTGCCAAATTTGGCCACAAGACCCCTACTAACCCAAGGAGTGACCATCACTCAAAAAAAAAAAAGATTTTGTCATTTGGGAGTTGTAGTTGCTGGGATTTATAGTTCACTTACAATCAAAGAGCATTCTCAACTCCACCAACGATTGAATTGAACGAGGCACACAGGACTCCCATGACCAACAGAAAACACTAGAAGGGTTTGATGGCCATTGACCTTGAGTTTGGAGTTGTAGTTCACCTACATCCAGAGAGTACTGTGGACTCAAACAATAAAGGATATAGACCGGACTTGTCACGAATACTCCATATGCCCAAATATGAACACAGGTGGAGTTTGGGGGAAATAGACCTTGACATTTGGGAGTTATAGTTACTGGGATTTGTATTCTCCATAACATTGCATTGCATTCTTGTCCACAGTTTGATATTGATTGGCCACATGTGTCCCAGTTTTCATTTGTGAAAAGTTGGAAAGTCTGTAATGGTAGTGGCGGTAGTGATAGCAGCAGCAGCCTTTCTACTAATAGCGGTAGTAATAGTAAACTTTCATTTTCCAGCTTGAGAATGGCCTGCCTTTATTCACTAATCCTATCTGATAAGTGCTCCAGACGTCAGAGGGGTTTGGATTTGACTGAATCAAGCTCACAAAGGAAGGACTGTGAGAACAGCATCCAGGGAGAACCTAATCTCAATAAAGCCCCTTAAGCAGTTTTTCAACAAAGGGAAAATCAAATATTCCAGCCAAAGGGGTAGTCAGAAAACATTAGGCAGACCTCTGTGGAAGCTGGTGATACAGACCAGGGAGCCTGGAGTTTACAACTGCCAAGGGCACCACACGTTGTTGATACAGTTCTCATTCTGGCACACAGTCCCCAAAGGACATGACGGCGTGTAACTGAGAAAGTGTTTAGTGTCTAGTTAGAGATGAAAACTGATAGGAGCACACAAATTTGGGTGCCAGCCACTAGCCTATTAAGACGGAAGAAAGGATATATTTGGGGACTGCGGCGAAGACACATATCCTTATCACACTACTCATTACAGGGCTATATTCCACTTTAACTGCCATGGCAACATCCTATGGAACCCTGGGATTAGCCATTTCTCAGGCTACACTAAACTGCAAACCCCAGAATTTCAAAGGATGTTGCTATGACAGTTAGGTGGAATATAATGCTACAGTGGAGCTTCTACCTAAGAGCATCCCAACTTTAGAGTTACGTGTGTCTTTTGGCTGGGTTTTGCTTTGACATAAGAGCAGCATTTTGAGTTAAGAGCTAGCACCAGAGGGAGCACTAGTGCGAGATTACAGAGCTTTACGACTTTAAGGGAGCAGCCTTTGTGTCTCCATGCCTCATACTCTTGTCCGCTTTAGGAGATTGCTGTCTGCTTTTCTCTTGTCCACTTTGAAGTACTTTGGGTTAGTTGATTTTGTGTGATTTTTATTCCTGGTATGTTTGGCTTCAGGAATGGAGGGAGGGAGAGCAAGAGAGAGGAGAGGCTGGAATGAGTGCAGTATGAAGAAAATGATGTTTCTGCTCTTCACTTTTCTTTTTTCTGAATCCAGATTATTTGCTTTGAACTGGATTATATGCATCTACGCTGTTATATAATTCAGTCCAAAGCAGATAATCTGTATTCAGAAACTGGATTACATGGCAGTGTAAACTGGACCTTAGGACCTCTTTTCAGTATCAGAAGACAGCAAAAAAAAAAAAAAGGAGTCATCAAGGTCTCTCCACTTCTAAAGCAAAAAAAAATGATGGTAGAGTTCCAGTTAATCCCAGTGCACATTATCAGAACTGGTGTAGCTATGGTGTGTATGGAAGCAAAACATTTTGGTCCAGAGAACATCTAAAGTTGCCCAGCAGCCAGATTAATTTTGTGATGTCCTCTGCTGCTACTGGAGTACTTTACTGAAGTCACTGAAAGCCTTGCCATTTGCAAGGTCTTTGTATCTGAATTACAGAAAACCTCATCATACTTTTGATGTTCACCTTATAGTATGTGTTTGTGTTTATTGTCTATCATGTCTCTCTGTGCTTCAGTTCAATGGCAGCTGGGTGTTGTTTGTATTTCATCCATAATACACCGATCTTTCAGCAATCCTATTTGTTTTCAGAAAAGACGACCTATTAGTTGTCCTAGTGTGAACTTCCAAATGTAATCTACTACTTATCTGTTCATGTCCTTCGGTCTGCAGTCTTCATCTTGGAACTGATTTGAACTACATATCTGATGACCACATCTGACATTTCTATCTCTTCTTTAGATTCCTGTGTTTTTTCAGCAATCTAGCCTGAGGAAGAGTTTTTGAGAACCTACCATCTTGTGTACTTTTATAGCATTTTTGTTGCCCTTATGTTTCCCTTATCTGTGTCGTCGATGGGCTTTGCGATGTTCTCATATATCCTGACAAGCCTTGGGGGGCATGTTTGTATGACTAGTAGCCATGTTTGGACCACTTCAGCAGTTGCTTTAGAAGAAAACAAACAGCTCTCCATACCTATATTGTTGAAAAACCATCCTTCCTTTTCTTTTGATTATACTTCCGAAAAGCTTCATAAAAGAGCTAAGAAGAAAAGCATGGTGATGGATGAAGCTGTTGTAAACATATGGTCTTATCTTCATCTTTGCCTCCCGGGGATCAATTCACAGGTGGTTTAGCAAGAAAACACAGCTGCTCAGGTTGTAACATCCTTACAGGTAAGTTGTTGCCACAATTATGGAAATGTTTATCTCAGAAACTCTGTGAACCTTGAAACGGCATTGTTTTTGGAACAAGATGCAGTCATAAAGTCATTGTTCAGTGCTCACCAATGATACCAATTCAACTCTTTTTCTGAGAAGCCATTGTTGCTTCAAGCTCCCATGGCCAAAAACTGGAACTAAATGGTTCAGATTGATCAACACCATCACAATCAACTGCATGATCACCGAATTCCAGGACAGTAACTGCATGAGACTATCACACCAGCTTCTTGTAAAACTTAAAGACTAACAGGTTTTATTATGGGATAAGCTTTTGTACCATTATCTCTTGAGAGTTAAGTTTTGACTTTTTTAGAGCATGACCATCGCTTAGGACTGCTTTGATTATATATTCCTGAATGGCAGGGGTTTGGACTGAATAGACCTTGACGTCTCTTCCAACTCTATAATTCTTCAATAAGAGCAAAATGCAAAAGTATGAGAAAGTTAGTGCAAATTTCCTTCTATCACTTCAGACAATTTTTTTCCTCTCTCTGGGAGACTTCACTGCTGAAAGATTCAATCCAGACCATGGAATAATCATGCTAAACTTTATTTTAAGCTTTTGTCTCCACTGACAGAAACTGTTGCCAGCACGTAGTTAGAGTTAAGGTTTCTATGCCAGTATAACAGAGATCAGAAAAGTTATTTTGGGGAAATAAGGCTCACCAGACCTCCCAGCATAGCCAATTTGACGTACAGTTTGTGTACTTAGTATTGCATTCCAGCTCAGAACCTTTAGGTTAGGATAGACTTGCAATGGAAAGAAAGAAAACAGAATAGGATATTTCTATTTTTATAAGATGTGATCAAATGATAGGAACGAAACATCAGGAGAACTTCAGACATTTCAAATTCTTCAGTCATGTTCATTCTGTTTCTCATCAAGGGTGAAGCAAATAGATGAAATGATTTATTTTAAAAAAATATGTATTTACAAACACTTTTATCATCCTTGATTAAACTGTACCACAGAGACTAAACAAAAACCTGAAATCCAGACCCATGTCATGGAGAGAACCCTGCAGCATTGCATATTTGGCATGGACAGAACATGAAGTGTAGCATTTATTGTTTTGTTATGAAGATGAGCTTCAAGTGATATAGGTCATGTAAATACTACAAAGCAGAGCACACATGGAACAGCACATTTATTTGGTGATTTGTGCTATATTCTGTTTGGGTATACTCGCATGGTATATTTTTTGCTCCAGTGTGTAGTAGGAGTAGAAGATCTCTCAGCAAGTGGTCTCCATTCTCTCACTATCTCCTGAACAGCTCTAGAGCTGGCAGAGAAATCTTCACACTTGGTAGAGACAAATTTCTATGCTGCTCCCATACTGCCTTTGATCCTCACTGCCATTTTATCCCTGCCTCTGCACGTTAGCCAATATAATAATGTTGGCCAACATAACAACATTGTTATGTTGGTCAACAGGATTGCAGCAAGTGGCTATCTATACAGCCCATGAAAATCAATAGTGCCTAGATGGAAGAAGATCTGGGATCCAATCACCTTGTCAAGTTGGCAAGAAAAGTAGCATTAGGATGAATAAATGAATTTTCATGAGCCTGTCTTGAGTGGAATGTACTGTATTTACCCAAGTCTAGTGCGCCATTGAATCTAATGCGCACTTCAGATTTCAAAACCTTGAAACCCCAAAAAGTATTTGCTGACAAATGTAATGTGCAGTGACAAAGGTGCACTTATTATTTGGCCAAAAAGGTGTGCATTACAGTTGCCTGCTTAGAATTCTTTCTTTATAACACAAAAATGTTAGAGTACCTAATCTTTCCACAATGCAAAGGAAAACATTGGGGTATATCTATGCTGCAGAATGAATCTACTTTAACTGCCTTGGTACAATACTATGGAATCCTGGAGGCTGTAGTCTGACAAGGTCTTGAGCATTTGTTGCCCAAAGAAGGCTGATGTCTCACCAAACTACAAATCACAGGATTGCATAGCATTGAGCCCTGGCCATTTAATTAAACGTCCCCCAAAGATGATCTCCAGATGCAGTTCCTGAAGCAGCTTCCCCTTTGGCTTTAGTGTCTCCTAACATGTGTTCTTCCTCACTGATAATTTTTGCCACATTGACTACACGGTGGTCAACTGTGTCCAAGGTTTCATCTTCAAAATGTTGGAGAGTATGGCATTTTTGTCTAACAGCCTCAGTTTAGTCATCCTGTCTTCCAGGGAGAGTTCAGGTTGGATTGAGTCAAAAAGAAGCCAGTTCCCCATCTTGAAAATACATCAATGTGGACCAGCTCTGAATCTCATTTTGCCATAAATACATTTCTCTGGAAGGTCAACTTGGGAGAGAAAGACTTGCAAGTGCAACAATGCAGGAAATGAAAATGATATTTTGTACCCTTCCATGAGCTTCCTTAAGCTTTCTGGCTGTTTAGTTAGTTTGAGCGAAGTTCAAAATATATAAACAAGATTCCTTTTATGAGTTTGCAGATGCAGAAGGGTTTTACAGAACTCAGCACATATCAAAGCATTAGTTTATAGCAACCTTTCGTTATGGAGTGTGGGGAGAATTACATTTATTGTTTTGACTGATGCTAGCGTTTATGCGTGCATATGGGAACAAAAACAGAGTTGTACAGTGAAAACTGTACTGTTTACTCATATCTGTCTAACACTTTGGAGTGTAACTAAAATACAAGCAACATCACCTTGGGTCTTTAATAACTTTAACTCCATGAATCAATATGGGACATTTCAGTACCCCAAAGTCATTTTTGCTGTCATATCAACTCAGAAATACACCTATCATAGAGGATTTATTTGGTACCACTACTTGAATAGTAAATGACTACAAAGTTGTCAATGCTTGATATGCATAGGGTTTTTAAAAGCAAAAAAAACCCAGTTGTGACAAAAAAGCTAATCTATGGGGGGGGGGGTGGTTGGGGGTGGTGCTATTAAAGTCTAAATATCCAAAAAGGACTAAATTTTGTATTACCTAAGAACCTAAGTAGGGTCAGCTTTGGTTAATAGTTGGATGAGAGACCAGATACCGTAAGCTACATTTCAGAGGATGGAACTGACAAAACTGCCTCTGAGTATTATTTGCCAAAGAAAAGTCTATGAAATTCATTGAGTCACCACAAGTCAACAAGCAACTTGAAGGCATATACAGGCAGTCTGCAAGTTACAAACAAGATAGGTTCTGTAGGTTTATTCTAAAGCTGAATTTGTATGTAAGTCAGAACAGATACATTTTTAAGTGTAACTTGAGATAGATAGATAGATAGATAGATAGATAGATAGATAGATAGATAGATAGATAGATAGATAGACAGACATGCACAGGGAAGTGTTAACGCCCTGGTGACATTTTGTTTTGCTGCCTGTGTCTCTGTTCAGAAGATTTCACCTCACTTTCCGTCCCTGTCATAATTGGATTTTGAAAATTTTGGCTTGTTGTGGAAACAAGGATTGATGAGAAAGCTTCATTGGAGTTAACTTTTCCTCATGTTTAGTCTTTCAGGTGTGAATTTCCCTTCCTAGGGGTAGATTTCTCTCACTTCCCATTGTCTCATTCTTGTTCTTAACTATGAGTCATTTGAAAGTCAGGTGTTTGTAACTCAGGGATTGCCTGTACACACACACATGAAGTCACTTTTTTTCCGGACATATTTCTTCCTTTCTTTTTTCCCCAGTGAACTATGAGACAAAAATGGAGAAATGAATTCATTTTCAATATGCTGACCTCTTTAGAGGGAACAGTGCTTTTTTCCATTGGGGACATTGGAATTCTCACTGGACATTTTCAGAAAATACAAGAAGTGTAGATTAAATTCAAACCTTAACCACAGCCCTAACCTTGGCTTTAACGGTCAGTACACCGAAAATCTCATTAGGGTCAAAAATATACCAAACGTCACACAGCGTACTTGTTTTCATTCTGTCCTATTGCATGAGAGTCAAACAGTTTGAGTTTATGTTCCTTTGAAAGTCCTTTGAAACTGTAATATTAAATGGACTTTACCTTGTGATACTGAAAACCAGCATGATGATGTGATTTGAGCATGGGATGATGATTCTGGAGAACAGGGTTTGAATCAAATCCCAGTTTGGCCATGGGAACCCACTGGGTGACCTTGGAGAAGTCATGCTCTGTCTGCCTTGAGAAAGGCCATGGCAAACTCTCCCTAAATAAATCTTGGGGAGGAAACCCAGTGTTAGGGTCACCTTAGGTTTGCCATAACTTGAAAATGACTTGAAGGTGCACAAAAGCCTTGACATCTATCACCTTATTAAAAGTATTTTTTCTGCTAAACACATCTTTTGGAAAGTGTCAAGTTAGAGAGTGCCGTTTTCTTCAAATTTCTTCAAAAGTTTATCACTGAGCTGAATGATAAAATACACTAACTCCATTCTTAATAGAACTGTCTCCTATATAGAAGCTGGTGTTATCTATATCATCCAAACCATGGATGGGTCATGGATGAGACCCACTTGAGACTCCAACATGAAACAACTGTTAATTAATTTGGATTTCAATAGAGACAGTGGTTTCCTGTTCCCCTACAGAAGCTAATCAACATAACAAAACTGAGAAAGTTCTGTTCTCATCAGTTACTGCTCTTATATGACTCATCTGGTCACTTAATATTTTTTCATGTCAGGAGTGATTTGAGAAATTGCAAGTCGCTTCTGGTGTGAGAGAATTGGCCATCTGCAAGGACATTGCCCAGGGGATGCCTGGATGTTTGATGTTTACCATCCTTGTGGGAGGCTTCTCTCATGTCCCCACATGGGGAGCTGGAGCTGACAGTAGGAGCTCAACCCACACTCCCTGGATTTGAACCACTAACCTGTCAGTCAGCGGTCCTGCCGGGAGAAGAGTTTAAGCCATTGCGCCATCATGTGCTCATAGAATCATAGAATCATCACTCACACGTACAAAAGGAAACCTAACAGAACCCAAAAGCAGCAACTCCAGTTTACTTTTCCCTCAAATGACCTCGTCACACTAGAGAATGAATCCAGAATTCTGGGGTTTAGTTTAGTGAGGCTGTTAAAGGCTTCTCCCTAAACTAAAAGCCCCAGAATTCTGCAGGAGGCAGCAACCAGATTTAAAGTGGATTCATTCTCTAGTGTGATGAGGTCCCAAGTCTATCCCTTGCTGCCAATCTCATTCAGCATTTAGCCAAATTCACAATTTCTATCCTGTTAACCAATATTATTTCTTGAGTCTAATACAGATTTGTATTGTAATACAGACAATATGATTTGTTTATTTGCTTGCTTGCTTGTTGGTACAAGATCACATACCACCCCACTGTCCCAGTTTGGTAAGCCCAATTAATCCGCTGTCATCCAACTTTTGTAGCTGCTTTTAAAATGTTCCAGTTTCTATCTCCTCCCCTTCCTCTCACTTTCCCCCTCTATCTTCAATTTACATCAACTGTTGCAAACTGAGTTTGAAGTCCAAAAGTAGTTTGCACTTCATTCAGTCAGGAAATAAGGACACAGCTTATGCTGGATAGGGTTAGATTCCCCTGAAGATGCAGGTCTGCAAACTGGCTGTGCTCCTGGATTCATCCCTCAGTCTGGAAGCTCAGGTTTCAGCAATGGCTAGCAGGACATTTTCACAGTTAAAGCTTCAATGCCAGCTGCGCTAATTCCTTTGGACATCAGATATGTCCACAGTGACATATGCCTTAGTTACATCCTGGTTGGCTTACTGTAATGCGTTCTATGTAAAGCTATCTTTGACGAGCGTTTGGAAACTTCAGCTGGTCCAAAGAGCTGCATCCAAGATTACTAACTGGGGTTGGCAACAGGGAGCACACAACTCGCTTGTCGCAACAGCTCCTGTGGCTGCTAGTCTATTTCTGGAAACAATTCAAAGTACAGGTTTTGACCTATAAAGCCCTCTGTGGCTCAGGTCCAGGTTATTTGAAGGACTGTATTCTCACACTTATCATGGTTTGAGATATTCTGGATAGAGAGCCTTGGGATATATTCTCTATATCCCAAGGCTCTTGTAGGTACTTATAGTATGGATGTAGAGTTCTGGAACTCCCTTCCTAATTAAGTTAAATTGGCACCATAGAACGATAGAATCATAGAGTAAAGAGTTGGAAGAAACCACGTGGGCCATCCAGTCCAACCCACTGCCATACAGGAAATGCACAAAGTACCCCTGACAGATGTTCATCCAGCCTCTGTTTAAAAGTCTCCAAGGAAGGAACTTCTACCACACTCTGAGGCAGAGAGTTCCACTGCTGAACAGCTCTTACAGTCAGGAAGTTATTCCTAATGTTCAGGTGGAATCTCCTTTCCTGTCATTTGAACTCATTGCTCTGAGTCCTAGTCTCCAGAGCAGCAGAAAACAAGCTTGCCCCTTCTTCCATGTGACATCCTTTCAAATATTTAAACATGGCTCTTATGTCCCCAGCTCCCTAAATTGTTCTTCATAGTCTTAACTTCTAAGCAATATGCCCTTCTCTGGACATATTGTAGCTTGTCAATATCCTTCTTGAATTGCGGTGCCCAGAACTAAACAGTACTCCAGGTGAGGTCTTACCAAAACAAAATAGAATGGGACTATGGATTCCTTCGATCTCAACACTATACTCCTATTGATTCAGCCAAGAATCGCAATAGCTTTTTAGCTGCCGCATCACACTATTGACTCATGTTCAGCTTGTGGTCTACTAAGAGTCCTAGATCCCTTTCAGATTTACTGTTTACAGTCTGCATCTGTGCATTTCATTTTTATTGCCAAAGTGTTGTACTGTGCATTTCTCCCCTTCAAAATTCATTTTATTCTTTAATCTTTTAAGGTCATTTTGGATACTAATCTTGTCCTCTGGAGTATTAGCTATCCCTCCCAATGTGGTGTCATCTGCAAACATGATAAACATGCCTCTTTAGACAGACATTTCTCTTTAGACAAACATTGTATGATTGCTTGTATAAGACCTGCATCTCCTAAACAACATGCTGGATCTTGCTAATTTTTGATACGGTGGGTGTATGTGTGTGTGGTTTTATTGGTGGATGTATTAATCTAGTTTTACTGTTTTGATCATTTAATTTTTTGTATGTATTGTCGCGTAGAATACCCTGAATACTCATGTATAAGTCTAGATCTTTTATTCAAAAAATTAAACCAAAAAACCTGGATTGAGTTACCCATGGGTCGATGTGAGTACTGTACTTTCTTATTACCATACTTTTTTTTAAGGGAACCATCTTTTTCTCTAAAAGAGAGGCAGAGACAAGAACTTACCTGTTCCTGGAGAACCTAAAAGAAGTACCAACCCCATTTACTTTCTCTGCCACGATGCCACTTTTGACTTTTTTGAATTTCTGGTAGGAAAACCACAGTGACAGTGGACATCAGAGTTGTGTGCAGAATTCATTTCTTCCATTTCATTCATTTCTTCGGGAGCACTGAACAGGAAGGCCCCTCCGGATACAAAAATCAGCTCGGCACAAAAACAACTGAGAGTGGGTACCGACTCCAAGCCTGCTTTTCGGCATCACAGTTTAACCTTTTTTATTTCCCGATTTCGGGCTCCCTAGAAATGGATCAGTGCCACCACCAAAAGCCAGGACACAAAACATTTAAATGTTTACCCTGAATGCACAACTCTAGTGGACAGGGACAGCTAGCTCCTTAAAACAGCACTGGTGCTTTCCCCTCTCTATGTAATGACCTCAATTTATCTACTAGTCATATCAAAATTCTTAATTTTGGCTCTAAACTTGCCTTCTATTTATATATGAGGTCAACTCATACACAAGTATACATAATATATTTCTTTTAAGCTATGTAGTAAGCTAATGAATGGAAGAAAGAGGGAGAGAAATATATATACATTATACATTATAACAATAGCAGCTCAGAAGAATAAAGAAGGGATTGATCCTTGCATTTACCAGAAGGTTCAAGCAGCTTGAAGCCGCTTGGGCCGTGTGTGTTCTTCATTCATCACTTTTATCATTACTCAGACTTCGCTAGGACACACAGATCCCAGTTTTCACCTGTTAACTGCTATGATATTGAGGATGTCTGCTGGATGAACGTAATGGTTCCTTCTAAGTTGACTTTCAGAGAGAAGGGTGTGCTTGGGACCAAGAAGTTATCTTTGGCCCCAAGCATATCCTCTTTCTCAGTAGATTTTATTGTTAAATAAACTAAGGACTCTTCCCTTCTTAAGCTGAGCAACAGTGGTACTACCTTTTCAAAAGATGATAACATCTAACTATGCCTATGTAAAGAGCAACCATCCTGTAGTTTGAACTTAAAACAGATGAAGATAGACATTCCTAAACATCCCAGAAATTTCTCCAATTCACATTACTGAAGCAATAAGTGCGAAATAAAAGCCTTAATATTCTTACTAAACATTGGATCCAGGCTCTTTATTCAAAAGAAGCCTTGACTCATTCCACTAAAATTCCCATCCAAATAAGGATCCTTGGACGTGCTGCCTTCTAATTAAAGATTCTATTTATTCTGGGATTTAGTCGTAATTGGTACGTGCTGCTCAAACTTTTGGGCTTTAGCAGTTCTCTCCATCACCCTGTTCCTTCTAGGAATGTGCATCAAGTTATTTATGAGTAAGTGGTTTGCCTGGTTTGCAGATAAATAAAATTCTGAATAGTGGAAACATCTAGAAAGAGACAACTTGAGAACTGGGAACTGAAGCAGAAGGTTAACAAAAATTGTCCCCCATCGCAACGCAAATATTTTAGTAGGTCTATTTTTCCCATGCACAAATGTTTATGTGCAACCAACATTTTGGCTACTTTGGGGGGGGGGGTGGAGAGAACTGTGAAAATTTCAGGAGTGGGGTTAGCTGTGTCTTCCACTTACTTTTATGAGTTGGCCCCTTGGCCAACACCTTTTTCTTGTTTTATGTCCATTTATAGCACCATAAGCTCCCTGGTAGGTGTCTGAGAGAGTGACTCTAGTCAGCTTCCAGTTAAGTTAGAAATTCCTAGAGAATTTAGTTTTTACATTTTCACAGGGGTCCCGCACTGCTAACCCAAGTGAATTTGGAGGGCCGACTGTAGATACAAATTCATGAATATGCAGATACAAAAAGGATTGGAAACTGTCAATACTTCCTTAATATTCTCCCCCTTTGTGGAGATGCTCTAAACTCAAAGGAGTGTGAGCCAGGCTCCCAGCAATCCACAGCATTTTACAATGTGAAACTTTTGTATCTCTCTGTTGTCAGACACACTGGCTACTAATCTGGGATGGAAAGGCTAGTTATGTGAAGTACGTATCCCTGGATCTACACAGCTGAATTATGTATTTGTTTGTTTGTTTGTTTGTTTTGAATTTTTATATCCTGTTCTTCTCTACCTCCATGGAGGGATTCAGAATGACTAACTACAGCAAAAATTCAATGCTACACAATAAATAACATTTTAAAAACAACATACATAATAAATAAGTTATAAAATGCATATAAAAGACAGTTCGCCTAGTTAAAAACACCATCCAACTCAATCCAAACATTGTGGTCCAATAACTCTTAGTCTTTACCGGTTCAATCCATCAATTTGCGAATGCCTGATTCCAAAGCCAGGATTTCAGTTTCTTCCTGAAGGTCAGAAGGGAGAGGGCAAACCTAACCTCATTGGGGAGAGAGTTCTATAGCCGGGGGGGCCACCACAGAGAAGGCCCTGTCTCTCGTCCCCACCAAGCATGACTGCGAAGGTGGTGGAACCAAGAGCAGGGCCTCTCTAGAAGATCTTGAAGTCCTTGATGGTTTATAGGAGAAGATATGTTTTCAGCAGAGAGTTCCACTGCTGAAAAGCTCTCACAGTTAGGAGTTCTTCCTAATGTTAAGGTGGAATCTCTTTTCTTGTAGTTTGAAGCCATTGTTCCGTATCCTAGTCTCCAGGGCAGCAGAAAACAAGCTTATTCCCTCCTTCCTATGACTTCCTCTCACATTTTTGTACATGGCTATCATGTCTCCTCTCAGCCTTCTCTTCTTCAGGCTAAACATGCCCAGTTCTTTAAGCCACTCCTCATAGGGCTTGTCCTTCAGACCCTTGATCATTTTAGTCACCCTCCTCTGAAGACATTCCAGCTTGTCAACATCTCCCTTCAATTGTGGTGCCCAGAATTGGACACAGTATTCCAGATGTGGTCTAATCAAGGTAGAATAGAAGGGTAGCATGGTTTTCCCTGGATCTAGACACTATACTCCTATTGATGCAGGCCAAAATCCTGTTGGTTTTTTTTTTTTTTGCCACTGCATCACATTGTTGGCTCATGTTTAACTTGTTGTCCATGAGGTTCTGTATCTTTGCATTCATTATGTTCTGCCTAAGTGGAGTATCATATCATATTTGATATGATATGAAGAAACATATCATATCAAATATGCTCAACTTGGGGTGTGTTTATTATCTACACTAATATGACTGTTGATGCACAGTGATTTTGTGTGAAAAAAATCCTACTTCTTCTTCTCCACCACCACCTTCTATTAAGTCGAAAAGGATGGAACAGCTACTCAATGTCTTTTGAGTTGGGTGCTGTTAGACATTCTCCCTTTGGAAACATCTCTTTATTCTAGACAGTGGTATATAACCTTAAGTAAAAGCTGGGAAAATGCAATGACAAGGGGACAGGCAAAGGTGGCCTTGCCTAACCTTGCAAATAGCCCTCATTTCCACAGTGGCATTTATATATCCAGATTCCAGTTTCACACTGCCAGCTTCTTTTTTGCATCCCTGTGTGAGTTTGTACACCCAGACAGGGATATAAGCAGTGAACATTCACTTTGATGTCAGCCTTTCCCAATATGTATTTAAATATTTTGCCAGACAACAAACTGTAGCATAAATGTTAGTATTCACAGAAACACGACTGAAAAAAAGCTGAGTTTTGAAGGTGTGTTGCTAAAATGCCCCCCCCCCGCCTGCTGTCTGTCAAAAGCAAAAAAAGTTGTTTACTGCGAACTTTTAAGTGTGGAGGGAAGTAGCCCAGCTGACAGTAAATTATAATATTCCCTTTTCCTCCTGTTATTTTTCTTGTGATGTCTTTGCACCAGTTGGCTTTAACCTGTTGCAGAAGATGTTTATGCAGCGCTGGAAAAAAAATAAATGTACAAATTAGACAAATAGACGGAGTAACGCCTGCCCAAGAGTGAGCCAGAAGGAAGGCTCAGGCTTCCAAATAAAAGCATATGGCATCCAAACCCAAACTGTGACAAGGCTGGACTTGACCAAACTGCACAAAGTGTTCTGTACACACCACATTGATTACAAATGACTGCACTGTGTTGGGCTAAAGATGGTAGTGCAGCTGGGTGTATTTAATGTCTCCCGTTCACGCATGCCTGACTGGCAGCCAAGGGATTCCCATTTTCCAAGCTTTTGGTTCCTCACGGTTCATGTGGTTGTCCAGCTGAATATCATAGGATGGTTATGCCGACAAGACCATTTGTCTTAATCATTAAGACTTGCTTGTGAAACATGATTCTAACACAATCAGCACCAACTGGAGCTTTCAGTCAGCCCTTGATTCCTTCTTCTCCAGATCATTCCTTCTCTTGGCAAATATTAATTGATTTTGCTTCTAAAGGTGTTGCATAGGAATGCTTTTAAGTATCAGTTTGTCCTGAGAATTTGGTTTATTGTATATTTTTTATTTATTGTAAGGAAGAGCTATGGAGAAAAATACTTGTTTTTACAAAGGAACCATCCTCCCCCGAGAAGACATTGGTGCATTCCCCTCCAAGGAGTGACCCTTAATTTATCCATGGGTCATATCAAAATCCACAATTTTGACCCCAAAACCTGACCTCGCCTTATACATGAGGATGATTTATACACAAGTATATATACACTAAGTTACATCATCTCTTGTTAAGTCAGTTCTTACTTCAGTCAACCAGTTTTAAAATACCTGGCTGTGTGACCGAGGAGTATTATTTCCGTTGGGCTTCCTACGCTTCTTTATCCTTGGGATACACACACTACAGGATTCTCACTTTGTTTACACAAAGTTCATGTTCTTAGATATAATTATATCTACTTAGCACCCTAATGAGGATTATAAGGAGGCAGCGGACCACATGCATATCTTAAAATGGAAAAGTATATTTGCATGGTTGTGGTTGTGGTCAAGCAGCAACCAACCCTTCATTGCTGGGGCATATGTGAATGAAGCTTCATGCACTTTTTAGGTATAGAAAGTCCTTTACTATTTCGATGTCTATACTGTTGACATTAAAGTTGAGTAAATCCTATTTAGTTTTTTTTTCCTTAATGTTCAGTCATAGCCTAGTTTTGCACTGGCTTCTCCAACTTTCCTGAATAGCCATTCCAATTCTTTGCTAATTGGTACTGAGAGTATATAGTAGATCTCATCTATCTATCTATCTATCTATCTATCTATCCATCTATCTATCTATCTATCTATCTATCTCAAATAGGGAGGGATAGGGTGGCTGTGATAGATCTACCTTTTAGTCGGCTAGGCCGAAGCCTGCATGGCAGTGGCTGGCATCTTGGTAGTCAAGCAGAGCAGGAGGAGGAGTCAGGCTGACTCCTGATTGGGTGTAGCAATTGGGGGAGGAGTCAGCTTAGAGAGGGAAAATAAGCTGCCAGTTTTGACACAAAGGAGAGAAGGGTCTTAGACTAGAGAGAGAGAAGGTTGTGGATTTTTAGAGAGGAAGTTACAGCAGGGAACTGACAGGAGAAGAAGAGCTTTTAGTGAGCCTATAGGTTTGGGAATAAGGTGAAGACATTAGGCTAGGGTTTTACTACGTCGAAAGGACTAGTAAAAGAGAGCTGTGTCTTATTAAACTTAAGAGAGGTTTAAAGATACCTTATAGCCCAGTGAGTTGAGGCAGATGGGAGTCTGCGCTCTAAGAGAAACTGTGTCTAAAGATAGAACAGTTTGCTATAGAAGCCTCACAGTGGTTAAAGCTATTCTGTCAGGGGAACTGTTTGTTTAAGTAACCAAGTTTCTGCAACTGAATCACGCTTCTGTACCACTCATTTCTATGAGTTGTTGTTAATATAAAGTTCAATAAACTCTTTCTAGTTAACTTTTAACTGGTTTATGCCTCAATCTATACGTTTCCTCAGAACTCACTTTGTCAAAGCATTTTATAGTCCAGTCAGCCTGGGAGGAAGCCATAGAAGAATCAAGAGCTCAAACACCCCTTACCTAAAACACATTCACACCCTTTGGTTCCTCAGGCCAGTAATTCTGAGGTGGTGGCGGCTAATACTACCAAGAACATTCGGTCACTGACATATCTAACATAGGGTCAGCCTTAATTTTATTATATTGGTGGCAGCGGTGGGATTGTTTGTCCACCCTGCCTCAGATATTCTTTTAATTCCCTTATATTGGTGGCAGCGGTGGGATTGTTTATCCACCCTGCCTCAGATAGCCTTTTAACTTTACTATATTGGTGACCAGCGGCGGGATACGTGACTTAAAGCCTAAATCCAGTGGGGTGGTGTGATTTTGTGAGGTAAAAGTTTGAGCCAAATCGTTTCTGAGGAAGTTTTACCTCAGAAAC
>NW_026844366.1:325380233-325410240 GCF_025583915.1 Anolis sagrei ordinatus | reverse complement strand
AGTTAAATAAAATCTTTCTTAGTTAACTTTTAACTGGTGTATGCCTCAATCCATTCGTTTCCCTCAGAACTCATTCTCTCAACTCATTTTTAAAGTCCAGTCAGCTAGGGAGGAAGCCATAGGAGACCAAGAGCTCAAACACCCTTTACCTAAATACTTTCACACACTTTTGGTTCCTCAGCCCAGTAATTTCTGAGGTGGTGGCGGCAAATATTACCAAGAACATTCGGTCACTTTCACATTTATCCTGTGGTCAAACCTCTAATTTGTATTATACTGAGGGCAGAGGTGTGATCGTGGTGTCCACCCTGCCTGGATATTCCTTTAACTTTACTATATTGGTGGCAGCGGTGGGATTTGTTTGTCCACTCTGCCTTGATAAGCCTCTAATTCCTTTATAGTGGCCTATAAATAAAGTGTTGTTGTTGTTGTTGTTGTTGTTTTATTGGGGTTCCATGAGAAATGTTTGCTTCAAAAAGGGCTCAGTGGCTGAAAAAGTTTGAGAACCCCTGCTCTAGAAAATTATTTATGGAAGAACATGGTTTCACTTTTGTGTTCCAAATGATGCAGTCCCTCTTCATCTTCACTTCTAACCATACTTCTTCCAATTCAATAAATATTTTTTTAAACAATTCCATTATTTTTCTTCAGCAGTGATATATTGCTCACCCTAGCTTTATCTCCATAGACATAATATAGGAGACAGTTGTCAAAGAACATTAAAAAGTGGCCATTATACTATGCAGCATCTTAACAAATACAGTCAGCAACATACATGGAGGACAGTTCATAGAATACAGGATAGACTACTGCAACATGCTCTATGTGGGGTTGTCTTTGAAGACTGTTCAGAAGTTTCAAATAGTCCAATGAAAGGCAGCCAGGTTAATAACTGGGGCGGCATACAGGGAGCATACAACTCCCATGTTGTGCCAGCTGTACTGGCTGCCAGTTTGCTACCGAGCACAATTCAAAGTGCTTTTTTTGTGTCAGAAGCAACTTGAGAAACTGCAAGTCACTTCTGGTGTGAGAGAATTGGCTGTCTGCAAGGATGTTGCCCAGAGGATGCCCAGATGTTTTGATGTTTTTCTCTCATGTCCCCGTATGGGGAGCTGGAGCTAACAGAGGGAGCTTATCCATGCTCTCCCCTGATTCGAACCTCTGACCTGTTGGTCTTTAGTCCTGCCAGCACAAAGGTTTAACCCATTGTGCCATCGGGGACTCCATTCAAAGTGCTGGCTTTGGCCTATAAAGCCTTAAACAACCCCAGCCCAGTTTACCTTTCCGAACGCATCTCCCTCTACGAACCCCTGTGAAGACTAAGCTCTTTTGGGGAGGCCCTGCTTTCAGTCCCACCACTGTAGCAGGTGTGATTGGCAGGGATGAGAGAGAGGGCCTTCTCAGTGATTGCCCCCCGGTTATGGATCTCCCTTCCTAGCAATATTAGATCAGCCCCCTCCCTCCTGTCCTTCAGAAGGATGGTAAAAGCTTGGTTGTGGGACCAAGCCTTTGGGATAGTGCAATAAGGTAATAACAGGAAACTATCTGGTATGGCTGTTTTGAGATGTTTTTAACAATTTGAGTTTAATGTGGATACAACTGATTTTAATGTTTGTGCATATTTGTAGTTTGTTTTATTCTGGCATTACATGTTTTCCGTATATATGTTGTACTCCGCCCTGAGTCCCCTTCAGGGTGAGAAGGGCAGAATATAAATGCTTTAAATAAATAAATAATAGAGATTTGAAAGAGACCATAAGGGCCATCCACGTCAACAGGAACACCCAATCAAAGCACTCCCAACATATGGCCATCCAGCCCCTGTTTACAAACCTAAAGAGAAGGAGATTCCCCCACACCCCAAGGCAGCATATTCACTGTAGAACAATTTTTATCATCAGGAAATTTCCCCTAATGTTAGGTGTCACTTTTCCTGCAGTTTGAATCAAGTGACCCATTGTGTCCTGGTATCTAGAGCAGCAGAAAACAAACCTGCTCTCTCCTTAGTATGACATGCTTTCAAATATTTGAACATAGCTATCATGTCTCTTCTTGGCCGCTCCTCATAGAGCTTAGCTTCCAGAACTCTTCCCATTTTGACCACCCTTCTCTGGACATGTTCCAACTTATCAATATCCTTCTTGACTTATGGTGCCCAGTTGGAAGGCAACAGTTGGGAAAGGCTAATTGTGAAGTCTTGGCTCTACCTTTTCCTCTCCTCTGCTTCAGTTCCCCCTATTCATAGATTTTCCCAGTAGTGTAGATAACATCCTTTGTATTAGTTTTCGGGTGGAGCATATCCCCCCTCCCCTCCAGAGACCAGTGTTAGTTGGTCTATTCTACTTGTCTGTTAGAGCTGGATTCCTCCCTTTTCTACAGCAGAGCTAAAGACTGTCTGGTAATCCTAGGCCCTAGCAAGCCAAAAGCAGGCATCCTTCGCACCTACATTCAGCAGTATTCTTATATCAGCAGTCCCAGTGACAACAGAAGCTTTTGACCAGCTTAAGCTTCATAACAAAGAGGATTGAGACAGCTTATAAGCAACAGCTTGTAAACCATTTGCTCTGCGCCAGAAGCAGAAGACTGCAGAGAGATGACTGCAGCCAGCAAAGGCTCCTTTTGTAATGTACTGTTTTAACTTATCCTATAATAGTCCCAGATGGAATTAACCCTTTATTCATCTTGTTTTCAGTAAACTCATTTTGGTTAGCTTTTCACCTTGCTTAAAGTGCCTCTGTGTGTTAAGGGTCTCAATCTTAACAGAAGGTATACAGATAGCCTCCGAGTAAAGCCAGACACTATAGTTTTTCCCAAAGGCTCTAGCGTGCCATCACACTAATTTATACCTATTTCTGCTATTACTCTACACTAGTCATAATTTTATTGTATTTGTAATATGTTCAAATACATATGCAGAATCAGTGGAAAAAGAGATGAAAACTCCTGAGCAATAGAGTCATAAATGGCCTGGAAAACTGATGGGTGAAGATATGGCTTCACTCTACTTAAAGGGTGCTGAAGTTCAAGAGGCCAAAAGGGTTTATTCTTTTGCAAGCATGCCATGATACTGATGAAATAGAAAGCAATAAATCCTGTATATGTGAACTTCTTCTTGTGTAATTTGCATTGCAGAGTGCGGAGCACGTATTAAGATGACTTTTGAAAAAGGAATTGACTGGACTGTTAGTTACATATGACTTTAAATAGACTTTTGAAAAAATCTTCAGCTTTGAAATGGTAAAGTTCCACTGTTTTTGTCAATGTATATATCACATCAGCCTTCCGAATACTTGGAAGCAGAGCATGTTTTACGGATTAATATTTGCAAGGAAGGATATTTTAGTTGTATATATAAATATTGGCTTAAACTGCAAACCGGAAGCTTTAAATGCATCAGACAGGCCAATAATTTCAGCCCTGAATAGAACCTCAGTAATAAGTCAAGTTTCTTTAGCACCTTTGTATGTCAGTCCCCCTCCCAAAATCGTATATTTCCTTCTAAATTGTAGATTTCCCAGACATGTGTCACTCTCGATTTGTTTCAATGATTTAGTCTAAAGCCTAGATACATTTAAAAGACAGAGAGCCGTTTACTGCTTTGTTTTCATTCTGTTTTTTATTCTGTCCTTTCTCCAAAGAGCAGGCTTGCACAAAGTGTCCTTTTTCTTTGCAAAACCCATCTAAGCAGGTTGTGATGAGATCCAGTTAATAATCATCAAAGTCACATTTTGTGGCTGAAATGGGATTCAAAGCCCACTCTTTCTTGCCCAAAATTCATAATAGCTAAGATATAACATTGAGGGAGAACATAATGGACTGTAATTTTCTTCACAGGCCAGCTTCATCCCTTACGTAACCAGAAATGTTACTGGATTCATTTACACTGTAGAATGAATGCAGATTGACACCACTTTAAGTACTATGGAATCATAAGAGTTGTAGTTTTAGAAGGCCTTTAGCTTTTCTCTGCCAAAGACGACGCTACTGCACCAAACTATAATTTCCAGGATTCCATAACATTGAGCCATGGCAGTTTACGTGGCCTCAAACTGCATTCATTCTACAGTGTATATCAGGCATGAGCAAACTTCGGCCCTCCGGGCATTTTAGACTTCAACTCCCACAATTCCTAACAGTTGAAGTCTAAAATGCCTGGAGGGCCGAAGTTTGCACATGCCTGGTATAGATGCACCTACTGCTGAGATCTGTGAGGAGAGACAGATAAGGAATAAAATTATTATTATTATTATTATTATTATTATTATTATTATTATTATGGTTTTGAAAGTCCATATTCAGTAGACATCTGTGTCTGCCATAGGGTCTCATTCATGTGTCCATATGTCTCTTCCAGCACTGTTCTTGCTAGCAAGTAATTCTATTTAAAGAAATTCACCTTTCTTTAAATAGAATTACAACCTCTGAGGATGCTTGCTATAGATATAGGCGAAACATCAGGAGAGAATGTTTCTAAAACATGACCACCATATAGCCCAAAAAACCTACAACAACACATTCACCTGAGGTTTTTCAAACCAAAGTTGGCTGGCCATCATTCAGGGGTGTTTTAAATGTAGAGTATTGGTTTGACTAGACAGCTCCTTCTTCTAACTGCTAATGCTATGATATTCTTTTACAGAAGCAGCTGAAATATAGGCTTAACACCCAGTACTAGATTTAGAGTTTCCCAGGGTGTGAGCCCTTTTTGTGGGAAAGATTGTGATTTGATCAAGTCACAGTGGTTATGCGGGAAAATGAGACCTTTAGGAAAATGCAGGCAAGCAAAGAGCATCCAAGTTACATGCTTGAAATGTGTGTTTGAATCTTCTAAATAGACATTCAGTGCACGCTAGATGACCTTGGACAAATCGTACACTCTCGGCCCCAGAAAACCCTGTGATACGTTTGCCTTAGGGTTGGAAACAGCTTGAAAGCACACAACAACAAAGTAGGAATTCTTAATGTCTAACTAGCTACAAAAAAGTTTCAGAAGTGCAGTGTGGGAATGTGACTCAAAACTACTTTGACCAGAAGACAAAAAGGGAAAAGGAAGTGAAAGAGAGAGGTTTATGTGTGACTCCTGCTTAGTTACTCTCATACTGGCCCCATTTGACAGGAACAGGCTTGGTTAATTCTTAGCTATCCCATTTTTTTCAGCTGCTTTTAAAATGTTCAGTTTTCTATCTTCTCCCCCAATTTCCCCCTTAATCCTCAGTTTACTTCAACTGGTGCAAAATAAGTTCAAACTGCAAAATCAAGTAGTCAACAGTGGGCAAAAGGTGAGAGTCTAGTCCTTTTCTGGATCTTGGGATTATTGTTGATCATAAATGGAACATGAGCAAGCAATGTGATGCTACAACAAAAATGGCAAATGTTATCTTAGCCTGCGTCAATGGAAGCGTTGATTCCAAGCCAAGGGAAGTAATCCACTATATTCTGCCCCAGTAAGGCCTCATCTGGAGTACAGACCATCCCCAAGTTACAAACATCTGATTTACAAATGACTCGTAGTTATGGACGGAGGTGAGACAACAGGAAGTGAGAGAAATCTACGTCTTGAAAGAGAAATCCACCTCTGAAAGTGTTATCATTGGAAAAAGGTGTCTCTGCTGAAGCTTTCTCACCAATCTTTGTTTCCACAAGAAGACAGAAAGTGAGGTGAAATCTTCTGAACAGGGGCAGAGACCAAAACAAACTCCACAGGGATGTTAGCCCTTCCTTATGCTCTCCAAAGCTAATACATGTATCTGTTTCAACTTACACACAAATTCAACTTAAGAACAACCTACAGAATCTACCTTATTCATAGCTTGGGGACTGCTTGTACTGAGTTCAGTTGTGAGCACCATTTCAAGAAAGCTATAGACAAGTTAGAGCAAATTCAGGGAAGGGTAGCAAGCATGATAAGACGAATGGAAAGCAAAACCAGTGAGGAGAGGTTAAAGGTATTTGTGTCCCGTTCCATCAGAGCCAGCACAACACGGGAAACCTCCCATGTTGGGGTAGACGCGTCCAGTGATGCTTTCACAACAATTGTGGGTGCGGCCTCTGCCAGATGTCACATAGCATTGTGTGATGTCCAGCGTAGATCTCCATCTCCCAGACAAGGTGGAAATGGCCTAGGATGCTAAAATCACCCCTTCTGATGAGATAGCTCATGACCCACCATGGAGCCCCTTCCAACTCTGTAATTCCATGATTGTATAATTCTCTAGGTTCAGGAAAAAGAAAATTGTGGCAGCATCTCCTAGGTTGTGTGTTCTGCCTCACTAATAGCTTTTGCCATGTTGTTCAGATTCTGATACTACTTTGCTACAGGTGTCCCAGTGTTAGTCTTTGAAACATCAGATGATATGAAATTGCAGAGGTCACGTTGACTAGTTGCCTTTTCCTACCACTTTATCAGACTGGGGCATTTTGGCCCCTTGCAACACTTTGGGGACAGAACCTGCTGAGTGCCATCACATAACGTTCAGCAGGCCCACCCCATTTATCCTTGAAGTGTTGAGGAAGGATCACAAGACACTTCCTTGGCCATGATGCCTTGGTAATGTGGTAACATGAGTTTCCACCTTTCCCCCTATCTGATGAGGACAGGGATGGGGCACCCATGCACCTTGTCCTGTCCCCGCATCCGATGGTGAAAGGAGGGAGGGCACGTGAAGAGGTCCCTAGTTAAATCCATGCCCATGCCTCCCCTTCTATGTTTGAATGAAAGGAAAACTTTCCAGAAAAAGAGCATGAAACACGTCTATAGATTTGCAAAAAAGGCTATATGGATTAAGCACTCCTAGTACTCTAACAGCAAACAGGAAGCAGTAGTATGTCTCCAACCCACCAACAATTCACAGATGAAAAGCAGGAGACATGTGGCACATCAGAATGTGGAGAAGATGGCAAAGATAAACAAAAAGGAAAATCACACAAGGTAGGAGAAGATGCAGCAGTTTGCTTTTGCCAGAGACTTCAGGGAAGGGAAGATTTCAGCCGTCCTCCCTTTTCCCTTCTCCTGAATAAAATGAGTATAAACTAGTTTTCTACTAGTTTGCAGTGAAAAGAGAGAGACTGAGACATTTTTAAAGTAGCTAAAAACAGGATAATAGAGGTCTAATTGTGGCCGTTTGTTCCAAATTAGGACTGTTGAAGGGCATGTGAAGGTAGTGCTCATTTCTACAATAGTTTCCAAGATATAGTTTATCTTTTCATATTCATTAGCAAGCAGGATATGTACAGAAACATTCGGTGGGGACAACTGGCGTCAACCACTGATCATGATTACATTTCAGCTGTTGAATATAGATAAAATATAATTTGGAAGGTAGTTGGGTCATCTTCATTGGAAGATGGATGACCATCTATCAGGAATCTGTCCGCATCCACTAGCAAAGATTTCAGCTAGATGAGTTATTATCTCTTCCAACTCTTCAATTAATATGAAATATTTACGATCCAGTAATATAATAATGTTAATTAATACATATATATGCCATTGCATGGCCCCTATCCAAACACGGCCAAGTTCCAAGCGACTGAGGGGAGCGTACCAAATATTTAAACAAAAAGACAAATACAAATATCAAATCTTCAGGAATGCTGAGCAAATATTTGAACAGATGGTAAATATTCGACATCAAAATCTGGAGAGGATAATTTGGGCAGGCAATTTATTTCAACTCTGAAGCAGGATTTTATGGGTCGGTGGTGGTGAGCGATTAGCATTCCTCCCACTATGGCAGGGCCTGCCCAGCGAGGTCTCTCAGGTTACAAGGCTATGAAGAACACTCATTACCTCAGTGTGAGCGAAAAGCATGAAAAAAAAGAGCTGCCTTTCAGTTATTCAGCTACACTCTAATTAACCTTGTCTGGTTTTTCTGTAACATCAGCTTCGTACTGGGATTTCTAGCCTCACTGCTGAATTACCTCATCCTTTGGTGCCTGCTCCTTTCAACCTGGCCTTTAGCACCAGTTGCTATCTTCCTTATTTATATGAACAACTGGCACCAGAACTCATGGTGATGTGATGAAAAGGATAACGTTCAGAGCAAGGAGGAGTCCAAAGGTGTACATGTTTGTTAGGGAGGATGAGGTCTTCTCCTATTTGCTGCTTTGTTTCTCTCTCTTCTGTTTCGTCCCCCCATATTCAACCCTCCTCCCTTTTCCTTCCTTGCTAGATCCTCCTGCTTCCTTTTCTTCCTTCCTTCCTTTCTTTTTTCTTTCAAGCCATATAGAGCTCAGAAAAAACAAATGGAGCCTTCATTTGATATGTTAGTGTGAACGGCCTTCAACCTTCCCCATCCTGCCTGCTTTTGGTTTCATGGACAATTAAATATAAACTGGAAGGGGGTTGCCTTGGGGAAAACTGCACATAAGACACCTCCACACAATTTGAGCGTGACACTGAGAATCCAGGAGACCAGGGTTTCAATCCTCATTCAACCACAGAAAATCTTAGGGTGGCCTTGGGCAAATCACTCTCTCTGAGGTTCATAGGAAGGCGATGGCATCTCTATGCAGATGATGCAACTCTTCTACTCCTTTTCACCAAATTCCAAGGAAGCCCCCTGAATCCTGGACCAGTGCCTGGCCACTGTGATGGACTAGATGAGGGCTAACAAGCTGAAGCTTAATCCAGACAAGACAGAGGTCCTCCTGGTCAGTCTTGAAGTCAATCAGGGTATAGGGTGGCAACCTGTGCTCAATGACGTTATACTCCCCCTGTGGACACAGGTCTACAGTTTGAGGGTCCTTCTGGACTCAGCAGTGATGCTTGATGCTCAGGTATTGGCGGTGGCTGGTGGGCATTTGCACAGTTAAAACACAGTTAAAACTTGTGCGCCAACTGCGACCATACCTGCCATGGTGGTCCATGCCTTAGTTACATCTAGATTGGAAGATGGCCCAGAAATGGCAACTTATGCAAAGGTCAGCAGCTAGGTTACTAACTGGAGCTAGTTACAGGGAGCGAACAATACCTCTACTGAAGCAGCTCCATTGGCTGCCCATAAGTTTCTAGGCCCAATTCAAAGTGCAGGTCATTATCTATAAAGCCCTAAACGGTTTGGGTCCTGCTTATCTTCACAACTTCCCTCTATGAACCTGTGCGAGTGCTAAGATCTGCCAGGGAGGCCCTTCTCTCTACCTCCGTCACAAGCACGGTTGGTGGGGACGAGGAAAAGGGCCTTCTGGGTGGTGGCCCTCTGGCTCTGAAACTCCCTCCCTAGGGAGATAAGATTAGCCCCCACCTTGTCCACCTTTTGGAAAGATCTGAAGACTTGGATGTTCCACTGTGCCTTTGAATAATGGTTTAACTACTGATCAAGTCTGCCTAGCCCTCATCTTTTGCTAGGATCTCCAGCTCTTTATCCCCAGCCTTATAGTTTATGTTGCACTAGTCCTGTCCTGCCCTATTACTCTCAAATCTGCACATAACCACTTTCCTCAGCCACTGGTTGTATGTTGTTTTATGATGTCTTAGATTTTATTGGTTAAATTGTTTTAATATAGTTGATTGCTATATGGTTTTAACTGTTACTTTCCAACCTTGTTTATATTGGACTTGGTAAGCCACCCCAAGTCCCTTCAGGGAAATGGAGGTGAGATATAATGTGTTTATGATGTTAATTGTTTTTTATATACCGTGTTGTTGTAGCATTGCTGTTCTTGTTGTTAACCGCTGTGAGTCGCCTAAGGGCTGAGAACAGCTGTATACAAATAAAGTAAATAATAATAATAATAATAATAATAATATAAGGATAAATTATTATTATTATTATTATTATTATTATTTATTTATTTATTTATTTATTTATAACCCACCCTACCTTCCCGAGGGGATTCAGGGCAGTTAATAGTGTTGCATGTTGCTTCTCATTGTCATTGAAGCACAGTCTTAAGCAGCTCAGCCTAATTTATCCCAGTTTTGCCCTGTGAAATTCTGGAAAACGTGTGACCCTGGACTCATCGCTGAGCCTGGAACCCCAGGTTTCGGCGGTGACCAGGGGAGCATTTGCACAGCTAAAGCTTGTGCGCCAGCTGCGCCCGTACCTTGGCAAGTCTGACTTGGCCACGGTAGTCCACGCTCTGGTTACATCCCGTTTAGACTACTGCAACGCTCTCTACGTGGGGTTGCCTTTGAAGACAGCTCGGAAGCTCCAACTAGTCCAACGCTCGGCAGCCATGATTTTAACAGGAGCGGAGCGCAGGGAGCATACAACCCCCCTGTTGCGCCAACTCCACTGGCTACCGATCTGCTACCGGGCTGAATTCAAAGTGCTGGCGTTGGCCTTTAAAGCCCTAAACGGTTCTGGCCCAAGCTACCTATCTGACCGCATCTCTGCCTATGAACCCACCAGGAGTTTGAGATCTTCCGGGGAGACCCTGCTCTCGATCCCGCCTGCTTCTCAAGCTCGGCTGGCGGGGACGAGAGATAGGGCCTTCTCGGTGGTGGCTCCTCGGCTGTGGAACGCCCTCCCTACGGACATTAGACTAGCACCATCTCTAATGGTATTCCGCAAAAAGGTGAAGACCTGGATGTTTGTGCAGGCGTTTGAGTAATTTAGTGCAATCTGGTAATGGAACATAGGAATGGAACAAGGGACGACGAACCTGGACTACGCTTGGATGATGAGAAGATTGGGTACGGTTGTTTTTTGTAATAATTGTGCATTGTAATTGCTTATTGGTAATTTATGGATAATGTGTTCAGTCAATTGTTATATGTTGTATGGAACCACTGCTGTTTCTACTGTTTTTACTGTTTGTGAACCGCTGTGAGTCGCCTTCGGGCTTGAGATACAGCGGTATATAAGCAAAGTAAATAAATAAATAAATAAATTATGGCAAACCCCCTCTGACCTGGCCAAGAGAACTCTGTAATAGATCCTCCTTAGGGTCTCCATAAGTTGGATATGTCCTGAAGGCACTCAACGACAACAATTGGCTCAAGTCAAAAGTCTGGAACTGAAAACCAGTCACACGTTTTCCAGAATTTCACAGGGCAAAACTGGGATAAATTAGGCTGAGCTGCTTAAGACTGTGCTTCAATGACAATGAGAAGCAACATGCAACACTATTAACTGCCCTGAATCCCCTCGGGAAGGTAGGGTGGGTTATAAATAAATTATTATTATTATTATTATTTATTATTATTACTATTATTCCAGAATGTATGTACTGGGTTTAGAAAAATCTGGAAATAAAGATCAAACTAATACATGCTATGCAAAACTCTATGCATGTGCACATAGCATGAGTTAAAATAAATATGTTACAGAATACATTGTTCTAAAATAAAACTGTCCTTATTACAACTATTCAGAATTAGATGTTTTTTCAGATCCATGGTAGCAACTGTGGGTTCATATCCATTCTGTTCTCTCTTCTCCCTCCACTCGGTTAACTGAGCATAAACTGTTTTTGCAGCTTGCACTGAGTATGCAAAAATGAAAGAATGCCAAAGAGAAAGGCAGATAAAAGACCCTCCATCCATCCCAATGCTGCTGCCCTGGCCTTGGAGGGAAAGATGAACAGCTCCCTCATGCTTGTGCCCAGAAGCAGATGAACTGCCCTGCTCTAACCCAACTGCCACTGCCCTGGCCTTCGAAGAAGAGATGAAGAAGCAGCCACAGCTGCATCATACCATTGCCTAGATGGAAGAACCTCCATTCCAAAAGCTACTGTCCTTGTGTTAGAGGGAGTAAAAAAGAAGAGGAAAGCATAGCTCGATCATGCCTAAAATCAGAAGCAGACAAAATACCTTGCCACCATTCCAATGGCCACTGCCCTAGTTTTAGAGGGAGATAAGAAGGGGCAGTCTACCATTCCAAACATGGTAGCTTTCGCACAGTTAATAGTTAGATTCCAACCCTCACCATCTTTTATGCTGCCATACATTAAACCAGCATTTCTCAACCGGGGGGGGGGGGGTCACGACAGAGTTTCAGAGGGGTCACCAAAGACCATCAGAAAACACATATTTTGGAAGAGAAAGCTGAAGATCTCTCTACCTGTCCTTCCACCAAAAGCCCTCCTCCTGCTGTGATTGACCAGCCTCTCAGCTGGCCTCTCAGCCAAAGGGAGGACTGTTTCTGAGACTCCAAGAGAAGAGGGGAGAGCAGGCGTGCTCAGCTCATGGCAGTGTGGTGCGCATGTGTGGGTGAGGGAGAGTGTGCGAGGCTGGAGGGAGGCTTGTGTCCCTTCAAGGCAGGGGGAAAAGGTGAATGATAAATCCCAGCAACTGCAACTCCCAAATGACCAAATCACACACACACACACTCAACCCCACCAGTATTCAAATCTGGGCATATCAGGTATTGTGCCAAATTTGGTCCAGTGAATGAAAATACATCCTGCATATCAGATATTGACATTACGATTCATAACAGCAGCAAAACTACAGTTATGAAGTAGCAACGAAAATAATTTTATGGTTGGGTGTCACGACAACATGAGGAATTGTATTAAGGGGTTGCAACATTAGAAGGTTGAGAACCACTGCATTAAACCCATGTCACCACCTGTTCTGTCATACTATGAAAGGGAAACAATGTGGAATGGAAATAACCACACAACCAATTATGTATCTCAGAGGTGACTTTGGGCTATGTGCCCCACTTCACAAATGGCAGCTCCATGTTAAGTGTTAAGTCACTTTTGAAACATAAAACTTTAAAAAAAAATGCAACACAGTGTTTGGAAGGGATGAGTCATATCCTCCAGTTGTCCTGATTTGGCAGGGACATTCCAGATTAATTGGAATACTGTACATTCAAAATGTCCCATTTTTTCATCTGGGAGAGGCTGCAGCAGTCTGTTTTTACTTGAACCAACTGGGAAAGGCAAAATTATGTCTGTTTCTTTCTTCTTCTCCTGGCTGGGTTAACTCGAATACATACTACTTTCGTACTTTGAACTCAGATTGCAGCAATCGAAGTAAACTGAAAAGAAAGGTGTAAAGAGGAAGGAGAACTGAGGAAAAGGGGACATTTTAAAATATAGCTGAAAAAGTGGGATGATATAAGTTTAATTGGAACTATCCATGCTGACTTGGAACTGTTGAAAGATGTGTGTTTCTAAAATATCCACTACAAATATTCTACCAGTAAATGCCAATTTGCCATGTTTGAAAAGGATTACCCAAGTTGTGCTTACATAAGAGATTCATATCAGTGCAATATTTGTATTCTCACACTAATGTAACCACTTCCTAGCAAACCATCTCCATCAGATCACCCCATAGAGCGGCTCAAACTCTTGTGAAATACACATCTGTGAGACCGAAGTTTTAAAATGTAACTAAAATTACAAACCCAAGGACATGTTGCGACATTGAGGAAAAGCACATGTGCCGAAACCTCCCAGCACTTGCATTTTAACAAACAAAACAGTAAATTAAATTAAGGAAAGATGTCACCCACTATTCATTCAAATGAATTTTAATCCTAGATCATATTTTCCATAGAACTTGTGTGTTTGCGTGTGTGTTGAGAAGGGAGAAGGAAAGACAACAAGAATAGAAACGCTAAAGCTGAAGTCTTATATATTTGTTGTTGTGTGTATTTAAGTTGATCTGAAACCGAAGCTATCAAGGGGGTTTCTTGGGAAGATTTGCCATTGCCTTCCTCTGAGGTGAAAGAGTGTGGCTTGTCCAAGCTCATTCAGTGGGTTTTCATGACTGAAAGGGCTAAAACCCTGGTCTCCAGAGCTGTAGTCCACACTTACTTGACACTAATTTGGTAGATGCTATGTCTAAATAAAGATGCACGTTGTTGCATAGTTATGAATGAAAATTCACAAGCAATTTCCCTGTATCATTAACTCTAGTTGGCAAAGGACAAACCCATATGGTCAAGCTACATTTAAAATATGTAGACACCACCCAACAGACATATACAAATTACTGGGAAAACTTCCATCACACACTCTTTTTTCCACTAGATAATAAAATCCCAATAACTGAATCAGGGCAGTTCTATAAATTGACAAGGGTCCTCTACTTTTATTATTTTGTCCTTGCCATTTGTTAGAGGCAGGTAATAACCCGTGTATATAAAGTGGAACCTCCATATGGCTGTCTGTTCTGCAAGGAGCAAGAGACTGTTTGAGATCCTTGCTTTACATCCTAAGATCAAACATTTAGAAGAAAATAAACAAAATGTTTGGATGCTCTGGGGATTTGGCCAGGACATGGGAGAACTTCCCTTAGCAAATTGCTGCTCCCTTCTGTTCTATATGAGACCCTCATGAAGGTGTGAAGTGGATATCAGTGAGATAACTCAGAGAAGTGTGATCTTTCACATGAACCAGTAAACTGCTACTTTTCCTTATTGCCCACACTCCACAAGCCATGTTGTGAGTGGCCTGTATACAGTGCCAGAAGACAACAGCAATAACCATAAAGGAGGTTTACTCACTCCTTTTTGAAATTCATGACAATCTTTGATCACAGCTGTCCCAACATGATGACTTCAATAGCATCTTCCTTCTGTAGCTTCTTCCTTCCAGCCACTATCTTTATGTACTTGGATCAAATAGGTTGTTGTAGGTTTTTTGGGCTATATGGCCATGTTCTAGAAGCATTCTCTCCTGATGTTTTGCCTGCATCTATGGCAAGCATCCTCAGGGGTTGTTAGATCAAATATTTTGAGTATTGAACTTTGACTGTGGAATTTAAGTTTTATTCCAGTGCTGGTAATATAAGTTGTATACTAATAGGGAGTGTTGGCATGATGTAGTGGTTTGAGCATTGGACTATGACTCTGGAGACCAGGGTTCAAATCTCACCTCAGCCTTGGAAGCTAACGGACTGACCCAGAGCAGGTCACACACTCTCAGCTCAGAAAACCTTATGATATGTTTGCCTTAGGGTCACAACAAATCATAAATGACTTGATAGCACACAACAACAAAGATCCCTATGGGGAGTTCTTAATACAGGGTATCTCCTTGGCTTAAAAAATATATATAAAAGTATAAAAATACATATTTTGAGGGAAAATATTAAGATATGTTGAATATATATGTTATATATATGTATTCAGTATGAACAGTGCAATAATCCTCTATGAAAGTAGGATTAAAGCAAAGCAGATTTAAGGGTAAATACATGCAAAAGTAGCACAGACTGGAAACAGACTTGATTTCACCATTCCTCTCTGTATATGCAACAGAACAAGATGATAAAATCTTGTGGTGGCAAAATTGGCTATCTATCTTCAGAATGCACGTGGGATTATATTTTTATTTCTTCCCATATTAGAAAAAATTAGAAATTAGAAAACTAGAATAAGTAAGGAAAATTAGAAATTAGAAAACTAGAATAAGTAAGGAAAAAGTAAGGAAAAAGAGTTCAGGGAGTTCTCTGCTTGGTCTACCGGTGTGTTCAAGGGCTGGTTCCAGGTTGAAAAGGAGCAAGCTGATCTTGGAAAAGTCTCTTCCTTGGTTGGTGGGGCATCACAGACTTCCAAGTAGCAGTTCTTGCAGAAATAAAATGTTCTATTGTCCTGCAGTATCCCAAAGTATTTCTATACCATAATCATTATAGATAACCATAAACAGATATGGCAGCTAGATCCAGCCAACTCAACCAAAGTCAGAATGTTCTCAAGCTGATGGTGATATCATCACCATCATCAATTTTAGTGGGAAGAAGAGCAGAACAGACAGCAGCAGTGAGCCATAACAAGACATGTTGGCTGTTGCCTAAGGATGCCAGGTACAATATTCCCATCTAAAATGATATGGGATGTTGAAATCCCTCATTATTTTACACAACCAGCTCTAGTAATTTAGTAGGTTTTAATGTCCCCCACTCCAATTCTCCTTGTTATCCATAACGTATAAAAGGGTTATGCAAACTAGTCTGTGGTATGCAAAAGCCAAACTGCAGGTTTTAATGTAATATTTGGACTAAAACTTAGGAGTGATTAACAGGCCTGTAGCGAGGGGGTGGTTTTAGGGGTTCAAACCCCTCCCGAAATGTTTCAGTTTTTTTTTAAACTGGTTTACTCATGAATTTTAACTGGTTAACCAAATCCCCATGCTAAGTCTATGAGATGCAAAAAATTAAGAGTCCCCCCAGAACTACAAGCACTATCTCAAGCAAATATTGACAATTTATTCACACTGTCATTACTTGCAGCAATAGCCGATGTAGCAAAGCAACCAAGTTGTGTGTGTGTGTGTGTTGAATGCTCTCATTAAGGAGGCCAGACTTGGTAGAGGTGGTTGACAGGGGTGGAGCTGCAGGCTATGGAAGGTTGCTCTGCCCCTTGCTGTGCTCTTTGCTTCAGCGTGAGCTAGGAGGCAGGTTTCAACCCCACCCCAAAATTTTCAACCCTCCCTGAAATTTTCAACCCCCCCCCCCCAAAATTTTCAACCCCCCCCCCCAAATTGTCAACCCTCCCCGAAATTTTTTTCTGGCTACGGCCCTGGTGATTAATGTTTCCAGTCATTCATAATTTATAGCCAAGAGTGGTTCTTGAAGCAGATTTGTTGTTGTTGTTGTTGTTGTTTGCTTTCAAGTTGTTTCTGACATATGGCACCCCTCAGGCAAACATATCATGGAGCTTTTCTTGATAAGATTTGTTCAGAGATTTGCCATTGCATGCCTTTGAATCTGAAAGAGTTTGACTTGCCAAAGATATCTTCTGCTGCTCAGTATCCTAGGACCCATCCAGACAGACCCGAACACCAGGATCTCGCTCGGTTTTTCCAGAGGTGTCCAAATTACGTCTCCGGTAAAACCCACATTAGTTTGGAACAAACCAGGGTTTCCCTTGGTTTGTTCCGAATTAATTAAATACCTGGTAAGACCTGGATTGTAAAGTAAGATCAGGTCTTACAAGGTGTGGGCCCTGTGTGGATTGGACCAGGGGGACTAGTCATGTGATTCCTGGGCCCAATCCACACAGCCATCTCAGTTTTTTGAGAGGGCACTCACCTTCAAACCCCAAACCCCAAATTTCCCTGTAAGAAGTAAATAAAACTTACTTGTGATAACTGAGACATTGAGGTGGTCCCGTCCTAAGGTTCTACAAAACATGGACCTATTTTTGCAGGAAACCCAGACTCAGACCCAAGCCATTAGTCATATAGGCTGAGGGAGTCTGGGAATTTAATCCAGAACCTTTCCAAGATCTGCATCTGGTAATGCTCACATTGAGTGCTTACACATACTGTAATGTGATGGCAATTGGCACAAAGTGAGTTAGCGTGATTTGAAGCATGGATTGTGGGTAAACCAAATTATATTCAGGGCTTCCTCCTCCTTCTTTCTTTCTTTCTTTCTTTCTTTCTTTCTTTCTTTCTTTCAAAAAAGGTTTTGACAAGGACAATGTCATTTGGAACAAAGGTTAGAACTGATGACCTGAACTTGCATATGAGGAGTTCTTGGTTGTGTTTTTCTTTGGTCTGGTCTGTTTGTTTTTTTGCAAGTCTGTCCTGGAGCACACACTATTGCACAAAAATGCCTGCTGTACCCAAGCACAATGCTTTGGGAACATTGTCAAGGTTGGCAGCTCTAAAATTAGACCTACCCACTTTGTTTGGGTTGGCAGACACGTGCATACTGCTCTTTCTGCCTCTCCTTTGGGAGTAGTAAGTGTGTTATGGAAATTGGCAAAGATTCCTTTTTCCTTGTGCTGTGCTGACGTTCTGTAATGCTTCTGCAAAAGAAGTGTACAGGGCAGCCATGTGCATATTATAGCTGTTACTGGTGCATTTGATTGCTTGTCAGTTTTGTTCATCACACATACAATAATGCTTAATGTGGAAACAGGGAGTGCTCCCACACTGTAGAATCGATGCAGTGTGTCACCACTTTAACTGCCATGGTTCAATGTTATGGAATCTGGGAATTTGTAGTTTGGTGAGGCACCAGTGCCCTTTGGCAGAAATGCTAAAAACCTTATAAAACTACAACACCCATGATTCCATAGCATTGAGAGACATGGCAGTTAAAGTGGTGTCAAACTACATTAATTCTACAACGTAATTCCTACAGTGTAAGAAAATCCAGGAAATACTGAGGTCCTACCGCTAGCCAGATGGGGTAGAATATTTGGACAAATGTCCAGGGCTCCTTCCAATAAAATTAGCCATAGGGTATCTAAACACATTGGGAGATGTGGTATAATTGTTTGAATGTTAAACAAAGAGCCCTTCCAGACAGGTCCTAAACATGAGACCTGTCATGAGTTTACCAGAGGTGTGCAAATACCAACTGTAATCCTGATTTTTTGGGCTCCAAGAGCTCAAAGGAATGGGAAGAAGCCCCCCACCCATTCCCTCCATTTACCCCCCAAAATACATGAGAGGCCTGGCTGCTTGCTCAGGCTCCTCCGACAAAAGCTACTGACATGAAAATGACATGTTGGGAGGTGGGGGAGGAGAGGAGGGATTTCCTTCCTCCCCCTCCCACCTTTCAACACATCATTTTACATGCCAGAAGCCTTTGCTGGTGGGGCCTGAGCATGCAGCTAGCCCCATCACATAAGTTTTTTGGGGAGGGTGGGGGGCTTGCTCCGTGCTTTCCTTAGTCAACCTCTGGGTTAAAATTGCCCAGTACCTCCCGGGATTGAGGCCTATGTAGAAGGGTCCTAAGACCTCGAAGATCAGGGTTAAATCTCTGTTTGGCCATGGAAATCTGCTGGGTGACTTCTTTTTTTCTCAGCCTTAGATAAAGGCAATGGCAAATCTCTAATCAAATCTAGCCAAGAAATCCCCATGATAAATTTGCGTTGTGCTCTCCATAAGACAGAAATGAAATTAAAGGCACACAACAGCAGTCTAAACACAATTGCCTCATTTCATAGTTAAAATAAGTAATGCACACTACCATACACTGAATGTAAGACCAGAGTCTAAAATGATCCAAGTGCATCATGACAGAATGTTGAACTGATGTCATGTCACCTGGAGCCAAGATGAGAAATTGTGCCCAATAAATCTTTGAATGAGAAAGGCAGTGTTGAGTAGGTTTACCCTAGAGATGAGAAGGTTAAGTGATGACATGATAGCCATGTTTGAAAGGGTGTCACATTGGCGGTTTCATCAGGAGTGGTTTCTTGCATGGCAGGAAGTTGAACTGAATGTTGTCTCTTCCAACTCTGTGATTCTCTTCTTCCTGCTAGCATTCTCATTCTTAGTTCAATAAAACTACAAGCTACAAGGAATTGTATATATGCCAGGAACATCAGAAGCTTGTGCTAGCTTAGACAGTTTATCTATATAATCCAGCACTGTTTGTTCTGATTGGCAGGAGTCCTGCAAGGTCTTCAGGAGAGCTTTTTCTTATTCCTGCCACCTGATCTGTGTAATCAGAGGCACAAAGAGTGTATTTGCTTTACCATTGAGCTAGGGTCCACTCCTATTTTCTTGTGTACATATGAATTGACTTAGAGCAAAACTGCCAAAAACATTACCAACTAGTAAACTTTGTTGTTATCATTATGTGTTTCATTTCCGACCGAGGCAACCCTATAATGGAGTTTTCTGGATCTGAGAGTTTACCCAACATCACTCAATCTACTTTGTATTGCCATGACTGAGCAGGAAATCAAACCCGAGTCTCCAGAGTCATAGGCTCCACCTACCTGCCATATAATGAAGTTTAGGATCTTATCAAAAGGAATCCCCACCCAGCTCTGATACTATACAGGTCCCAACAGGTTTGATAATATGATGCACTGCCCGTTTTGTCTGCATCCCATGGTGATTCAGAACTCTCTGCCCCAGATTGTGGTGGAGGCTCCTTCTTTGGAGGTTTTTAAGCAAAGTTTGGATGGCCATCTGTCAGGGATGCTTTGAATGCGATTCTCCTGCTTCTTGGTAGGGGGTTGGACTGTATGGCCCACGAGGACTCTTCCAACTCTATGATTCTATGGTTCTATGAATGCAAAGAGTGTGTAGTTTTTAGAAGACAGATTCCTAACCATCTTCACCTGTTGCCTTTTCTCAGCAAGCATCAGAGATGTGGTCTCCGGTATGATTGTATGTATCTCATCAGCTCTGCCTGTGACACGTCCCTCAGGACTTCTCTCTGCCAAAGAGTGCTGGTGCCTTACCAAACAAATCCCAGGATTCCATAGCATTGGTATGGAAGTTAAAGTAATGTCAAACCATATTAATTCTACAGTGGGGGTGCACCCAAGGCGGCCAAAAGCCAGAATAGTCTTTGAATGCTTTCTTTCGGCCTTTTGATGGAGAGAGAAACCCACATTTCAGTTTTAAAATTTCTAAGTGCATAATGAAAAACAGTTTGGCTACTTGGTAATGTTATATGCACAGCCTCCCTCACTCAACCCCCCCCCCCCCCCCCCCCCCCCCCCCCCCCACCGCCCCAATTCCTGAAGTGGGTTCTCATGCATTTCATTTCGTTTTATTGCCTGAGATTGTTTTTCCCTTTAAAGGCAAACGTGTGTTACCTGCCCTGAAAGAACTTTCATGTCAGGAAATGAGACTCCAGGGAAAGGGACGGAGTTCCCCCACCCCAAGAGGGAAAATACCCCCTTCCTCTTTGCATGGAGAAATTGTGAAGCTAATGAAGAATTTAAAGAGCTGAGTTCATCATTTAGAACGCTTTTGAGAAATCAATTTTGGAGGAAATTTGATACCTAGGCTCCACGGTATGACATATTTTGCTGAAAATTAAATTCCAGTATCCTGGGCTGCTGCAAAGCACCTTCCGTGCTTAGAAACCATTTAGGCGTACTCCACCCACGCTGGAATATGCTGATCTCAATATAAAGCTGCCATATCATATGCTGCAGCGAGTCTTTGAGCATACCAACTACTTCTCTTCTGGAACTACCCTATATACTCATGTATAAGTCTAGAAATATTACTCTAAAACCCAAAACCTGAGTCAACCTATCCACAGATCAGTGTGTGGACTATATCTTAACTCTTTTTTTTTAAGGATGCATCTTCTCCTCGGAGTAAAGTGGCAAAAGGTGATACATTGGTCCATCCTGGGAGAAGCTAAAAGACACATCAACACTATCTACTTTCCCTAGCATGATGCCGCTTCTCGCTTTTTAGAATGCCTAGGCAAGGAAATGGCAGCAATGGCCAGAGGTGCCTGGACCCCTGAGGTGACATTGATGCATTTCCCTCTCCATGAAATATTACTGACAAAATCCATAATGACATAAATATGGTTTATGTAATGTGTTTATGCAATGTGTTTTGTTTATTGTTTACTTGTTTGGGTTGGGGGGATGATGTTATGCTCTTGTATTATGCAATTTCTGTTTTTGAACTATTTGTTCGCCACTTTGTGGGAGCCCCCAGTGGTGCAGTGGGTTAAACCACTGAGCTGCTGAACTTGATGATGGAAAGGTTTGAATCCGGTGAGCGGCGTGAGCTTCCATTCAAAAACATGCAAATGTGAGTAGATCAATAGGTACTACTCCGGTGGGAAGGTGACAGCGCTCCATGCAGTCATGCTGGCCACATTACCTTGGAGGTGTCTATGGACAATGCCAGCTCTTCGGCTTAGAAATGGAGATGTGCACCAACCCCCAGAGTCGGACACCACTGGGCTTAATGTCAGGGGGAAAGCTTTACCTTGTAGGAGAAAAGTGGGATAAAAATAAACAACAACAATAACAACAATAATAATAAGCCATTTAATCCATCTTGACCCCAGGTTAGGAAAAAAAAACTGGCAAAGATTTGGACCTTTGATAGTGTTTAGGCAATGGAACTGCCATCTCGGACCACCATGTACGATCCGTGATTACATCCCCATAGCCAACCCATGCTACCCAGGCTCAGGCAGCCGGCAGCCAGGGAACTTGGGGTATCAGTGACTTCGCTCCCCCCAGCACCCCCATTCCAGCAGAAAACTACAGAAAATCCTGCCTTACCATTGCTACAGGCTCTTCCTTAATCTGTCTCATGAAGGACATGACTGGAGCTTTGGAGGAGGGGATAGGGCATCCTGCTCCCCAGATCCTTTGCTGCCTAATGACACAGATCGAGGAAGTGAAGAACCTGCAGCTATGGTAAGATAGGATTTTCTGTAGTTTCCCCCCAAAATAAGGAAAGTAGGAATGCTAGCCAATGCCCAGCCCTGCTGATCCAGCAGATTAGGGGAGCCTGGTGCGGATGCCATGCAACTTGGAATTAGCATTTTTCATTATGGTTCCAGTTGCATATATATGGCAGTGCGGAAGTGTTCACGAACACAAATATACAGTAGCTGCGGTTCCAGGGCTTCCCAAGATTTCGTCTGATAGAGAACCCTGACACATGTATACAAAGATTCTCAATGAACTAATAGGATTTCTTAGCACCACTGCCATGTGCTAAGAAATGGTAAAATTCCATAATGTAGACCTTGAGAGATAATTCCAGCCTACAAACCACTCTAAACACTTTCGCAGAGAAGCTCAGCCTGTCATTGAACATCGAGAAAAATCAAAGGGCTCTTCCAGCAGTCACCAACCAACCCATCTGCAATGCCAGAAATACAGCTTAATGGTGTAACATTAGAAAATGTTGATCATTTCAGCTACCTTGGCAGCCACCTCTCCACAAAAATCAACATTGTCACTGAATTACAACACCACCTGAGCTCTGCGAGTGCAGTATTTTTCCGAATGAAGCACAAAGTGTTTGAGGACTGGGACATCCATAGGGATGTTTATAAAGCTATATTCCTCCAACCCCTGCTATATGCCTGCGAAACCTGGACTATCTACAGACGTCATATGCAACTCCTGGAACGATTCCATCAGCGTTGCCTCTGAAAAATCCTGCAAATCTCTTGGGAAGACAGGCAGACAAATGTCAGCATGCTGGAAGAAGCAAAGACCACCAGCATTGAAGCGATGGTCCTCTGCCATCAACTCCGCTGGACCGGCCACGTTGTCCGAATGCCCGATCACCGTCTCCCAAAGCAGTTGCTCTTCTCCGCACTCAAGAATGGAAAATGTAATGTTGGAGGACAGAAAAAGAGATTTAAAGATGGGCTCAAAGCCAACCTTTAAAACTCTGTCATAGACACTGAGAACTGGGAAGCCCTGGCCCTTGAGCTCTCTAGCTGGAGGTCAGCTGTGACCAGCAGTGCTGTAGAATTCAAAGAGGCACGAATGGAAGGCGAAAGAGAGAAATGTGCCAAGAGGAAGGCGCATCAAGCCAACCTGACCGGGATTGCCTTCCACCTGGAAACCGATGCCCCCACTGTGGGAGAACATAGGGCTCCACAGTCACCTACGTACCCACCACCAGGACACCGAACTTGGAGAACAATCTTACTCGGACAATGAGGGATCACCTAAGTAAGTAAGTAAGTCCAGCCATTGGTCATATAATTCTCATTTGCTTGCTTGGATATGGCCTTATAAGTTATGACATTCAGTTATATTGTATAGTCTACAGGCGTCTGTTGTTTTGTATCCCTTATGTTCCTCACAGTATTATTTCCTGTTTTATTAACACTTTTTAAATTATCTGTTTGCCATTCCATCACACCCACCCCAGTTCTTGGTTGGTGTTTACCCATGCGCACTGACCATTGACCCAAATACATTGTGCTATTTTAGTATTCAGTGTTTAGGGGACAACACAACTCTTTCCTAATAAATATTTATGCTACAGCAAAACGATGTAGAATCTCAACCACTGTGCACACACAAACACACATCTGTTTCTTTGAATGTTCCAGCTAAAATCATAATATCCATATGGAGCCCAATTCACTGCAGGCTTACTCAGAAATAAACTCCATTGTGTTCAGTTGGACTTACTCCTAGGTATGTGTACCCTGAACTGTTTCCTGAAAGGTGCACAGATTTTATTAAGGTGATTATAAAAGAATGTCAAGTCAAAATATGGGAAAGCAGCTTGAACCAATAGGGCCGTGCATGTAATAAAAAGCAGATGACCAACACAAAATTCAGCCTTAGAGAATATTACATCAGCTTGTCTCTTAGTTTTATTTAAAGCGCATGCCATCACATCCAGCTCTGTAGTTAATCACTGTTAGTGGAAAATATGACTACAGCTTCAGTGGAGGGCAAGTGCATTCTTTTTTCCCCTTTTCCAGGGCAACAGAGCTTGGCTGGTGATGAGTTGGAAGTGGCAAGTTTTTATGAAGGCCTGATGTTTCCGTTTTCAAGGCAATTCATTAGGGTGGAATGTATGAACGGGAGACTCTTATCCCAAATTCTGGTTAAATTCTCATTGGTGTCATTCACATGTGTACATCCTTTTGCACACATGGTTTTTTTTCTTGTTGTGCAACCAATATATTCAATTCAAGTTGTGTAAATGGAGCTGCACAACTGAAACCATTTCACATGCATCTAAATTCTATTCCGACTGACAACTAGAGCAAAGCCCTTAAATTAAAGGAGTTTACTTATGAGTTGACTTACATTCAACAATAGATCCAGTGGATTTGGTCTAACTGGGAGTAACTCAAGCTATGCAGTTCCTTGGATGACACATAACTATTCACCAATGCTTTCTGTGTACCACATTTTTTTTATCTCCCATCTGGAGATGACCCATGGAAATGCAGGGCCAGGTCTTGCCATCTGACAACCCTAGAAGGCAACTACAGAGAAGCAGTGGTGGTTGTCCTTCCCTTCCCTTGGGATTGCTCCTACCAAGTTAAGACAGATGGGGGGGGGGAGCATGGGGGGTGTTCTTGGAATTGTAGTCCAAAAGGAAGAACTTTTTGAAGACTTGCTCCTTTCCAAAGTCAATGAACAAGGGATGGATAATGGTCAGAGTTCAAGGACTGAGGTGAAGTTATCCATGCCATAAAAGCCCTCTTCAGCTTCCAAAACACGCAATGCCTCGAGACATCAGCTTTTTATTTTATTTTTAAATGAATAAGGAACAGCAAAAGAAGAAGTCTCCTCCTTCCATTCATTGCGTTTAGTGCTAGACACTACAATCTTTGATAAGCCCCAAGGGTAATTATCTGTCATAGAAAGGCTGTTGTTGTATCTATCTTTGGTTCTTCTTTCTAAACATGATCTGCAATACAGCGGAATAATTAGCCAAAGGTCGGCCTCTCTTTCTCTCTTTCTGTTTTTCCCTTTCTCTTGCACACACACAGATGGAATATTGTTGCATTTTGCATGGTACTTGGAAGCATGGCAGTCATTTGACCTACCAAACAGCAAGGACTTTTGATGCATGGTCTAATTGCCACTGAATTTCTGTCATGTTATTTAAAATTAATCGGTTTTTTTTACAGACTGAAAATCCTGCCCTCTTCCATTTAGGCTTCAGCCTGTGTCCCCCAACAGTCTGCACAGCAACTGGAAAAAATGATGCCCTTGTTTCTTTTTCTTTGCACATCCACCCTAGATTCTTTTAAATAAATTCCCAAAACATGGAAGGGGTGAAAGTGTAACATTAGTATTTGATTCAGTAGCCAAGGTTCAGGTCAAATGCGAATCCAAGCTACAAGCAAGATGGAAATATGGATGTCTTAGACCTAAGGAACAGTAGGTCTAAGGCATGTAACGGTAGCCTGAACCATAGCATGCTTATTTGCACTGATGGCCATAGTCTCTGGGTGGTTCCAGACAGTGGAAAAGTCCGTGCCAACCCAGGTTAGTGGACTGTAGTCAGCACACCAACCCCAAAAGCCTGTGCTTTTTGCATGGAATGTCTAAATGTCCTCCCGGTACCTTCAGGGAGGACAGGGAGATATCCGAGCCACCACTATTCATAGAATCATAGAATCAAAGAGTTGGAAGAGACCTTATGGGCCATCCAGTCCAACCCCCTGCCAAGAAGCAGGACAATTGCTTCCAAAACACCCCCAACAGATGGCCATCTAGCCTCCGCTTAAAAGCCTCCATAGAAGGAGGCTCCACCACACTTCGAGGTAGAGAGTTCCACTGCTGAACAGCTCTCACAGTTAGGAAGTTCTTTCTAATGTTCAGGTGGAATCTCCTTTCCTGTAATTTGAAGCCATTACTCTGTGTCCTAGTTTCCAGGGCAGCAGAAAACAAGCTTGTTCCCCTTACATATTTATACATGGCCATCATGTCTCCTCTCAGTCTTCTCTTCTGCAGGCTAAACATGCCCAGCTCTTTCAGCCGCTTCTCTTAGGGCTTGTTCTCCAGATCCTTGATCATTTTAGTCACACTCCTCTGGACACATTCTAGCTTGTCAATTATCTTAAATTGTGGTGCCCAGAATTGGACATAGTATACCAAGTGTGGTCTAACCAGGTCAGAATAGAGGAAGATAGCATGTCTTCCCTGGATCTAGACACTAGACTCCTATTGATGCAGGCCAAAATCATTACTGACTTCACCAGAATTGCAGAAACAGCTTCTGTGTATTCCACATTACACAAGAAGACAAGAAGCAGACACAATGGCAGATACATGGTTGGTTGTATTCAACCAAAAGGTGAAGTAATGCAACCAACATGTAAACTCTATGAACATAAATGCACACCTTGTAAGCACCAAATAAGATCACAACCAGAGTTTTTGAAATCAGGCAAAAGGCCACATGGGATCTGGTCAAGATGGTCTCAAGGCCATAGGTAGCCCCTCCTTGCCATATAGCTACAATTTGCCCATCGGAAAATATTTTGCTGGACATTCGCTGAATAAAGAGGAATGATTGTTCTGTAAGAAGACCTTTAACTGCAACCAGCAACACTGTAGATTGTAGTGCAAAAACACAGATGCAGGCACTGTAAATAGACATAAATCAGGCCATGGGAAATTGTGTTTCTCCCAATAGCTGTATACATTGAGAGCTATATATTTCAAAGCTACATACATGCAAAGCTATATATTTAATGTAATCATACATTTGCTTTGTAAACTTTATAGCCAGGGTGGCCCAGAAAATAACATATTGTTTAAAATCCCACCCCATCCCTGCACTTTATGGGTGGCCTGAAACCCTTTGCAAGCCTCTATAGTGAACGAAGAACTTGGTGTGCTCCCAGTCATTGTGAGGATCAATACACCTCTGTGTGTTTAAAATGTGACAACAAAACAATAGGCAAACAGTTTCCAAGCTAGTTCCTACCATACAGGAAACACAAAGAAAATGATGACATAACACTTCTTGTTGATGTTTCCAAGCAATTTGGGTTCTCTACCACACAGGAAACACAAATAACACACTGTATGTCATAACATTTCTTTACAACAATTGAGTTCTATTCAGGTGTTCCACATACAATTTAGTAAACATACAGAAGGAGGAATGCGCTAACTCTGCTTCTTCTGTGGTCGGTTTGCTCAGATAATAAGAAAGCCGTTCAGAGAGAATTCTTCTGTATTTGTAAAGGCTCACCCTGCTTTTTCGCAGTTGACCATGTGGCTCAAATGAAAACCCTCTTCACATAAGTTCTGGGCAGTTTCAGAAGGACATTGACAAGCTGGAAATAAAACGATGATGATTGTAAAATATCTGGAGAACAAATCCAGTCATAGGCCACTAGAGAATGAATCCACTTTAAATCCGGATGCTGCCTCCTGCAGAAGTCTGTGGTTTGTAGTTTAGTGAGGCTGTTAAAGGTTCCTCCCTAAACTACAAACCCCAGAATTCTGCAAGAGGCAGAAACTGTATTTAAAGTGGATTCATTCTCTAGTGTGATGAGATCCTTAGCCTGGCATAGAGAAGACTAAGAGGTGACATGAGAGGAATCTTTAAATATCCAAAGAATGGTCATGTAGAAGATGGAATGAGCTTGTTTTCTGCTGCTCCAGAGGACCGGACCTGGAGCAATGAATTCAAATAACAACAAAGGAAATGAGGCATTAGAAAGAATTAAGAGATGCTTCACAGTGAAATGCATGGCAGCAAAGGGTGCTGGCCTCTCTTCAGCTAGAGATGTTTAAGTAGAGGTTGGATCTCTCAGGGAAGCTTTAGCTATGGATTCCTCCATTAGATTATGATTCTACTGCATGATGTTTGGGATTCCTTTGAACTCAGTGATTCTATTGTTATGTTCCCATGCGTTTAATCTAAGCAAAGCATGATAGAGCAAGGCAAAGCTAGAGCACTCCTCACTTCATGTGTTTACTGAATCCTTATGAGGAATGCCAAATAATCTTTTGATGGGTTCTGAGAAACAAGATAGGTCTTTCTCTGCAGCGTTATACACCAACCTTACAAGTTTGGAGTATCCCCTGACTTTGCCCAAAGCAGGGCAAAAGCAGTTTAACTCTGTAAAGTCTATGACACTCAACAAGTCAACAGATGTTGTTGGAGCACCCAGAAGCGAATCTGAGATGAGTCCAGATTTACTTGCCTTCGTACCTGACTGATGTTAGATTGCTAAAGCACCTTAGCATTTTGACTAGGGACTTTATTGCACAAGCCACTATGGCAGTGATCACAAATACATACCGGCCTGAGCATCCTCATTATCACACCTCTCCCCATTTGCACAGTATGTTGTGATTTGCTGATCCATGGTCTGACACATGTACTTCAGCATACCCTTGTAACCAGGATTTCGTCATTCCTGCCTCTGACATCACTTGGTGAAGATCAATCAGTGGGTTCAACTAGATAACCCTTATGGTCTCTTCCAACTCCGATTCTATGAATTTTCAAAATGTTGCACGAGTCTAGATATGACATTTCATCAGTGAGAAGAAATGCACAAAAAAGTAGATAGTCAAGGAATCTTGAACATTTCAAGAATAAGTTTGGATATAAATCCAGAAATGTGCAGGTAAAAACAAAACAAAAGAGAACTGGAAACTGTCAATACTTCCAAAGTTGTTTTCCGTCTTCTGGATGAACCCCTGAGAGTGTATGGTTTTTTCAATTCTTTGTCCTTCAGTCCCTTGCCATATTTCTGTAGGCTTGGTAGTTTCTGACAGATCTGGGCACAAAGCCCAGTGTAAAAGTTGTCTATTATCCTAAAACATATGTAAGGCTTTAAAAAAGAACTCAGGAAAAAATGTCCTTGCCCTCTTTATTTTATGCTAACTGTCTCCAAAGGAAAAAGGAAAAAATACTGTTGGGTCATGTTTGTTTCTCATTGACTAGCAATGTGCTTCAATCACTTAAAAGTAAACTTGGACAGTTTATATATTTTACAAGCCCAAAGAGGAAAATAGCAGGAAAAACCATGCCAAAGCAACAATAACCCACAAAAAGTATTCAAAATATGAAACATTGTTATCGTTTATATAATGTTATATTCTGTAAATATTGGAAAGATGAGACTGTAGTGGGCCCTCTCCTTTTAAAAACCTAGTGTTTATATATCCCGCTGAATCCAATGAGATTTGGACTTTATTGCATAAACACTACAGTCATGTTATCACTGATAGCAGATACATACTGAGTTGAGCACCTTTGATATTGCACCTCTTTTTATTAGTGCCCTAACAACACTTTACTGCCAGATGCAGAAGGAATCCATCACATCAAGGTAGGTGATAGGAACGTTGTGGAATTGCGAGCTACTGACAGGTTTTATCAATTAATAGCCAGAGAAGGGAGAATCACAAGGAAGAGACAGAGTGTCAGCAGAACACACATGGTGTTGCATGATAGGGATTGTCAGTTTGTTAGCCTCGTGCAATAAAGTCCTTTGCCTACATTGCATGAGTAAGTACTATGATGACACTGAAGACTACGACTGTTCTAGAAGATAGTATCCTTGGCTGAACAGTCTCTGCATATGGTAAAAGAACATGTTAAATACATAGAGAGTAGTTATCCTCAAATTCGATCCTCTTTGCGCGGCCACAACATCTTTTTCCGATATCGGGTCTAAGGGTAGAAGGGGTGATTGTTTTGTATGGATCACAGTGATGGATATAGATGCGCTGCTATATCGAGTCAGACGACACAAAAAACTTGATGAAATACTACCTCGTAGGATGCACGCTTAGCTACTTCCCGCCCCGTGGTCGCGTTAGACTTGATTCTTCCGCCTGGTAGTATTTGCGGTCCCGTGGTTTTCTCGTTTTTTCCGATGCTTTTGCATTCCTCTGTCTTGTTAGAAACCAACCAACACACAACAAACCACCCCCAACAACTA
>NW_026844366.1:325279334-325379000 GCF_025583915.1 Anolis sagrei ordinatus | reverse complement strand
GGAGCTCTGGAGTGGGCTGGTCCATGAGGTCACGAAGAGTCGGAACGACTGAACGAATTAACAATACTTTATTTTAATTATTGTATTGTTTTAAGTGTTTTTTTGCACTACAAATAAGATATGTGCAGTGTGCATAGGAATTCATTCATGCATTTTTCAAATTATAATCCGGCCCTCCAACAGTTTGAGGGACTGTGACCTGGCCCTCTGTATAAAAAGTTTGAGGACCCCTGCTCTATATGTTTTGAACAGCCATTCCCAGGATCTCTGATGATTAGTCAAATTGGCTGGGGCTTCTGGGAGTTGAGGTCCTAACCATCAGGAGGGACCACAGCTTGAACTGTTGAATATTTATTCCACTTTTTAGTAGAAGTGAGGCCAGCATGGGAAGAAGCTGCAGTGACTTCTCCCGTGTGGCTCAGATTTTCTCATGTTCTGAGAATAGCACATATGCTGCAGTGACTCCCACACATTTTCTATAGTAGGTGCGTAACACTATACATTTTCATTCCCAAACTGGATTACTGATGCTGGCTTCGGGCTGCACGCATAATTATGGACATCATAGATTCTCATATAGATTACAATTCCCCAATCATTGCTTATAGCAATGAGTGAGAGTCTTTGTGAAAGGTAAAATTAAATTTGTACATATGAGCAATTTGTCAGTGATGAGTAGTCCATTAGAAACTACATGCTGCACTTCAGCCAGAAAGGACATACCCTTTGTTCTGCAGCAAAGAAGGAAAACCACTGAACAGCAATAAGATACCTGGCATCTCGTTTCTTAGGTGTCTGAATTTCCATTTTGCTCCTCTGGAACTGTCTATACATAAGCACAATTATGTGTGAAGGCCACAGGTACTATGCAGCTTACCAGTTTTATTCTCCAGATTATTATCCAAATGTGTATAGGCAGAAGTGCTGCAGGAAGGTTTTCAATGTAAACAGAGGAATTCGGTTAAATTTAAATGAAGAAGTGGGCTTATGGCAATGTTACCAAAGAGATATACAATACAAACCTATCTCCAAAATAACTGTTTATAAGAAAAGGCAAAGGAAGTACAACCCTTGTATCTGAAGACTAATATCTTGGGTTTCATTTGTCCACATCCACCAAAACATATCCTCTCTAAACATTTGCTAGGTCTTACGACATACTCTGATTGATAACAATGATTTTAACTTGTTTTTAACTTAATGTTTTATTTACTGTTTTAAACTGTTGCTATTTGTGTTTATATTTGTATTATATTGAAGCTTTGAATTGTTTTGTAAGCCGCCCTGAGTCCCCACTCGGGGGTTGAGAAGAGCGGGATAGAAATATTGGAAATAAATGAATAATAAATAATACTCTGTGGTATTCTCCAGCATGACTCTATGGCAGTCACCATTTCAATAGGGTTCACAATTATCCATGACTTTGTGTATCCATGCGAATTCTGAGAACATGTCTCCTACAAATAAAGGAAATGTGCTGTATCCTACACTAGCTGCCACTCTCTTTGCCTCTTCCTTATTTCTGGAGGGGCTTGATTGTGCTTACCACATTCTCCCTTATATGCCTGCTTGGCTATATAATAAAACAGACCACTGTTGTAGAAGTTCCTCACCTAACAGCCCAGACTTGACACTGGCGTATTTTTTAATTGCCTTGGGATTTAGTAAACAAACAGCTGATTAGGAGTCAAGGGCTTAATGCCAAAACAACAGCTGCCTTTCAGAAAGGATTTACTAATATAGCAACTTGTAATCAACACAAAGTTGTCGCTAAAATTACCAGACTGCTAAATAGCTTCCTTTGGGGAACATGCCTTTTTCATGCAGGGAGATTTTTTAAGATTACGTTGTTCAGAACGGATATTTGGACAATCCGAACCGAAGCTGAACTCCTCAAGGGAAAATTGATAATTTTTTTTCTGGACATGACTGGAGTTTTGTACCATTACTGATTTGCATCCTCTCAGAATCAAGGCCTCAGTGGGGCATCATCAGATAATATGGCATATTTCAAGCAAGAAATTGTGCTGTTGTGATGTGACCTGTGTGTATGTGTGTGCATGTAACTTCAAGTTGTCTGTTGAGTTATGACAACCTCATGGATTTCATAGAGTTTTCTTAGGCAAGGAATAATCAGACATGTTATTGTCAGTTTCTCCCTCTGAAATTTAGCCCACAGAACCGGGTATCAGTTGGCTGTCTCCCATCCAAGGACTAACAAGGGCAGGTCCTGCTTAGCTTCCAAGATCAGATGAGATAATTACAGTGTTCCCTCACTTATTGCAGGGTTTCCGTTCCAGGACCCCCCCCCCCCCGCAATAAGTGAAAATCCACGAAGTAGGGATGCCATATTAATTTTAATATTTATACATTATTTTATATATTATTTTCTTACCCACGCTGCCTTACCCGCCATCCCAGGGGCATCTGTCAGCCTCCCTGGCCTCCGCAGACCCCTGCAGATCCTCCGGAGCCTTGCAGGCAACAGCAGGCCAGGGAGGCAGGCCTTCCTCACTGCACCTCAGGTCACTGCACTTCCAGCGTCCCTGGCCTCCACTTGACATAAATATTCAATAGTTTATATTAATATTTTCAAAAACCCGCGAAATAGCGAGTCTGCTAAAAGTGAACCCTGAAGTAGTGAGAGAACACTGTATGGCCCTTCCATTCAGAAGTTTTGTCAGTCCATATGGAATTACTCACAGAGCATCTATTCATTCTGGAACCGCAGCTGTTTTCTTCCTTTTTTTCTTGGATTTTCTGTCTCATTTGCAAAAGACTTGTCTAGTTTCTGAGATTTGATGGTGGCCATACTCAACCTCTGGCTCAGACTGTCCCGTGCACCCCTTGGCCTTGCCCCACTAACCATGGAGGATGACTTCCAATCCACATGGAAGCAGGCGGTAGCATCCAAAATCTCCTCATTGGGATTTTCTCCAGGTCTACTATTCGCTATGGATTACAATCAAGCCAAAGCACTTATTAAACAACGTATCACAGACACAGAGCGCCAACTAGATCTGGCCTCGGTTCCAACCTTCCTTATCAATGAAGACAGCAGATATCTTGCCTCCCCTATGGCATATTTAACAAACTTAGAGGTTCCTATTCATCGAAGGGCTTTCACCCTGGCTCGATGCCACGCTCTCCCATCAGCTGTACTCGAAGGCCGCTACCGGAAGATCCCTTTCCCAGAGAGACTCTGCCCCTGTGACTCGGGTCATGTAGAAACAATAGAACATGTGCTCCTTCAGTGCCCGTTCTACAGGGATATCCGTGCCAGGCTTATCTTACCTCTGATATACAAGCACCCAGGCCATTCAGGACAATTTTATACCTCCCTGCTACTTGCAGATACTAATTCAGCTACAACCTACAATGTTGCAAAGTTCTGTGCAGCAGCATACAAAATCCGTCAGGGAATGACTAGTCCCAAAAGTTAACTGTGTGTCCAGTAATCTTCTTCCCTGAATCTACAATTTGGTGATGGATCTGGGCATTGTATGTTTTTACCCTGTTTCCCCTTCTGCTCCCTCACCCATATTGTGTTTTTAGTAGTTATATTTATATTTATATTTTTAATGTACCAAACATGCCAGGTTTGTATGGAAATGTGACACTATTTCCTGTGCTGGTCAATGACCGAAATAAATGTTTTGAATTTGAGATTTGATGCATCTGTGGGCATTTGATGCTCCACTTCCTGTTTGCCCAGCATCTGAGGTGTTGAAAAGTGGAGAATTTTCACCACTAAAATGGGAGATCTGGCAAGTTACTCATTCCTCCCAGACTACAATTACATTTGTTTGAATGTCTCACTCCTTTGCCCATTTGTCTCCTTTGAGCCTTCTTCTACCAGTCACAGGCATGTAGCTGTGGGGGGGGGGGGGGGGGGTTGAGAGGCTTCATCCCTGGGGGGTGGTCCATGCGAAGGCCTTACTGGTGCATTATTTAAACTGTTATGTTTATTCATATCATGATCTGATCACCATACTCAATATATCCCATATGCACGGGGGTATTGGGGTAACGATACAAAAGGTTTGCTAGGGTAGACCCTCTTTCACTCAGACTCAGCCCCCCCCCCCGAATCAAACTCACCCCCCCCCCCAATCAAAATCCTGGCTACAAGCCTGACCAGTCATATTAAAGCTTGACCTAATAGGTAATGATGACTCATGCCAGATCTTAGTTAGGGAAGAACTCTACATGATCCTGGGTATAAATCGAAGGCTAGACTTCATTTCCCATTATTTGTGTAGACAGCAAGAAATTTTATGCTGTGACAGCTTTGCAGAGATAAATGAACACACTGGACTGTTCACCTGGGCTGCTGTAATTTACCTTTTTTGATTTTGAGTGACTAGAATTCAAAGGAAATGCAAGAGGGTAGAATTTGTAATCAAATTTTTCCATTAGTGCCCTGTGCTATTTGCTTAGTGATGAGCAGGGAGCAATAGGCCCTTCACTCATCAGACTGAATGCCTGATCGTACTGAACTTCTCTCAGCAGGTTGGACAAGCAAGCTATTCTTCTTCTATTCCCCCCTGTTCAGAATTTCATATCCTCGAAACTCACACACATCTGGGGAAATGGAATTCAGCAGTAAACAAGGTCCTGGGAAGCACACATTGCCACCGCTTTGCAAGAATACAGCTCTGAATGGATTCTTTGACTTTCAACGTGTTTGGCAACTTAGCTTTTTAGTAGCACATGCTGATTTATGATAACCTGGTTTTAATAGGTAGAATGTCTCTCGCATGGAGCAATCTGAGTGTCCCCTTTATGCTGATTCCAATAAAATTTGGGAGGCAATAACACATGAGTTATCCTAACCTGAGGAATAGTAGTGGGTTCATAGGGAGTTCTTGGTCTAATGTGAAGCATAGCTGCCTTGATTCCGTTCTTGGGAGAAAGGTCGAATACACAATTCAATAAATATATATTTATATATTTATCCATATCCACAAACTGAATCACCCACATCTTGACTATACTCCCACCTACCCATCCCCACCTACCCATCCCCACTATAAAAAATCCCCCAAGCAAACCTTGATTTTGCTATTCTATATAAGGAACAGCATTTTACTATGCCATTGGATATCATGGGACTTGAGGATCCATGGATTTTGGTATTCACAGGGGGCCTGAAACCAAACCCCGCGGATATCAAAGGATCATTCTAAAGAAAATAAATAAGCATACCTGGAATTAATGCTTCCTGGAGGAACTGAGGCTGTGCTGAGCTGTTCATGCAGTTATTTTCAGCCCATGCACAAAAACATTGGAAGCAGAGTAGTGGTACAAGCCATGGATTAAAACTAAGAAGAACAAGGCTTAAATTCTTATGACCTTATCACATGAGCATCAGAACCTCCACACATCATGGCATATCTGGCATGGGAAACCCGTCGCTCCACACCCCACATTACCTGGCTTCCCCTTTACCTTACCCTGGGGGGGGGGGTGTCTACTGCCTGTCTTTCCCCTGTTGATCCCTATGGAACTTGCGATGCCTCTCCATTTGCATGTTGGAGCCCCGACAGAAGTAGCTCAGTGTTGTGGTATGGGAACCAGTGTGCTCTGTGATGCAAATAGTGAGGAACCAGTGTATGCCACTGAATCGAAACTTACCCAATACTTTTTCATTTGAATTTTGTAAACCTCGGAAGCCTCACAAAATCAGTTTCATTTTCAGTGCAAGCAAGCAAAGCCAAAAAGTCTGCCAGTCCTCTTTAAATTAATGGCCTCTACCATTAGGAGAGGGAAGTAGCAGGGAGAAAGCAGTGTTCGCTGGGAAAGAGACTAAGAAAGCACAGAATTCTGGGAAATGTAGTTTGGGAAGGTGAGGAACCCTGTGCCAGAGATTTCAAAAGGCCCTGCCCTAAACGACATTTCCTAGAATTCTGCTCAGCATCAGAAAGCTCCAATCAGGACAGGGGAGAGCGATTTTTCCTCCGTAAGAGCAGCCAGCCAGAGTTTCAATAAATTATTGAATTTGCAAAGAAGAGGATTGACAGATGCTTCTTGTAAGTAACTCTCTGTGCTGGGCTGGGAAGAAATCCCTAAATGGAAGTTCTATTGGTTAATATGAAAGACATTCAATGAGATAACTGTTGTGGCTTTTTGAAAAAAACAAACAGTTTTTATCAAAACTTTTTTAAAAAATCTCTAAAATTGGTAGATGTATGAATAATTCTGAACATTGGGGGGAATGATTCCCGGTTACCTTGTGTCATTGTATAGAAAATTCAAGGAGATTTATTTATTTATTTATTTATTTATTTATTTACCTTACTTATACACCGCTGTTCTCAGCCCGAAGGCGACTCACAGAGGTTCACAACAAATACGAACAGCAAAAATTCAGTGCTACAGTATAAAAACAGTTAACAACCTAACACATTACACAATTAATAAACAGTTACTACAATACCCATTCACTGTCGTCTCATCATCAAAAACATGTTCCAGATTAGTCATCCATTGTTCCATTCCAGTGTTCATTAACCAATCATTGCACTAATTGCCTGCTCAAACAGCCAGGTCTTCACTTTTGTAGTTTTTTTTAATTTTAAATGTTTATAAAAACTTTGAAAATTCCCCAAAAATCTGTGGATAAGTGAAATGTTCTGAAACTTAACGGGCTAACAATGGTAAATGTTTTCTACCACTGTAGCAAATTTCATCCCAATAGCTATAAAAATGAGGGAGAAAGGAGCCCCTGAAGGTTCCCCACTTGAGCAATGACTACAACGAAAATGTAACAAAATTTCGTTAATCTCATTATAGTAACAAAATGTTCACTAACAATACTTTAGAAACACTTTAGAAACAAAATGTTGGTGTTCCTAATTTTGTAATGAGTTTTGAAACATTTTTTTCCATTGATCGCACAGCCCTAATATCCACCTTAGAAAACTTAGCAGAACACCAATGTTGGTGAAAGGATGGTTTTTGTTGCATGTTCAAACTTTTGAAGCATTATCAGCAATGGCAAAAAATGTATCAGCAGCAATAGCAAGATGAATATGAGGCAAAATCCCTGCTGGTTGGGACCAAAAGTCTTAACTCAGCATCCTGCTTTCCATAGTGCTAAAGAGATGTCTATGGATAGTGCCAAAGAAGGGCATAAGGGTAATGACTCTCTCACTCCATGTCCCAGCACTTATTCTATGATTCTAACTTATTGACAAAGACATGCTCCTTCAGACCCTGTGCATCCCCCCAAGCCATATTGCTTTTGTTGCACCACTTGTGACACTATTATAAAATGACTGTCTCTTTCCAATGAGTGGAGGCAGAGTTTCTGAAAGAGGCTACTAATATCGGAAATTTGGAAAAACACAGTATAGACACGCACTGTTTGGCTGTTTCCTCTGTGCTTCTCTCCTGACTTGCAAAATCCCAGCTGTTTACCAGTACTAATCCTTTCCTTGGCACTCAGTGAGGTATCAGACCAGGTGAGTTCTGCCAGGTCATGTGGTGGTTTTAGAGATGTGCAAAAATACTCATTGGGGACTTCACTTGAGACCACCAAACTTGCCATACTGTTTCTAAGATCTGATGAGAAAGCAACTTAAATACTTAAAACAGAATGAAAGTACAAGTTTAGATGAAGCACTCCTCTTAAAAGAAAGAAATTTAGAAAAACAGAGAATTTAACGTTCCTTCTCTCTGTCTCTGGGTGGACAGATACAGGTATGCATGCACAAACACACACAGAAAGGATAGAAAATATGTTCTATCACTCACAAAGTGACATTACCTTTTCAGTTCCAGGAAGACTGGATCTTTATAACCCAACAGTTTGTTATGAATGCCACTGCACTGCACTTTCGTCCCAAGACCTAGTTCATTAGCTAAAATTTGCTCTATCCTATTCCCTGCTCCAGTTTACAGTTGGCTATGTTTTATGACAGTTGTCATCATAGGTTATTAGATGCTTAAACTTTGTTTTATATACTGTTGGTTTTATCTTGTATTGTATTGTGTGTTTGTTTTATGCATTGTTTTAGGCACATTGTGCCATATGTAAGCTACACCGAGTCTTTCGGGGAGATGGAGGCAGGGTACAAAAATAAAGTTGTTATTGTTGTTGTTGTTGTTATTTACAATCCTGTGAATCAAGAGCTGTCCTTCAGATGTTGGCTTGGAAGTCCCAAGATTCCTCACCATTGGCTATGCTGACTAGCAAGGCTGCTGGAAGCTGAAGTATAGAAACCTCTTGAGAAACTCATGATTCCCAATGTAGCATCAACTTGGAATAGAGGAAACATTTTATAAGAAAAGGTGCCACTTACTATATAGGACGTTATCACATGAAGCTGTGATCCCCATGGCCTTTGCATCATCATGGAGAGCAGCAACATACCAAGGTGATCATCATTGCTGTTGCACCACTCCTTGGTTACATCTGTGACAATTCACAGATTCATGGTCCTGCAACTGTACTTCTAGTTATGATCATAACTCTGCCCTCCAGCAATTCTGCTGCTCTGTATTTTTTTTAAAAAAAGCAACTTCCGAATTTCAGAGAAAGTTTGATAAAAACAATTACAATCTTTATATCAAGGGGGAGAGTGGGGGAGAGTGAGAGAATCCCATCCAACAGTCAGGTGACAGGATCTTGATGTGATCTGCAGCTATTGGCGGTTTTTCCCATCAATAGCAGGGGATGGGTTTATCACCGGGAGATTTATTTATTTATTTGTCATGTCAAAAGCAAATTGAGGGTACATTAAAAATGCATTTTAAAAACACAAACAAAGTTTAAAAAACTTGGCATTGCGCTAAATGTTCTTTGACCAGAAGCTGGCCATTTGGTTGTCCCTCCGATGCTACTGTGAGAAGGTCCTCCACTGTGCATGTGGCAGGGTTCAGGTTGCATTGTAGTAGATCTGTGCTTTGCTCTTCTCTGCACTCACATGTTGTGGACCCCACTTTGTAGCCCCCTTTCTCAAGGTTAGCTCTGCATCTCGTGGTGCCAGAGTGTAGCCAGTTCAGCGCCTTCCAGGTTGGTTAATCTTCAGTGTGGACTACCTGGAAGAGTGGACGACCACCGGACAGAGGCGGCCCTAGGTAATTTTCAATGGTAAACAAACAGTATTTTGCCCCCCCCCCAACCAATCATTGATATATATTTTCTGTTTGTCGTGGGAGTTCTGTGTGCCATATTTGGTTCAATTCCATCATTGGTGGAGTTCAGAATGCGCTTTGATTGTAGGTGAACTATACATCCCAGTAACTACACTTGCCGCACTTGCTCCCTTGCCTGGCCCGCTTTGGGTCCGGAGGCGTGCCTGCACCAAAAGTCACCTCTTCTCCTGACTTTCTCCTCAGCCATTGGGACCGAGAGAGAGAGAGAGAGAGAGAGAGAGAGGTGGAGATGCCCACCTTTCCTGAAGGTAGGCGCAAAAACAAAGGAGGGAGCGGAGGTGGGAGATACCTCCAGCCGGAGGGGCTCTCTCTCTCTCTTGGTCCCAATGGCTGAAGAGAAAGTCAGGAGAAGAGGCGACTTTTGGTGCGCACGCTGGGGTCTTCAGACACGCCTCCGGATCAGAAGCGGGCCAGGTGTGGCAGCTCCGCCCTTTGGTCCACCTGCGGATTGGGGAGAGGAGAGGAGGCGGGTGGAGCACCGGGGGATTGGGAAAGGGAGCCGGTCATGGGGAAGGGATCAAACACGGAGAACGATTGAGCGCCGGCTCTGCTCGCACACCCGGTGGCCGGGTGGAGCAGGAACGAGAGGGGCTAGGCGAGGCTCAAGGGCCTGGCCCCTTTGGGAAGAGGATCACCCGGCAGCGAGGCAAGAAAGCCAAGGCTCCCCCCAGACTGCTAGGGCTGTTGTGAGCTGAGGGGGCGCTCCTCAAGTGGCAGTCGAGGAGCATTTACAGAGGCACCTCTGCGCCCCTGGCAAAAAAGAAGTGTTCTGTGACCGCTTACTTCGCGTAATGGACGAGCCGCCCCTGCCACCGGAGATGGCAGACCAGCAATGGCTACACAACTCAGAAATACAGCTGAGCTAGTGTTACTGACCCATATTTATTCAAAGAGCATTACTACTAAGTAAATTTTTAGACTTGGACCTTCCTGGTCCAAAGCCGTCTTTAATCACTACAGTACACTGCTATCTCACATTCTTGCAACCTAAGATCTGGCTGCTGTTTCCAAATTCAGATTTATGCAATTCAATCTCACACATCCATCACTTTACTGACCTTCCTACACTTCCTGCCAAGCTACATCCCAGTCGTCATATGCTTAGGTTCTATGTTATATATATATATATAAATATCCATCTCATTTCGATGTTTTTGTATATATAAAAGATTCTTAGAAATCCATCCTGCCTCACAAATCTGTAAGTTGTTTCCCTTAAAATGGTTTTATTTCCTCTATTTATGAGTAGGAATCTTTCAGGGAAAGAAATGTATTTTTGTTCTCTTGGGTATTTTATATACAAATGAGCCCCTGACGTTAGGGAAGGACTAAATGCCAGGCAGAAGGCTGGTTTGTTGGTATTGGAAAACGGGCCGAGGGCTGGCAGTTCCAGTTTGCATCTGCTAGCTTCACAAAGAGTCACAGCTACATCAAAAGGCATGTCCTGGTTATTTTTCATGGTGTCTGCATTGATCTAAGTCAGTCTGAGTTCCCAGACCACTTTTGGGGAGGTGGGAGGGAAAGGAGGTGTTGGTACGAAGGAAGTGTGAAATATGATGGCTGCTAACCTAGTTTAGCTTGGAATAGGGCCACTATCAAAACTGTGTGGGGTTTTTTTTAGTCTTCTCCCTTTGAAAGTCTAGCGTACAGTGCCACCAAAGAGAATGTCAGACTCACTAGCATTTCTGTTTGATATCCCCCCCCCTCTCTCTCTCTCTCACACACACACACACTTTATCATTTACCATATTTTTCTGGCCCCAGTCTCACACAGGATGGAGAAAAATGTATTTTGGATGGCATGATTTTAATTGTTGTTTTAATTTGAGTTGTTTTAATGTTTTTGGTTTTAATCTAACTGTGTATTTTGTTGTGTTTATGGCATCAAATTGCTGCCTAAGTCCCCTTCAGGGTGAGAAAAATATAAATATAGTAAACAAATAAATATGAATAAATAAATAAAATACATGTTATAACCCACCTTATTTTCTTTAAAAAGGGAATTCAATAAAAAAAGACTATATCAAATCAAATCATTTATTTCGGTCATTGACCAGCACAGAAAATAGTCACATTTTCATACAAAAAAAGAGAAAAGACGATAGTATTTAAACCCAACACATTGTGCCCTCGTTTCAAACAATCCAAAATCATTTAAAATTATATAAGCATCATAATGGGACAAGAAGTGCCAGTTTCTGAGAATTCTGAGAACAGCCATTAAAACATTCAAAACATTTCAAATAACCAGCCAAGAAAAAAAACCCAAAACAAACCAAATCCACAAGAGTGTGTCTAAAATTTGCTGTTATTTACTCATGTATTTATACTACTCACAAACTGATAGAAAATCAGTTCCTGACTGACATCAAGAGATAATACATTCTACGTATTTTGTAAAGTATATAGTCAAGTTAGAAGTGGTTCAGAGAAGGACAACGAGGACAATCAGAAGTATCGCAAAAGAAGCACATGAAGAAAGTTTGAAGGATCTAAGACTGCTTAGCTTGGTGAAGAGAAAACAAAAATGTTTATTATTGTTTATTATTGTTTCTCTTGTGTACTTCAAGCTGTTTGTGACTTATGGCAATCCTATCACTGGGTTTTCTGGAGCTGACAGTGTGTGACTCAACCAAGGTGGGTATCCATGGCTGAGTATGGAATCAAGAGTCATAGCCCAATCCTCCAGTCATAGTCCAATCCTCAAACCACTAAACCATGCTGGCTCTTCTGATTGCATTCTTTAAAGACCTCAAGTGCCATCACAGAGAAGAGAGAGGAGGCCTGTTGTGTAGATGAGCAAATGTAGTGTAGATAAGCAATTTTGGCACTCTTAAGAAGCTGGATGAAAGGCCTTGGGGCTGTCAATTTTCTTGTAATTATGAACTGCTGCCAAGTTGACATGGACTTGTGATGAGCTTATAGATGAGAAACTTCCAAGTCACTTTATCATCAACAGTCCTCAAGTCTTGCAGACATTACCTTTGACTTCACCGGGTAGTGTTATTTTGCTAATAAGGCATGTCATCTCACAATGTCTGCAAAATATGATAGCAAATATGATAGTTTGGTCATTTTGGCTAATGGGGAGAGTTCAGGTCTGATTTCATCTCCAACCCATTACAGGTCATTTTGGCGATCTAAGGTATCTATCTATAGAACTTTCCTCCAGCACCACATTGCAAATAAGTTGATTCTCTGTGTTAAATAAAAGAAATAAACTAGTAATAAAAGTGGGAGAGCTTTCTGTCTCTTTATTGCTTATTCCGAGGATGTTAAGATCATCCAGGGAGGCCCTGCTCTCGGACCCACTTTCTTTGCAGTTGCAACTGGTGGGGATGAGAGACAGGGCCTTCTCCATGGTGACCCCCTGGCTGTGGAACTCTCTCCCCAATGATATTACATCCGCCCCTTCCCTCCTGACCTTTGGGAACAACTAGGAAAAGAATGTTTTAGGGAACCGCAATGGACTGTTTTGGATTATATTTTGAATGGGTGAACTGTTTATAATTGAATGCTTATAAATGTTTTAATTGTGTTAATTGTAACTGTGTGTTTTAATGTATTTTTTTGGCATCTAATGACTGCCTTTTGGCATCTAATGTAAGCTGTCCCGAGTCCCCCTTCGGAGGTGAAAAGGATGGGATAGAAATGCCTGAAATAAATAAATAAATAAATATTCTGTGATGTGCCATGTGCGATGTTTAATAACAACAGCACTCACTGTAAACAATTATATGTAGCTGTGATCAGTGATCTCCTATAGCAACCTATGGATGTGAGAGCTGGACCATAAGGAAGGCTGGGCAAAGGAAGATAGATGCTTTTGAACTGTGGTGGTGGAGGAAACTTCTGAGAATGCCTTGAACTGCAAGAAGTTCAAACCAATCCATACTTCAGGAAATAATGCCCAACTGTTCACTGGACGGAAGGATATTAGAGGCAAAGATGAAGTACTTTGGCCACATAACAACAAGACAAAGAAGCTTTGAGAAGAAAATGATGCTGGGGAAAATGGAAGGAAAATGGAAGAGGGACCGACCAAGGGCAAGATGGATGGATGGCATCCTTGAAGTGACTGGCTTGACCTTGAAGGAGTTGGGGGTGGCGATGGCTGACAGGGAGCTCTGGCGTGGGCTAGTCCATTTGGTCACGAAGAGTCGGAAGCAACTAAATGAATAAACAAGTGACCAGCTCAACTGCTAAATAAGTCAATCCCAATATCAGAATCATACCTCCTAGGAAAGAAAAGATTAAACAATATTGTTAAGGGCAGTGGTCTAGTGGCATATACATAGATAACCTAATAGCATGGGAAGTCAATGACACTTGTATGTATAGCTTGCAAAAGAACAATGACCTAGGAGCCATTTTCTGGAAGCACCCATAATGTCTGTGCCAGCAAAATGTTGGGGATAGGGGAAGCCAGACCATCATACAAGTTTGAATTTGAAGCCTAGGCAATTCCCATTTCGAGGCAGCATTTTGATTTTAGGTAGTCCACTTTTCTAGACAATGGACCCATTGAGGGCAAAACTGGAACTATTTGGGCAGAAGTTAATCTCTAGTATTTCATCCTTCTAGCCTGCAGTCTCCTGTAATTAATAGAAATCAATGCCTATTATTTAAGCACCTCAGATGGAATAAAGAAAGAGGCACTGTCCTCAGCTCGCATCTATTCTGTTGCAAATGGTGCCTCCACAGCATTCAAAAGCCGCAAACAGAGCCTCTGAGCAAATCATGCAGTTGGCTCCTCTGAAAAGCCAAGGGAAAGTGCAAATGCCAAGATTAACGAAGAGCAAACCATCTTCATGAATAAACTGACAGTGATTGACTACACTGAAGAAGAGCTCCATAAAGGCGTTTTCTTCTCTTCAAATAAAAGAGATGGAGAGGGAGAGGGGAGTGTTTACAGTAAACGTTCAAAATGTGTTGAATGTTGACATTGAGAGACTGATGATCTTGACCTTTTTGTATATACACAACTATACATATCTCTGTAAAATGTATATCTCTGTCTATCTCACACCACTTCTTGCAAGTAGATACACCACCGGATGGTGATAATCATGTACATGACTGTCACAGCAGGATGATTTTTCAGATGCTCAAAACAGTACTCTGGGATCATCAGCATGCACTTGTGTCTGTCATTATGAAGTCCACCAAAACCGAGCATTTTGAACACATGCTTAACTCTTCCATCAAAATGGGGAAAAATATTTATTTTGGTCTGGATCATTCTCTCTTCTTTTTTTTAAGGCAGGGTGTAAAGAACATACAGCTGGCTATTGGTATTCATGGATTCTGCATCTACAGATTCAACCATCCATAATGTAAAATTATGATTTTTTTAAATCCAAAAGGCAAACTATGATTTTGCCATTTTGTATAAGGGAAATCATTGTGCTTCACCATTGTATATAATGGGAGTTTAGCTTCCATAGATTTTGGCCTTCACAATGGGTCCTGGAACCAAAGCCTAGTAATTAACACTGTAATAATGAGCAATAACATAGAATCATTGAGTTAGAAGAGACCTTGTGGGCCATTCAGTCCAATCCCCTTGCCAAGAAGCAGGAAAATCACATTCTAAGCACCCCCAACAGATGGCCATCCAGCTTTGCATAAAAGCCTCCAAAGAAGGAGCCTCAACACACTCTGGGGCAGAGAGTTCCACTGCTGAACAGCACTCACAGACAGGAAGTTCTTCCTAATGTTCAGGTGGAATCTCCTTTCCTGTAGTTTGAAGCCATTGTTCCGCGTCCTAGTCTACAGGATAGCAGAAAACAAGCTTGCTCCCTCCTCCCTATGAGTTCCCCTCACATATTTATATACATGGCCATCATGTCTCTCTCAGCCTTCTCTTCTTCAGGCTATACATGCCCAGCTCTTTAAGCCGCTCCTCATAGGGCTTGTTCTCCAAACCTTTGATCATTTTGGTCACCCTCCTCTGGACACATTCCAGCTTGTCAACATCTCCCTTCAACTGTGGTGCCTAGAATTGGACACAGTATTCCAGATGTGGTCTGACCAAGGCAGAATAGAGGGGTAGCATGACTTCCCTTGATCTAGACACTAGACTCCTATTTATGCAGGCTTTTTTTTGCTACCGCATGACATTGTTGGCTCATATTTAACTTGTTGTCCATGAGGACTCCAATCCTTCAATTGAAAGCAACATTACTGTTGTTTTCATTTGTCATCAAGTTGGCTTCAGGTTATGAGAACCCTATGAATGAGAGACCTCCAAAAAGCCCGGTTTATCAATAGCCATGCTCAGGTCTTGCAAGTTCAGGACAGCCACCTCTGCAACACCATCAATCTATCTGTAATCTGGTCTTCTTTCTGTATACTACATTACTTAGCTTTATTACCAAGACACCACTCATTATATGCTAATTTGAACTTGTAGGGGAAGTATTATCAGAGAAAAACCGTAAGGGTTCAATTCAATACCTACCTCTTGGATAAACAGGTGTGTGTATGACAGGAGAATCGTTCATTGGAACACACAAAGTTGCTCTGTACCATGCCTGTTACATGATCCATCAACCTCAGTATTGTCTCAATTTAGTGGTAATTGCTTTCAGGCAGGAGTCTTCCGTAAACACTTTGCATGCCAAGTATATGCTTTCCCATACTGAGTGATAGTCCTCTTCCAGTTATTCTTTTTGCTATTTGTTTACTTCTTTGGTAATTATAATATATTAGAATGAGGACAAGTGAGATTTATATAACACTAACCGTTCCCTGCCACGAGTTGCTGTGGCCCCGTCTGGTGATCTGGAAAATGAAGTCATGAGAAAGTATTGGTTTCGAATCTATGTCATGCCTTTATGCTTGTGGGTAAACAGAATTTCTTGTTGTTTCTTTGTCAGTGTTGATGTAGAGATTGTCTGGTTTGCCTACTCGGGAACATGCAACTTATAATTGTCCTTCTTTAGAGGTCCCTTTAAAAACTATGATATTATATCTGTCATATACATATATGTGTGTGTGAATCATATTTATCTATATCTATGGCTGAATGGCTCTTTGTCAGGAGGGCTTTGATTATGTTTTCTTGCCCTGGTGAAGGGAGTTTGACTGGATGGCCTTAAGGCAGCATTTCTCAACCTGGGGGTCGGGACCCCTGGGGGGGGGTCACAAGGGGGTAACAGAAGGGTCACCAAAGACCACCAGAAAACGCAGTGTTTTCTATTGGTCATGGGGGTTCTGTGTGGAAAGTTTGGTCCAATTCTATCGTTGGTGGGATTCAGAATGCTCCTTGATTGTAGGTGAACTACTATGGACAGGCTTTAGACTGGGTCGTTGGTCACAGAATTTGGATTTAGATATGGTCAACCAGTTAATACTATTTTTAATAGATTTTTAATTTAATTTAATGTTTTATTTATTATGTAATTGTTGTGCTTTACTATTTTTTGTACGTGGGGGCATCGAATTACTGCCAGCTGTAAACCGCCCTGAATACCCCTCCGGGGATTGAGAAGGGCAGGGGACAAATGCTTGAAATAATAAATAAATAAATAAATAAATGAAAAAGAAAAGGAATACATAAACTAGGAAGAGCTGCAGCAGTTTGCTTTCGCCTGATTCTATTTGGAAGGGCAAGATTTTGTTTCTTCCTCTCTCCACTGCTGAGTGGATTGATAGCAAATTATTTTTGCATTTCCCAGGATGCGGAGCGTGGAATGATGGATTCTCAATGCCCGGACCAATTTGCAACAACAGAAGTAAGCAGAGGACAACAACAGCAACAACAACAACAACAACAACAACAATATTTATTTAATGTATTGTCGAAGGCTTTCATGGCCGGAATCACTGGGTTGTTGTAGGTTCACCTCACTACCTCTGAGGATGCTTGCCATAGATGCAGGCGAAATGTCAGGATAGAATGCCTCTAGAACATGGCCATATAGCCTGAAAAAACCTACAACAACCCAATATTTATTTATACCCCACCACCATCTCCCCAAGAGGACTCGAGGTGGCTAAAAATTACAATAAAGCAAAGTAAACTACATACACAGATAATAAATTGCAAACAATGACAAAATAATATAGTAGGTTAAAGACAGGATATGAGACAAAATAATATTTTTTAAAAAGAGGGGGGACACTGAGACATTTTAACAGTAGCTGAAAAAAGTGGAATGACAGAGAATTCATTGGGACCATCCCTGCCAATTCAGGATAGTTGTTGTTGGTGGTGCTATTGCTATTGGCTTGTTGTTCTCAATCACTCCAGGTATCATGAATCAACAATATATGACTTCATTGCATGGGTCTTCGGCAGCATCGTAGGACACTTTCACCCTAGTTGAGCCATGGAGCCCCACATTGCCCATCAGATGGCTCAGACTCACTTCTGGGGGGTCTCTGTGGCTTAACTAGGGTGGAAGCAGGCATGTAGCCGGGGTGAGGGGGCTTGAGGGGCTTCAGCCCCCCCCCCAATTCTCAGGGTGGTCAACGAGAAGGCCTTACTGGTACATTATTTAAACTGTTATGTTTATTCATATCATGATCTGATCACCATGCTCAATATGTCCCATATGCATGGGGGTGTTGGGATAACGATACAAAAGGTTTGCTAGGGTAGATCCTCAGCCCCCCCGAGTCAAACTTAACTCTCCCCCCCAAATCAAAATCCTGGCTACGGGCCTGGGTGGAAGCATCCTATGATACTGCACCCAGAACATGGGAGGCTTCCCGTCTTCTGTTGAAAACCATGGAGCCAGTGGTAGGGGAAGACGTGTGGCAACATTTCCCCATGTGTGATGGGGAAGCATCACTGCCCGTTGCTCTGATGCCCTGCCAATTCACCATGGAGGCTGGCAAATCACCCTGCAGGACCTCATTAATGTGATGAGGTCCATACAAGTTCTTAATTTTTATGGGCTGCAAAGAGCCAGGTGTCACTGGGCTTTGGAGGGAACTATGCAAGATCCAGAATTTACTTTGTGAAATAGGCTGGATGCCCATTTGTGTGTGTATGTCTTCGATTATGTATTCCTGCATGGGAGGGGTTTAGACTGGATGAATCTTTCTTCGAATTATGTGATTCTAGGGTTCTATTCCCTAGATAGCTCCATTAAAATTTAGACTAATGACCTCATCAGATGGGCCAATTTGTCCATCATATGCTGCTTGCTCTCCACTTTCAGCACAGTGCCTATTAGATAATGCACAGACACTTTGTGCCAAAAAGGAGAGGAAGTGGTGCACGATGTCACCAGAGTTACACGGGAGCTATCCTGTATTGTTTTGCCAGCAATGGGGATAAACTGGGCGGCAAGGTCTCCGCATGGGTAAGGCAAGTTGTGTGATGCAGGGCATAGAATGACGGGTTCTCCATGACAGCCCCCCCCCCCCGGCAAACTGGGAGCCCATGGGTTCTCCATGATGCGTGGGTTGTTCATGTTAAGAACATGTTGTTTGAAGTAATTTCTTTCCTATCTAGAATCCACAGAAGGAAAAAAATGAATGCTTATGCAGCTTGAGCATTTCTTATCTGGAATTTCAAAATCCATTTTTTACATAGCTAGAGCTCTTTTGTTTTTACCCTGTTTGGTCCCCAGATATTATTGAACAATGGCTCCCACCACATTTGATTATCTGCCATGCAGACTGGGTATAATGGGAATTGCAACCCAACGTCACTTGTGACTCTGAGGCTGGGGAAAGATGAAATAATATTTTATGGAGGGTGGGGTTTTAATTTAGAGACAAGTCTTATGGTTATGATGTCTGACCTTAAAAAGTCCATTAATCTTAGGTTCTTGTGGGTTTTTTCGGGCTATAGGGCCATGTTCTAGAGGCATTTCTTCTGACGTTTCACCTGCATCTATGGCAAGCATCCTCAGAGGTAGTGAGGTCTGTTGGAAATAGGACAATGGGTTTATATATCTGTGGAATGGCTGGGGTGGGGCAAGGAGCTCTTCCCTGCTGGAGCTAGGTGTGAATGTTTCAACTGACCAACTTCATTAGCATTTGAAGGCCTGGCTGAGCCTGGGAAAATCCCCTGTTGAGAGGTGTTAAGATGTGCCTGGTTGTTTCCTCTCTGCTGTTTTGCTGTTGTAATTTTAGAGTTTTTTTTAATACTGGTAGCCAGATTTTGTTCATTTTCATGGTCTCTTCCTTTCTGTTGAAATTGTCCACATGCTTGTGGATTTCAATGGCTTCTCTGTGTAGTCTGACATGGTGGTTGTGTGGTCCAGCATTTCTGTGTTCTCAAATAATATGCTGTGTCCAGGCTGGTTCATCAGGTGCTCTGCTATGGCTGACTTCTCTGGTTGAAGTAGTCTGCAGTGCTTTCATGTTCCTTGATGCGTGTCTGGGCGCTGCGTTTGGTGGTCCCTATGTAGACTTGTCCACAGCTGCATGGTATACGGTAGACTCCTGCAGAGGTGAGAGGATCCCTCTTGTCCTTTGCTGAACGTAGCATTTGTTGGATTTTCTTGGTGGGTTTGTAGATTGTCTGTATGTTGTGTTTCCTCATCAGCTTCCCTATGCGGTCAGTGGTTCCCTTGATGTATGGCAGGAACACTTTTCCTCTGGGTGGATCTTCATCTTTACTCTCGTGGCTTGTTCTTGGTCTTGCAGCTCTTCTGATGTCTGAGGTGGAGTATCCATTGGCCTGGAGAGCCCAGTTGAGGTGGTTCAGTTCATCTTGGAGGAGGTGGGGTTCGCAGATTCTTTTTGCACAGTCTGCCAAGGCTTTAATGGTGCTTCTTTTTTGACTTGGGTGATGGTTGGAGTTTTTATGTAGATATCTATCCATTAATCTTTCTCCAATCTATGGGCGCTTCCACACAGCCCATTATCCCAGGAGCATTTGCATTTTAAAAATGCGAATGTTCCTGGGCCTCTATCCACACACACCCCAGAAAGCGTGGGATACTCTAACCCCCTCCCCAAAACCCTCTGGGTGACCTTGGATGGTTACACATTGTCAGCCCCAGGAAAAAAAAAACAATTATGGGTTTACCTTAGGGATAACATAGGTCAGAAATGACCTGAAGGCACACAATAACAACAACAGGCTTTAAAGTAATCATCTTGGCTGATTACTGGTGGTCAGTAAAAACTAAGAGCAAATGATAGGATAGATTGGTTTTCAGAAACTGACCTTTTCTTTTATTGATGACTAACAGTACTGGAGCCCCCGGTGGCGCAGTGGGTTAAAGCACTGAGCTGCTGAGCTTGTTGATTGAAAGGTCGCAGGTTCGATTCCGGGGAGCGGCGTGAGCTTCCGCTGTCAGCCCTAGCTTCTGCCAATCTAGCAGTTCGAAAACATGCAAATGTGAGTAGATCAATAGGTACCGCTCCGGCGGGAAGGTAACAGCGCTCCATGCAGTCATGCTGGCCACATGACCTTGGAGGTGTCTACGGACAACGCTGGCTCTTCGGCTTAGAAATGGAGATGAGCACCACACCCCAGAGTCAGACATGACTGGACTTAATGTCAGGGGACTACCTTTACCTTACCTTTTAACAGTACTGGGTAAGTTTGTAAGTTTGGTGGACTTTAGCATAACTCATTTAAAATGCCTTTACACATGTTGTTTCTTCTACCAGCCTCCTGGTCTTCCATTTTACCTTTCTTGTTTTCAGTGTTTATTTTCCATAATCACGTTACACCATAGAAATAAAGCAGCCGATAAAACTCCCACAAACATTACAGAGATTCCTTTATTCATGTTAACATAGGTTTGATAGAAGACTTTATTTGAACCGGAGCTCAGCAGGATTTAAGGCTTATCCTTTGTGGAAAATTTGAAAAAAAAAGGTGGTGGAATTCTATGCCTGTTATTAATATGGAATTGGTCTTATCCTCCTAATTCGGTATCTGTTGTGTGGTTTTTGTTATTCTTTTAAATACAAGATAGCATTCATGCATGTAGTTTCGACTCACAGTGCCCACAGGGGCCTCAGCGTAGTGTAAACACAGGGATGCTCAAAGCAAATGCTATGCAACCCTCCTGCAGAATTGCAACTTTGCATGCCAATGCACAATACACGAATGCAATGCAAACTATGGAGCATACAACTGCAAGGCAAAAGTCTAGGATAAATGTTTGCAACTAGTAAAGACGAGGCAAAAATATCAGCAGTATATGTCCTTTGAACAATATTCTGCTGATATTTCCCATGCATGCATATTTGTATGTCCCTAGCAGAATTCTGGGCATTTTGTTATAACAGTATACCAGGTAGCCACTTATGATTAAAATTGTTGCATTGTTATCAGATACTTATAAAATGAAGATTAAGGCACACATCCAATTGGCCTTTCCCAAGTACAGCAGATCCATTGACTTGATTGCTGAATTGTGAATTAACACATAGGTAAATATCATTGATTTAGTAGGTCTACTAAAATGTGTTGTAAGGCAAAGGTTTAGTGGGTTGCTGTGAGTTTTCCAGGCTGTATGGCTGTGTTCCAAAAATATTCTCTCCTGATGTTTTGTCCACATCTATGGCAGGCATCCTCAGAGGTTGTGAGGCCTGTTGGAAACTAGGCAAGTGAGGTTTATATATCTGTGGAATGTCCAGAATGGGAGAAAGAACTCTTGTCTGCTTGAGACAAGTGTGAATGTTGCAACTAGCCACCTTGATTAGAACTGAATTACTTTGCAGCTTTAAAGACTAGCTGATTCCTGCTTGGGGGAATCCTTTGTTGGGAGATGTTATCTGGCCCTGTTTGTTTCATGTCAGGAATTCCTCTTCCAGGCTCCTGCCTCTTTGCCGCCCTTCCTCACTCACTTACTCACTCACCCTTCTGCGCTGTCTACTCACTGGGCTGAGTCTTGGTTCTGCCCCTGGGACCCGGCCTGGTGAGTAGCGAGCGAGCAAGGTAGGGCAGGACGCAAATGCAGCAGAGGCCAGGCTCCTGCCGCCTTTGCTGCCCTTCCTCCCTCGCTCACTCACCGGCCCTCCTTCGCTTGTTACTCACCGGGCCAAGTCCTGGTTCTCCCGCCGGAACCCAGCCTGGTGAGTAGCGAGCGAGGGAGGGTGAGTGAGTGAGCAAATAAGTGAGGGAGGGAGGCAATGTGCAAAGGCAACAGCAGCAGCAGATACAGGAGCCTGGAAGAGTTGGCTTAACTCTTTAGCTATTAGAGTAGAGCCTCGGTAATTTGACATTTTCGCTTATCCAATGTTCTCCTGGCCCGTAGAAAACCAAGACTCTACTGTATTTCAATATTCCTAAGGATTTTCATATGAGGAACATATGAAGCTGCCTTATACTGAGTTTGACTATTGGCACATCTAGGCTTTGATGGGTTGCACATCTCCTGGGTTGCAGGCAAGATTTTTTTCTAGACCAACCTGGAAATCCCTGGCATTTTCTGGTGGTTTTTCATCCAACAGGAACTACACAGGTCTGATATTCCTTGGCTCCTAAAAACAATTGAGATTAGTTGGGTTTGGGGTAGCATAATGGAAAGACATGACTGGAAATTGTGATCCCACACTGGTACAAAGGTGTAACTATGAGAAGGGGAGGATAAGGGCTTTGATTCTCCCCATATTGGTTCTGCCTCACAATTAATTTTTCTTTCATTTCCCAAAGCTCTAGCTTTGCAATGACTTAAGATTTTCTTTCCAGCTTAGACATTCAAAGAAAAGGAGCAAAGTTACAATGAAAATGGGAACACGGCAAGTATAAGGAGTTCTGCGTGTGAATATACCTCACTTCAAATTTGGAGACTGAAGGAATAATTCATTTGAGGGAGAGAATTCTTCTGGGATAGGGAAGGAGGGCATTGTAGCCAAATCCCCGGTGACTTGTATGCATGTCCTACACGCCACAAGTGTAGTTTAAATCACCTAATATTACTTATTACTGCTGCTCTTTATTAATGTTTTAAAGTGTCATCCAAGAGCACTGGCGGTGTGCAGTTACGCTGATGTTATTCCATTGTGTATTTGGGACCTGTGTTTTAGAAAAATATATTACTTGAAAACAAGATCTAAAGGAACAGTTTTGCCCCAAGGGAGGAATTTATTTTATACTGCTGTCAGGGTGCTCTTGTAAAAGAGGTGTTTTGCTTGAGCAAAATATATTAAAAATAAACAAAGTGTCATATTGAAATGACGTGTACGTGAAATCTTTACCCTGTGAATGGATTTGTGGTGTGGGACTTTGCCTAAAACTTCCACTGTCCACAGGAAGCTGGGATTATAGACCACCCTGGCAAATGTCTAGCATGATGCTGGTCATCATAAGATTCATTTCCTGTAAGCTAGCTTGTCTGTGGTTCAACAGAATTCTTGGCGCTGTAGGAAAGAGAGTTACATGAAAGGTTTCAGCCATGGTATAAATCCTTTTGCTGAATGAGTTGTGGAAATGGAGCCGTAATTTCATTCGAGTGTAACACTCATTTGCTACAGATCCCTGTGTTGATAGAACTGAGATATGATGGTTGGAATCCATTTGGTAAATCCCAACTACAGCAGAGACAATAGCCAAGTTGTTGAATAGTCAGTTAACATATAGGGTTGTTGTAGGTTTTTCGGGCTATATGGGTATGTTCTAGAAGCATTCTCTCCTGACGTTTTGCCTGCATCTATGCCTGCATCTTCAGAGACCTCACAACCTCTGAGGATGTCTGCCATAGATGCAGGTGAAATGTCAGGAGAGAATGCTAGTAGAACATGGCCATATAGCCCAAAAAACCAACAGCAACCCAGTGATTCCAGCCATGAAAGCCTTCGACAATACAGTTAACATATAGCTAAATCCAAGTGATTCAATGAATCTACTCAAATTGAACTAACAATAGGATTTATGCCCGTATTGTCTTACATTCATATCTAAGCTTTCCTTGGAGGGAGTTGAAAAAAGTGTAAATCAAAGTGGGAAAAACAGTGTAAACCAGGGGTGGGAGGTAGGTCATACTGTGATGTTTCAGTGTGCAACTATGAATGTTACATCCCTTTCTGTTGGCCAGTTTTTAGCCAATTGCTTTTCTGGGGAGGGATGAGCTATATAAGTCAACCTCAAGTCAAGGGATGGCTTGGGGGCCAAAATTAAGAATTTTGATATGACCCATGGATAGGTTGAAGATTATCCCTTGAAGAGGGGAGCTCATCAATGCCAGGCCTGTCCATTTCAGCTGGACCTCGATCTGTTTCTGCTGGATGAATTCCGGGAGAACCCCAGATCCATTTTTGCACTCCTCCTGAAAAGCGGTGGGTAGTTGAATAACTGTTTTTGTTCCACATTCGGAAAATGCGGCTAGATCTGGCCCATTGGCAGCAGTGGAGGGGGGGGGAATCTGTGGGATTCCCTTCCCATCATTTTTAGGGCTATCGGGAGGAAAATGACCCCAGTTGAAGGACACATCAACCACTGTTAGCTCACCAAGTTTCATAATGTTTGGGTCATCCCCTGTTCTTTAGGAATTTATTTTCTTTTTTGACATAAAATCTCCTTTAAATATTCCCCCAAAGGTATCCCTCTGCTGGCCCCGCCCAGCAGCAGGGCACCATTCCTTCCTGCCAAATGTCAAAGATGCACTTCCATATCACACAGACCAGTGACACACTATTACACTTTTCACTAATAAAAAACAACAGCAAGCATCTTATTCCAAAGCTTTTGTATTTCTTGTTATCACCAAACTGAATGGAAGAGGCCAGTGGCAGCAGCAAGCACAGCAAGCATTGTCCCGTTATTAGAAAAACACTACTGTATGATCCACTGGGAAAACAATGGAGGCGCTCGCCAACACAGCTTGCATAAGACACGTCATAGTGTTCTTCTATTCTGATTTGCCCAACAGACAGGCCTCACAGGGAAAACCATGCAAGCAGCATGCGGCAATCTCCCCGTGCGCCACGTGGTGCTGAATAGGAAGAAGGATCAGTGACTGGCTGCCACGTGGCCCCATTACGGATAAAAAGTGTGGCTGCTGAGCCCTTACTGTTACGGCCATCCGAACAAGCCAAACAAACCGGATTGGCTGAAGAAAACCAACCAAACCAAATCCGTGCACAAGCCTAATCAATGCTTCTTCAGGGGCCAGCGTCCTCTAGCCACCTCCACCATTTTTTCACCCAGGTATTTTAAAAATCCAGAAGTGCTGCCATGGTGGAGAGAGTAGATGGCATTGGTGCTTTTTAAAGGTTATCTTGGGATGGACTCAACTTTTGCATTGGATGAAGAATCTGAGGATATGGATGGTCAACTGAACTATAACGGTGTAGTATGTGAGGACTCTGAGAAGCAATTGAGATTCTTTTCATGAATTAAGACTACTGTGTATAGCAGGGGTCCTCAAACTAAGGCCCGGGGGCCGGATGTGGCCCTTCAAGGTCCTTTACCCGGCCCTCGTTCAGGGTCAACCTAAGTCTGAAATGACTTGAAAGCACACAACGATAACCACAATCCTCTCATCAGCCAAAAGTAGGCCCACACTTTCCCACTGAAATAATAATAATTTTATTTTTGTTGAAATTGTTCTTCATTTTAATTCTTGTATTGTTTTTAAGTGCACTACAAATCAGATATGTGCAGTGTGCATAGGAATTCATTCATGTTTTTTTCAATTATAATCTGGCCCTCCAACAGTTTGAGGGACTGTGACCTGGCCCTCTGTTTAAAAAGTTTGAGGAGCCCTGGTGTATAGCATGTTTCCTTTCTTTCCTTTCTTATTCTCTTTTAAAAGAATGAATCACTAGCTCACATATTATGCAAAAGATGAAGAAAACAGCCAGAAACAGTAGTCTTTGTGACAAAGTGGGATTTGGCAGACAGCTCAACTGGTAAATCTCAGTAGGGGATAAGCAACCACCAGGTAGCATAAGCCTTCTCTCTAGATTTCCTTCTAAATGCCACACATTATATGTTTATGTATGCATCTAAAATTGTCCGCTATGGATTCAGTGGGGAGACAATGACTTCCTTCAAAACAATTGATTTATAGTGGCTTTCATCAGAGGCTGGATTTGATGGCAGGGAAATTCAGTTTTGTTGCCACACAATGTGAGACCTTGCTTGTCTCAGCTCTGAAACCCTATTTGTCTTTCCATGCTAGTTATACACTTCTGTTTATTTAAAGCATGAAAAGGAGTTGCTATGAGAGTTTGCTTTGAATAAGGCCAAAAAATTAGGAGCTTACCTGGAAGATAGTTCCTCCTACTTTTGGATGCTTCCTTTTAAAAATGCAGGGTCTATAGGGGGGAGAATGGGGCTGAGTTTGGCCTTCTGCACCTATAAATAGCAAGCTGGAACTCCTTGACAGAAGGGTTTCTCAGTGGGGAATCTGGAAGTGGTTTTGCAAAGTAACAACAAATAAAAGGCATGGAAAAATAAGAAATTACCAGACTGTTGGAAAAAGCATTAGAGCATTCAAGTTTCTTGTTTCATCCAAGTCTTTGAAGAGAAAATGGCTAAAGTGGAAAAGAATAGATGCATTGCTGCTTGGGAAGCCCATAGCTTAACAGAGCTTGCCGAACACAAGAACTTCTCCTCATTCATTTTACAGTGATGATTGGCAGTAAGCTGGTTTAATCTTAGCCATCTCAAATAGGTTTTTGATAGAAATCAGGTTTCTTATTTATTTATTTATTTATTTATTTATTTATTTATTTATTTATAGGTTTCTTCACAAATGTCCTCCAGTTAAAAGTACAGGTTCAGCCTTTTGAACTCTTTGCAGTTCCCAGAATTCCTCAACCAGCATGGCTACTAGGCATGAAGGCTGGGGAATACTGGGTGCTGTAGTCCTCCAAAGTAACTTTGCCAGGTGTTGGGAGTCCAACATCTTTTTCAAAAAACCTAATCAAGAAAAAGTGTAGATCATAATAAATTGTGGCAAGTTCTTGGTGGTATGGGGATACTAAATCGCCTTGTCTGTCTCCTGAAGAATCTGTATAATGACCAAGTAGCAATAGTAAGAACTGACCATGGAACAACAGACTGGTTCAAGATTGGGAAAGGCGTACAGCAGGGTTGAATACTCTCACCCAACCTATTCAACTTGTATGCAGAACACATCATGCAATATGCGGGGCTTGACATACAAGGCTGGGGTTAAAATTGCTGGAAGAAACATTAACAACCTTAGATATGCAGATGATACCACTTTGATGGCCGAAAGCGAGGAGGAGCTGAGGAGCCTTCTAATCAAGGTGAAAGAAGAAAGTGCAAAAGCTGGGTTGCAGTTAAACATTTAAAAAACACCCAAGATTCTGGCAACCAGACTGAATAATAACTGGCAAATAGAGGGAGAAAAGGTGGATGCAGTGACAGACTTTGTATTTCTAGGTGCAAAGATTACTGCAGACGTAGACTGCAGCCAGGAAATCAGAAGACACTTACTTCTTGGGAGGAGAGCAATGACCAATCTCGATAAAATAGTGAAGATTAGAGACATCATTCTGGCAACAAAGATCCGAATAGTTAAAGCAATGGTATTCCCATAGTAACCTATGCATGTGGGAGCTGGACCATAAGGAAGGCTGAGTGAAGGAAGATAGATGCTTTTGAACTGTGGTGCTGGAGGAAAATTCTGAGAGTGCCTTGGACTGCAAGAAGATCCAACCAGTCCATACTTCAGTAAATAAAGCCTGACTGATCATTGGAAGGAAGGATATTAGAGGCAAAGATGAAGTACTTTGGCCACATAATGAGAAGAAAGGAAGACAATGATGCAGGGGAAAATGGATGGAAAAGGAAGAGGGGCTGACCAAGGGCAAGATGGATGGATGGGATCCTTGAAGTGACTAGCTTGACTCTGAAGGAGCTGGGCCTGGGAGTGATGACGACTGACAGGGAGTTCTGGCATGGGCTGGTCCATGAGGTCACGAAGAGTCGGAAGCGACTGAATGAATAAACAACAAGAAGAAACAAGAAAAGCATGGAACATGCACACACACACAAAAGACAAATACTGTCAGCCCTTCATATTTACAGATCTGACTTTATTGAATCGACTATACTTAGATTTGATTAAAATGTTCTATCTAGGAATCTCTAGGTCTTCTAGTGGTCAGCTTCTGCCAGAGGTTGCTCATAGAGTCATGCTGGACAACCTAGAGATGCCTAGAGAGAATACCTGTTTTGCAGTCTTTAGGTCCTCCAATGCAATCTGTTCGAAACTGAATCATGATGAAGGACTTTAAAATATATCGAGAGGTAGAGGGGAAATAGGGAGGAATTGGCATCTGCTAAAATAGAAGACCATTTCACTTCATATTGCGCCTTCTGGAAAGGTCAGTTCTGGGTCCACAAATACCTTAGCTCTCCTGAGCATAGGCAAATTGTCCACTAATTTGTTAAGATCAATATGGAGATGCTAGACCACCTGGCGCCCACCACCAAATGATCTTGAATTTTCATATAGCCTATGGGCCACACTTTCCCTAGCCCGTGTACTTACACCTGTAAAAGTTACTTTCTGTTTTTAAAATAAAATTGTGTGTTGAGAGAAAGGATGTTAAATAAATCCAAAGATGTCAGGCCTGTGTAGGACCCGTACAGCTGAAGCTTTCATCCACACCTGCCTCCTTGGCCTGATAACACATGACTGGTATCTCACAAGGGCGCCCCTTGCTCATGTATATTTTGAGATGTACAGCAGGCTTCATCAGTTTGCAAAGATATCCCAAATCCATAGGTCAGGTGTTATGCTTGCATAGCATTATTTGCTGGGAGGCAGCAAACATCTATCTCCATCAGGAACACCACATGACTTCATGAGAGGTCTTGCTGCTCAGCAACATTATCACCGGAGTGGCTGGAGGAGAAAAAATGTCATAGAGACTTTAAGGAACAAACAACAGTTTGAAACAACTATTTCAAATTGCAATCTGCTTGTGTTTATTCTTAAGGGCCCATTAAAGTCCAACATTGTGGGGTTGTTATAGTCCACAAGACTGTAAATATTGAAACAAGAAGATGTCAAGGCCAAATTTAAGGACCCTAACAGTTCTGCAAAGTACAGCAGTGCTATCCTTTTAAACATCTAAGCAGTGATTGGCAAATTAGCACTGTAAATGAGGTGACTTTTGAGGGTACATTTAATAATTGATTAAATTGGTTATACTGTGTACCAACCTGAAATCTTTTCATATAGGATGGGACATAAATTTTTAATACTATCACAAAATGTCAAAGAGCTAGAGCGATTACTCAAGAAAGTCAAGAAAGAAAGTGCAAAGGCAGGTTTATAGTTGAACATTAAGAACACAGAAATAATGGCCATGGATGATTTCAACAGCTTCAAAGTAGATTGTGAAGACATCATTGAACAGAATGGAAACTGCAGTCAGGTAGCAGGAGACTAGAGGGTGGATCTACACCCTTTCTCTCGGGGCTGATCCATTGTGGCATATGCCAAATGGGTTACAACAGCTACCCCAACCCCTACCCCCCAGCCACTGCGGAAGCTGGAAGGAGTCTGACTGCTCAGTGGCACTGAACATGGTTTGATGTCATTGGACAACCACCTTTACTGTACCGTTCCATTCTCTGTGTTGTGGCGGTTTTTGGGTGCAACATGGAGCCTACTGGTTAGCTGTCACTTGCAGTGCCATCAGCTGGGATGATGGGGTAATGAGAGGGGAGAGAGAAGGAATTGACTCCTTCTCTCCCCCTCCTTTTCCTGATTGCCCTTTCACCCTGGATGATGTCAATACAGCTGACAGCTGATCAGTAGAACCCATGTTGTGTTCGGAGACTGCTGAGACATGGGTACCATTATGTGTCTTCAAGTCATCTGATCTTGGAGGACATAGGATGGCAGTGAAAACAGTTGTGAAGGTTTGTAACTGTTTACAAGATCCCCAAATTGGGGGATGCTCTGATTCTGAGTCAGAATTTGGAGTATCCCCTGACTTTGATCGACACAGGTCAAAACTGCGTTAAGATGGCCATATCCCACATTACACCGGATCAGCTCTGAGAGGTATTTAGCCAGCACAGAGCTTATCACCGTAGAGATAAAGCTCTTTTGCATTAAGTGGACAGTATAAGGCAACTATGAAGGAACTAAACAAGACTGTGAAATGTCAAGATATATTATTGAATACTGTAATTAGGATGGTCCATTCCATCACATTTCCTATTTTTATGCATGGTTGAGGAAACTGGAGAGTAAAGAAAGCTAATTGGAAGAAAATCAGTTGCATTGAAACATGCTGGAGATGAGTTCAATGGATGCCACAGACTGCTAAAGCACATAAAGATATGGATACTAGAGAAAATCAAGCCTGAAATCTTTCCAGAAGCCAACTAAATATTGTTTGCTAAGGTCAAAGGCAGTAGGAACTGATGAAGGACTATATTCCAGATGGATAGACTCAATAAACAAAGCTACGGGTTGAGTCTACAGAACCCAAGCTGCTGAGGATAGAGGGACTTGGAGATCTCTGGTCCATGTGTTCACCATAAATTAAAGTTGACTTTATGGCTGCTAACAGCAATATGTATTTAACCACACTAAGAAATAAGTGTTGACTTGGAAATGGAGTTCAGATCACCTTGATACCTATCCATTCTGATGTTTACTTTCTGTTGCTTCAAATAACAAATGAAAGAGAGGGAGTTACAGCATTAGTACAAGATTCCTAGAGTATAACCAGAACTAGCAACTGCACCAGGGCCATCTGTGTGTACCTGTCAGTAATGGCATGCCCTGACTTTCCTGAGTTTGCCTTTAATAATCTAATAATTAACAAATTCCTGATGCGACTTGCAAATACATATTTCCAAAGGTAAGGGAAGGAAGAATGGGATTGGCAATTCTAGACTTGGTCCAAACGAATAGGGAGGAGTTTGTTGCTACAATCAAAAGGGTCAGTACTTTAGTGGGGAAGTGACCAATTGTGGGATGGGGCAAAGCAGAGTACAGTCAGCCCTCCACATTTGAAGTTGATCATAGAATCACACTGGAGCAGGCCTACACAATTTGTTTGAGACCCCAGCTTCCAGAAGACTTGGCCAACTTGTCCAATGGTCAAGAATTCTGGGAGCTGAAGTCCAAGACACCTGGAGGGTTGCAGGTTGTGCAGGCCTTTATTGGAGGATGTAGTGATTCCTAGGGAGATGTTCTCCTTAGATTTCTCTGGGTCCTTTAGCATGACTCTATGGTCAATATCCAGTTTTCCACATTCTGAAGTATTCTCAGGGAATTCCCAGAACTATGAAGAACTTTTTATTCCCACTCTCCAGATCAATTTAAATTAAACCAGTATTTATCAAAATGGAATGAACCTCTCAGTTGCAGGATGTTTCTTTTATCCCAGAGTTAACTAAGAAGTCCATTTGCCATAGCAACTGTTCCCAGGATAGTAGATTCAGCAGAGATCAAGAAAGGTAAAGAGGAGCACAAGCAATGACAGAAAATGATCCCAATGATTAACTGGTGTAGTATTGCTAAAGCATTCTAACCATCATAGGCTATCCTTCGCCAAGTATGGTTGCCTTCCAAGTATAGGGTCTTGGCAGTGGGTCCATAGTGACTCTAACACTTTGACTACAACTCTGGAATAATAACTGAGACGAGAAGGACAAGGGAGGAGGTATCGAGGAAAACCTAAAATATTTCAAGAAAGAGATTGAATGCAAAACCATCAAGATGCAGGAGAAAACAAAACAAAAAGAACTAGAAAATCTTGATACTTCAATGAAGTTTTAACCTGTTTTGATAAGCCCTACACTGATCGTATGCCATTGAAAGTCACTAACAGGATGCCAGCCAATGAGTGAGCTGTAATTTACTGCTTTTTGCAATAATCAAGGCATAATTATAGTAAAGGTAAAGGTTCTCCCCTGCCATTAAGTCCAGTTGTGTCTGACTCTGGGGGTTGGTGCTCATCTCTGTTTCTAAGCTGAAGAGCCAGCGTTGTTAGTAGACACCTCCAAGGTCACGTGGCCGGTATGATTTCATGTAGCGCCGTTGCCTTCCCACCGGAACGGTACCTATTGATCTACTCACATTTGCCTGTTTTCGAACTGCTAGGTTGGCATAACTATACTATTCTACAGTTCATATCAATACTCCGTTTGTTTGTTTGTTTATTTATTTAGAACGTCTATATCCTATCCATGACAGGAAAGCCTAGAGAAGACAATTATGCTGGGGAAAGTGGAAGGCAAAAGGAAGAGGGGCCGACCAAGGGCAAGATGGATGGATGGCATCCTTGAAGTGACTGGACTGACCTTGAGGGAGCTGGGGGTGGTAACGGCCGACAGGGAGCTCTGGCGTGGGCTGGTCCATGAGGTCACGGAGAGTCGGAGATGACTGAACGAATGAACAACAACAACATCCTATCCATTCTTGACCTCTTAGGAGGGATGCAGGACAGCTACCAACAGGCAACAATTCGATGGCAACACAATATAAACACATAATAAAACACAATCAAATACCTAAAAATAGATATACATTAAAACAGTTCACCAGGTTAAAAACGTTACCCAAATCAGTCCAAATGGTGGTCAAATAAAATGTAATTTTTGCCAGTAAAATCAGTCTAATCTGCAAATGCTTGCTCCCATAACCAGGATTTAAGTTTCTTCCAGAAGATCACGAAGGATAGGGAAGATCTAATCTCATAAGGGAGGGAGTTCCACAGCCGAGGGATCACCATGGAGAAGGCCCTGTCTCTCATCCCCACCAAATGCGACTGTGATGGCGGTAGGACCAAGAGCAGGGCCTCCTTGGATGATCTTAAAGTCCTTGATGGTTCGTAGAGGGAGACATGTTCAGACAGGTAACTGGACCGGAACCACTTTATAAGTTAAAACCTGCCCTTGTTGAGTTGTTCTGGCTGTTTTAATTACTTTAAAGTTTCAGAGGTATGTGGTTTCCCTACTATTTTAGTAGTTTTAGACAGTAGTTTATAATAGGTGTAAAGATTTCAGTTTAGTTACATTGGAATAATGGGAATATTTAAAATTTTGATGAATTTCTGCCTGCTCATACTGCAACTGCAACTGATTATTTTTTAAAAAAAGCATTCCAAACTTTGATTAACTTTTGGTCAAAGACACTCTCTTCTTTGCAGACGGGAGATTAAGGGGAACTAAATCATTCAGAGTTACAGTAACCTTTTCTACCTTGCCAGTTTCATCACTATTTGCCAGTTGCAAGTTTAAAATAACAAGTGTGGGCATGGAGGAGGAGTTTTATATAGCCAGAAGCATAAATTCTGTATATTAAATTTTGGAACATGTTTTTGCTTCTCCCAATAAATGACTCACACAGAAGTCCTCTTTTACTTCGAGAAGCTCGGCTGTACTCAAAAACGTTCTCTAGAGCTTTGAAAAGTTACTTTTTCGTAATCTAACTTCTAGAATTCCCCAGCCAGTAAGGTCAGTGGTGTAACTGAACTAAGTAAAAAAAAATGCTCTCTTCTCACTGGTATTAATGCTGATTTACTAAAGATGAATGGCTGGAATCCTATATGACAGTTTTGAATTAGCAACATGGAGTTACACTCTCATGATTGTTTTGTATTTGCGATCCCTAAAAAATGTAAAGGTTCCTCATTGGGCTGCAGCATTGCACCAGTAAGTCTAGTTGTGTCCAACTCTGTGGGATGGTGCTCATCTCCATTTCTAAGATGCAGAGCTGGCATTGTCCATAGACGCCTCCTTGGTCATATGGACAGCATGACTGCATGGAGCACTGTTATCTTCCTGCCTAAGCGGTACGTATTGATCTACTCACATTTGCATTTTTACGAACTGCTAGGTTGGCAGAACCTGGGGCTAAAAGCGGGAGCTCACCTCCCAGGATTCAAACCGCTGACCTTTTGGTCAGCAAGTTCAGCAACTCAGCGGTTTAACCTGATATGTCACCAGGAGCTCAATCCCTATATGATCCCTATTTTAAGTCCTGTGTAGGAACCACAAAAGTCTCCCAATATCCATTTAGCAGCTGCTTCTAAATGGAGCCCCTGATGGTGCGATAAGTTAAACCCTTGTGCTAGCAGGACTGAAGACTGACAGGTCAGAGGTTCGAATCCAGGGAGAGCATGGATGAGCTCCCTTTGTCAGCTCCAGCTCCCCATGTGGGGACATGAGAGAAGCCTCCCACAAGGATCGTAAACATCAAAACATCCGGGTGTCCCCTGGGCAACGTCCTTACAGACGGCCAATGCTCTCACACCAGAAGACGTTTCTCGTTGCTCCTGACACGAAAAAAAGCTGCTGCAATCTATGGGGCTGTTTCTTTGTTCCCGTGAAGCTGACCTCACCTATTTTTAGTCAGGTGAGGTCTACCCAAAGCACAATAGAGTGGTACTACTACTACCTTTGTCGATCTGGATACTATATATTCCTGTTGATATCCCAGAACAGCAGTCACATTTTGGGCTGCAGCATTGCACCAGTTACTTTAATGTTTAATTTGCCTCCTACCAAGCCTCCCTGTTCTGGTTTCAAGTCATATACTATTGATACTATGTCTGTGCACTTTGTTTTTTTCTGCCTAGAAAGAGTACCATACATTTATCCTGGCTGAAAACAGCTCCCATTCACCATTCTGCATTTGATTTGGCAGAATGAAGCCGGTTTTTGCTACTTTAAACTGAGTAGCTTTGAGATTACGGGTCTTAAATTTATGAATGAAAAGTAGCTGTTTCAATAAGCCCAGGGACAAACTGATCTCATAGAACTTTTAGAAAGAGGATTTCATGAAAGGAAATAATTTGGAGATGATCCTGAACAATGGATAATTCACAAATGTACATTCTTGGCATGTGATCTTGTAGTAGCAGCACTATAAGGCTACTGTTTACATAGTTTTCAGGAATAATGCCAAAATACCTTCTTTAATCTTCAGGGACAGGTTCTGACAATGTGAAGAAATTAACATTCATCCAGAAAACCCTACTGCAGGCAAAAAAAAAAAAAGCTGTTAGTTTCCGTCAAAATGGTTTGTTTGTAATGGTGACTTGTTTAGGAGCCATTGACTTAATTTCTCCCATTGAAAGCAATGGACCAGTACTTTTATTATTTATTTATTATTTATTTGGGGTTCTTTTACCCCGCCCTTCTCACCCCGAAGGGGACTCAGGGCAGCTTACAAAGGCAAAGGCACAATTCGATGCCTGCATCATAAAACAATCAATACTTTGCCTGGTTTGTGCACTTATATGTGTGCTTTCCGGGTTGTTGTAAGTTTTTTGGGTTATGTGGCCATGTTCCAGAAGCATTCTCTCCTGACGTTTCACCTGCATCTATGGCAGGCATCCTCAGAAGTTGTGAGTTCAGATCTCTCAACCTCTGAGGATGCTTGCCATAGATGCAGGAGAGAATGCTTCTGGACCATGGTGATACAGCCCGAAAGACTTACAGCAACCCAGTGATTCCAGCCATGAAAGCCTTCGACAACACAGTGCGCTTTCTTTCACTCACTTCTCACTCGAACCCAGCCTCCATGTTTATGGAATCTTACAGTCACGACTGTGGGTTCTCAGCATAGGTACACATTGTGGTTTCCATTTTTGGCGCATCTCGGACAACAAACCATATATCATCAGGGCGGTGGGCTGCACACATGTCGGCATGAGCTCAGAGTTGTTTGGGTAGTTTTTTAAAAAACTCATGGGATATTGGTGCAGGGAGACATGTGGGATGATCTGAGTGACGGGCAAAATATGAGGACTTGTGAAAGACCTTGCAAGATGGCCTTGCAAGTTAGTTGAACTAATTTTTGGTGATATCCCAGGAGATTTATGACCCTGGGCTAGTAACTATTTCTTGGATGAAACACACCATACGAAGATATGATGAGGTGGCTTCCAGTATGAACAGATTATACTGTGTTATAAATAACAAAATAATAACACCACATGTCATAGCAAATGGCACATTTCATGTTCTGATCAACAGCATCAAATAAAGGGAAATGTGGAAATTCTAAGTAGCTGATGGCTTTGTACATGGTTGTCCTCTGCCAATGCAGTTCACACTTTAACCTACTAAAGTCTCCCAAAGCAGTTACTATCCTCCCAACTCAAGAACGGAAAACGGAATGTTGGTGGACAGGAAAAGAGATTTAAAAATGGGTTTAAAGCCAGCCTTAAAAACTGTGGCATAGACACCAAGAACTGGGAAGCCTTGGCCCTTAAGCACTCTAGCTGGAAGTCAGCTGTGACCAGCAGTGCTGCAGAATTCAAAGAGGCACAAATAGAGGGTGAAAGGGAGAAACATGCCAAGAGGAAGGCGTGTCAAGACAACCCTGACTGCGAACATTTTCCACCTGGAAACCGATGTCTTCACTGCGAGAGAACATGCGGATCAAGAATAGGACTCCACAGCCACCTATGGACCCACCAACAAGACACTACACTTGGAGGATCATCATTCTTGAGCTACAAGGGATTGCCTAAGTAAGTAAAGTACTAAAGTGACTCTTCCAAGAAATCTTTTTCAGCTTTGTCGTTGGGCAGACCATGTTAAAAATATAAGAATTGCTGTACTAAATCAGACCAAAGATCAGTCTTGTCCCACATTCTGTCCCTATCACAAGCAACCAAATCCAATGGGAAATCAATATGTAGGATATCAGTGTTTTAGCACTTCTTCCGTCATGCTTTCTAATGGTTAGTATTGAGTAGTTTGCTAGCTCTAATGCAGGATGTATATCTAGCCAATGGCTAGTAGTCATTTATAGTCCTATCCACTATAAGTTTAAATGCTATTCTGCTGAGATAGACAAGGTGGCTTGTATTTTGAGTTCATCAATCATGTTATTTTTATCCTACCCTTTCTCCAAAGAGATCAAGTACAACACATATTGGGGCATGCTCTGTGATCCACCAGAGAAGCCCTGCTTGTGTTTTATGTCTGATATCTATACATGTCAGACACTTTCCTATGGCCTAGAGGCCTTGGATGTCAACAACACCATTCAAAACCATTGTTTGTGGAAACTAAGGTTTGCTGAACTTTCTTCAAAGTTTTACTAGTTGCTTTTAAACTAAAATTTGTCCAAAATTTTGGTGCAAGTAATTATTTTGGTTGAATACCAAGAAAAAAGTGGGTGCTAGAAATAATATCAGATGAAAACTGACTGGCACAGCCTGGGGATCACAACCAGACACAATTAAGACATTTGCCATTGTGCTTTGTTACTCTGCTGATGAATATGCATGCCCAGTGTGGAATACCGGTGGGGCAGTGAGTTAAAGCACTGAGTTGCTGAACTTGCTGATCGAAAGGTCACAGATTCAAATCTGGGGAGCAGCATGAGCTCCCGCTGTTAGCCCATGCTTCTGCCAACCCAGAAGTTCAAAAACATGCAAATGTGAGTAGATCAATAGGTACCGCTCTGGCGGGAAGGTATTGGTGCTCTATGCAGTCATGCCGGCCACATGACCTTGGAGGTGTTTACTGACAATGCTGGCTCTTCGGCTTAGAAATGGAGATGAGCACCAACCTCCAGAGTCGGACACAACTGGACTCAATGTCAGGGGAATACCTTTACTTTTACCTTAGTGTGGTATACATCCCACAGCATTAAAACAGTGGGTGTTGCTCTAAATGAGATGTGCCACACTATCACAGGATGTTTACACCCTACACCACTGGAGAATTATACTGTCTACCTGGCATTGCACCACCTGACATCCTTCGGGAAGTAGCAACCAGTAAAGAAAGGGCCAAGGCATTGAGATCTCTGGCCCATCCTCTGTTCGAACATCAGCCAGCATGCCAATATCTTGAATCAAGAAATAGCTTTCTAAGGTCTACAAAGATACTCGCAGGAACTGCTCAGCAACCGAGAGTCCAAAAGTGGCAGGTTTAAGCCCGGAACCCTAATTAGTGGCTGATACTAAAAGAGAGACTCCCTCCTGGGCACACAGAAGACTTGGAAGGTGCTGAACAGACTGTGCTCTGGTACCAAGAGATGCAGAACCAATCTTAAGAAATGAGGCTACCTAGTGGAGTCCACGACATGTGAGTGTGGAGAAGAGCAAATCACAGACCACCTACTACAATGCACACACACAATGGAGGACCTTCTTACAGTGACACTTGACGTGGTCAAAGGGAATTTAGTATAATGTTAAGTTTTAAAACTTTGTTTATGGTTTTTATGCATTATAATTGTATTCTCAATTCGTTTCTGACTTGATAAATAAACTAAATGTAACCAAAATTTGTCCATTTGTACATTGAAAAATGAAGCTACAGCTGCATAGAACATCTGAATAGAGCCCGTTCTATTTCTCCAAAGGCTTTTCCTCTACCTTTTCAGTTCCATGCTTCCTTTTTCTCTTTTCCAAGCTCTGCATTCAGGAACAAAGACACACCCTTTGATGTACAAAAGCAGCTGTGTTGATAGCTTGGCTCCATTCTCTCAATGGTCTTTTCTTGTTTCGGTTTCAACCATTCTTCGTTAAGAAAGCACCAAATCACATCCCAGCATTTTCCTCTGTAATTGGTATTAACAAGCCGCAGTGAAGTTTTTCTTTTTCCTTTTTTCAATGTGTGTTTAAAAGATTTGGCAAAAGAGTATTTTTAGGCTTGTGGATTAACATGCGCTCACCCATTCCCTCCTTCCCCCCACACTTGATCCTTATGGATTTGCCTGAGTCATGGATTTCTTACTAGGCTTGTTAACTCTTGTTATTTTTTTCCAAGCCACTAGAATAAAGAAATCTTTTACTGAGAGCCACTCATCAGGATTTAAACCATGAATAGACTGAACAACCTCACTGACTCCCCTTGGGGGGTGACCTTTGGCCCCAGTGGGTCAGATGGCAATGCATCTTTAGCCTCCTAAATGAAGCAAGATGATGGCTCAAAACAAGCGTTTTCTCTGTCCTTGCAAATGCACTAAACCAGTGACAGGCTGGATAAAAGATGGGCTCTGTTGGCATTTTATTTTCACAGCTGTTTTTCGACAAAATTTTGCGTGCGGAGGGAATGATAAAGTAGATAGAATATCAAAGGCTATGGAAACTGTTATGAGAAGGAAACGCCAGCCCAAGAGTCTCGCAAAACTTGGTCTATATTCTCCTTTTATGAGCCCAGAGTGAGATTTCCAACTGGGACTTTATTCCCTGCCGCATTGCAAGTGAAGTGAAGTGTCAAAGGATTCAACAACTGAAAGGCATCAAAAGTGATTGAAAATAAAATAAAATACCTCTCTTCTATGCGATTGTCACATAAGGACCATTTCGCACACTACATAATAGAAAACCAGTTTGAAACTCACTGGGAAGGTGCAACTAGTCATGGCTTCGTACCCTATGTACCTATAAGATACAGGGAGGGCCACAACAAGGGGATAACACCAAGGGCCTCATGTCTAGGATTGTGGAGTGTGTTGTTGATTATAGTTAGCCTTCCATATTCATTGGGTGAGGGGATCTCCATTAAAGTGACAACCTGAAAGAAAATATTTCAAGGAATTTTTTGGTCACAGAATCATAGAATCATAGGAGTTGGAAGAGACCTCGTGGGCCATCCAGTCCAACCCCTGCCAAGAAGCAGGAAAGTCACATTCAAAGCACCCCTGACAGATGGCCATCCAGCCTCTATTTAAAAGCCTCCAAAGAAGGAGCCTCCACCACATTCCAGGGCAGAGAGTTCCATTGTTGAACAGCTCCCACAGTCAGGAAGTTCTTCCTAATGTTCAGCTGGAATCTCCTTTCTTGTAGGACAGAGGTTCGAATCCAAGGAGAGCATGGACGGGCTCCCTCTGTCAGCTCCAGCTGCCCATGCGGAGACATGAGAGAAGCCTCCCACAAGGATGATAAAACACCAAAACATCTAGGTGCCCCCTGGGCAACGTCTTTGCAGACGGCCATTTCTCTCACACCAGAAGCAACTTGCAGTTTTTCAAGTTTAAGATCTTCCGGGGAGGCCCTGCTCTCAGCCCCGCCTTTATCACAAGTGAGATTGGCGGGGACGAGGAGCAGGGCCTTCTCGGTGGTGGCTCCTCAGCTATGGAATTCACTCCCCGGGGAAATTAGATCATCGTCATCCCTCCTTTCCTTTAAAAGGAAATTAAAAACATAGATTTGGGACCAGGCGTTTGGGCAATCTGGGAGATAAATAAAGGACAATGACGATTGATAGGAATGGAAAATGTGGAATGAAGCTATGGACTCTGAGGTGCAAACGTTGAGCATAAGATTGTTTTTTATTGACTGTGATACATTGATTGTTCTTAACTGTTATAACTGTTTTTAATTGCTGTCTATATCTTATTTGTATTACTGTGTAGGCATCGAATTGTGCCTTTTTGTAAGCCGCCTTGAGTCCCCCCTTGGGGGTTGAGAAGGGCGGGGTAGAAGTACACGAAATAAATAAATAAACAAACCCTCCACTGTACCCCCTCTAGGGGCTCTGGAGGGAGGCACTTTCACTATGTTTTTAGCCTTCCTGGGCCATCTTGCGGCCAAAAAACCTTGCTTTGTCAAAAGGTTTCCTTTGTTTTTTTTAAAAAGGCCTTTCCCAGGCCAGAAATGGCTCACCTTCTCCCTGTAAAAATACCCCCTATGTAGCCATTGCATAGGTGCAAGATATAGGTGGGACTCATTAGACCACACTCTTCAAGAACCTCTGCCAGTTTTCTTTGAAGAGGAACACAGGACTTGCAATTCAATATCTGGCAAGATGCAAAATCCCTACTCCTAAATCTAGAAGAACATATTGTGGTTTACTCACAGTTGGTGCTCCAAGGAGGTCATGGGAGTGCCAGCTGAGAGTGGATTGCCCTCACTGTGGTATTCTCTTTTGCTGCCTTTCAGCCAATACTTTCAGAACTTTTCCCTTTCTTAGTGATAGATTTTTGTTGTTTGGCCATTCATAACCCAAAAGACAAACACAGGAAGGTGGCATGCACTCAAGTTCCAGTTGGTCTGGAACATGAGAAGTTGGGTGCTATTTCATTGATGCTCAGCTCTTGGGCTTTCTATAGGCTGAAAACTGCAAGGAGAGGATGCTGAATTAAATTGGTGTTTTGACCAATCCAAAGCAGGACACTTCTTCAGTTCTTAAGTCCATGTGAAATGTAATGGAGTTTACTTCTGAGCAGATGACTGCACTGAGATGTGGAAAACAACCAGGAAACTGTATCCAAATATATCTGGATGCAAGGTTTATATGTATGTATATCTATTTAAGAATCCAAAATTTAATGACATCCAGGAGGCCAGCTAGGCTAAGACGGATAATTGTGAAAAGCAGTTGTGAAAGATTAGTGGAGAGCTTTTCTCCTCCTTTGGGGGAAGTCAGCAAATTGCATGATGATGTCTAATGCTTTATCCAAGCAATCATCACTGAAATCCCCTTGTCATGCAAAGCACTCAACTGTCTCCTCCATCAGTTTTGTCAATGGCTGGCTGAATGGACTTCAAAAAAACGCTCCCATTGTGCATGGAGAGGCTTTTCAAGTGTAAGCAAGAGGGAGAGAAAGAATGCTTTCCCATCGTTGCTGGGAAGATGCCAAATATCTTTAGCAGTTCACCCAGTTAATATGTATTGACTAGTCATTGAAATGAATCTAACCACTCTTTAAATGGGGTGGGGATGTGCATTTAAAAGATGGGGGGATTTAAAGGATGGGGGAAGGACTCAAATGGCCTCTTCTGGGTGCATTTCCCTTTTCCTTTCTAATGAGCAGGCCATTGAGGTAAACAAGCTCCATTCCTTACGTGATTCAAGAGATGCGGCTCATATTATTTTTAGGAGATGTCATCACCACCATTATATATTTTTACGGTTCATTCCAGAGGGCATGTCAAGTATGAACTATGTCAGAGGAATACAGTCATGCAAAGTAACATTTCAGCTCTGCAACAAAGCAGGCATAGATTACAGAAATGTGACAAAAGTAGTCTTTTTATAAATAAATCCAGCTACAACAATTTACAAAGTCTTTTCCTGTTTTTTGTTGTTGTTGTTGCCAAAAACAAAAAGAGCCACCTTGGGAAGTTTCGGCAAAGCTTGGGATGATTCAAAAGCAAAGAAAACAGTTTCTGTGACAGCAGAGTCCTCATGTTCCTCCCACAACAGTACGTGCATTATGTGGGGTTATGTCAGCAAAAGCAATTTTCCCCACAGTTCTCAAAACTTTGTTCTTCAGTGACACTCCCAGTGGGCTAGAGTGATGCTCTCCCTATGCCTGAATAATAGAACTGCTGAGTTGGAAGAGGCTTTTTTTTATGCCATCAAGGCCAACGCACCCTTCCCCAAGAATATCCAGCTAAAGCATCCCTAGGAGATAGCTCTCTAGCCTCTTTTTGACGGCATCTAGAGAAGGATACTCCACTGCTTCTCTAGGCAATTGATCCTATTGCCAAACCACTTTCAAGGTCAATTAATTTCATTTAATGTTCAACCAAAATCTAACCTTCTGTAACTTAAAATCCTTAGACCTAGAATTATCCTCGGAGTCAACAGCACACACGTCAGCATTTTTCTTGGGCAGCCCTTGGGATATTGAATGAGGGCCATCATGTCTTCTCTTCACCTAGATGAACATGCCCATCTCCCTCAACCTTTCCTATTATATTATGCTTGCCATACCTCTAATAATTTTTGTCCTTTTGTGTTTTAAAATTCTTGTTATTATTTCAAAGGGTTCTAGATTGCTCTAAATTTTACTGTATATGTCCTGAGCTCTTTGGAAACAGGGCACCCTAAATATTATAAATAGATTCAGTGATAGATAGATAGATAGATAGATAGATAGATAGATAGATAGATAGATAGATAGATAGGGAAGTTTCAAGTAGATGCACAATGCATAAGATACGACCAGTAAAAACAACCCACTAGTATCCTCTTCACATGATCACTTTACAGTCTCTAGAACATGTGCCAGATGCCTGCTACTCTGGTGGAGTACAGAATACACACAAAGGGATCCTCCTCCTCCTCCTCATATTCATTTTCTCTTTTTTGTGTTTGGCAGTGTGAAGCCTCTGCCTTGAGTGGCCAGTGGTGAGAAACTGGAGTGGCAGCGAAGGGGACAGAGCAGTAGAGACTTTTCCCACTGTATACTCCCAGCATCCTTTTGGTATAATATCACATTTCATATATTTAAAGTTCATAGTTTTAGAGTGACTCTGACACACAGGCAAACATCCACTTTTTAAAATTAGACTTACATTGCCTTAAATAGAAGCTAAAGATCTGATGAAGCAGGCCCAGACAACACAAGCTTATGCAAAATGCTTCTTTCTCTCCATTAGTCGCAAAGATGCTTTGCAGGAGTGAAACAATAACATGGATTACAGAAACAGAGCTCTACCTGCAGGAAAATACACTCAAGATATCAAGGACGTGGAAGGGAGGAAAAGGGGAAGGCAACACTGAATGCAAACAAAGCAGTAAATCCAGTATGTTGTGGGAGAAGTACAGTGGTGTAATTGAGAGATTAAAAATGCAGCAGAAATGCTGATGTCATCTGCCAAAACACTAGGGTAATTGAAGAGATCTCCTCCTTCTCACATGTGAATGAAATGATAATGTGGTTTTCAAGTTTTCTTATTGTTTGTGACAGATTAGCAATTCAAGGAAGAGGTGAGCAACATGCAGCCTGCAGGCTATATACCCCATCCCCATTTCTGTGGTGCCCAGATCACTCAACCCAGAAGTTGTCACCGGTGAGGAAAATATATTTTGGGGGTTAAAATAATGAGAACCAAACAGTGAGAAACCTCAGTGTGCAAGCCATGAACTGAATGCAGTGCCCACTAAACTCCAGATCACTTAGCACCCCTCACGGGTTTTGGCCAAAACTCTTTTTTAGGCCAAAAACTCTCCTTTGCTTGGATTTCACAGACTAGCGTTTTTAGGACTTACATCCTGGAGTTACTAAAGTTGTTCAACCTGATACAGAAAATCCAGTAAATGAAGCAGATAATTAAGTAGAACTTGAATACCTTTCTTGGTCTTCGATGGTGGTCCAAGGTCACTCTAGCTTTTTTGGATCATACGCCATGTCTACATGGGTCAAATGAAGCAGACCCACCTTGCAACTTCTGCAGGAAGTACAGTCCCACATGATCTATGGCTGGTTTCACAGTAGAGGTGCTGCTTCCAGCCTTTAATTGGGAACAAGAGGAAATGGAATGTACTCTGAATTTTCTGATGACCAGATCATAACAGGGGACCCAGTCCCGCACATCCACATCAAACCCAAGGGGTTATATACTTCAAACTTCAACAAATTTTAAAATCTAAGCTAAAACCACATACAGGTAGTTATTAAAACCCAACTCAACCCACAAGATCATCTGAAGGCAGTCTAAAGAGAGATAGTGGGGATGGCACCAGGGAGGGGGAAATATCCAACACTATAAATATCAGTCTATATCTGATTTCCCATCTATATCCCAGAGGTGAAGCTTAGGTCTTTTGACCCTCAATCACCATTAAGAATTAAAACACAAGTTTCCAAATCCAAATCATAATCCTGAGTTCCAGTCCAAGGTTATTCATTGGCAGTTCTCATAAGGCACTGCAGTTGCTGCTCGGTCCGCTGTCCGAATGCTTGGCCCCAAAGCCAAGATTTAAGCTTTTTTCTAAAGGAGAGGAGAGAGGGAAACACCCTGATTTCACTGGGGAGTGTGTTCCGTATTTTTGAGGCATGGATAGCTGGATCTGGTCTGATGCAGTGTTCACATATCCAAGAGACCCATCATGATGTCACATGATGGAATGCCTTGTTGCGACCTTATCAGAAGGCTCTGCCATGGAGCTGCTTTTGGCCAGCAAAGCAATGGCGTGGGCCCTGATGTGATTTTGGCTGGCTGGACATCTGGACACCAAAAGGGCTCCAGGACACTCCCATGCTGCATTGGGGCAGCTCCAGAGCACAGCACTCTGGATAATTATTTGGGTAAATGCAGGTGCAGTCATAGGGGGTTTTGAGAATTTGATAACAGCTGTCAGCTCCCATCCTGGAAAAGGCATTTTAATTACATTTTCAAAGTTACAAGAATATAGAAAAGTGCTTTGTTTATAGATTCACTTAAACCTAGTGGTCCATGAATACAAGTTAAGAACCCCCTGCTTAAATTATATCACTTTTTTGGGAAGATTGTTTTTTTACTTCTAATTAAAGGTTAACGTGATCATATAGATACCTACTAAAAATCATAGCCATATTGAATATTAAGGTTTTCTGAGTTCAGTGGTACTTTCTCCTAACTAAATGTGTACGGAATAGTTGCATTTCAGGGCTGAAGGCTTCTTGTTAAAACATAGCATCACAAGTTGAACCAATGAATTTGGAAGAAAGCATTGCTTGACATTACTCCTGAGTAATTGAAGCTGAGGAGTCCCTGGTTGTGTAGTGGGTTAAACTGCTGAGCTGCTGAGCTTGATGACTGAAAGGTTGCTAGTTCGAATCTGGGGAGTGGGGTGAGCTCCTGCTGTTAGCCCCAGCTTCTGCCAACCTAGCAGTTTGAAAACATGCAAATGTGAGTAGATCAATAGGTACCACTCCGGTGGGAAGGTAACAGCGCTCCATGCAGTCATGCTGGCCACATGAACTTGGAAGTGTCTATGGACAAAGCTGGCTCTTCAGCTTAGAAATGGAGATGAGCACTAACCCCCAGAGTTGGACACAACTGGACTTAATGTCAAGGGAAAACCTTTACCTTGAACTTAATTCAAACTGATCCTAATAACACTCACATGCTATGTACTGCTCTTTTGTGGTTTATCTGAGATACATATAGACTGCCATGATGAATTGTCACACTTCAGAAAACACTTGAAGACATGAGAAGGACTAAGGAACACATTCTTTTCTTAATATCTATTTTTTGTTGAACATTTTGTTAGCATGTGTGCAGGTGGTAATAATATATGGGATGTTTACATCATTTATATACTAAACACAGCAAGTCCAGTAAATAACAAGGAAAGGAAACATACCTCAACAAACAAAGGAAAAGAAAAGATTAACAGTAAACATTGGGCTAGGCAGATGGAATGTTTCACGGTCAAAGAACCCTCCTTTTGAATGAAGTCCATGTTTTCTTAGTAGTGGTCACTTGTAGAGCAGAGTGCCTTCTAGGTGAAGGTTGATCCTGCTGCAGATATTTATTATTCAATAAAGACAAAATAATCCTCATGAAATGTGTTGTTTCTCATTTATCCATTACATTATTTAGCTGTGTAGCAAAGTTTCTCACATTAGCCAAGTGCTCCAGATTCTTATCACCTCTTGTTCACCACACAATGCAGAGCTAACCTTAAGAAATGGGGCTATAAAGTAAAGTCCATGACATGCGCATGTGGAGAAGATCAAACCACAGACCACTTACTACAATGCAGTCTGAGCCTTGCCACATGCACAATGGAGGACCTTCTTACAGCAACACCAGAGGCACTCCAAGTGGCCAGCTTCTGGTCAAAGGACATTTAGTACAATGCCAAGTTTTTAACTTTGTTTGTGGTTTTTTAAATACATTATAACTGTATTCTCAATGTGCTTCTGATTAATAAATAAATAACCAGTTGTTCAGCATAAGTTCTCTTAATTTTCAGTATTTCTTTTATTGTGTAGACAACACTAACAAAATATATAGGAAGCCAATGGTCTCCATACCCTTAGATCATAGAGATCATATACACTGAAATTACTGCATGATCTTACAATTGAGAGGGTTATTGATGAATCTGTTAAAAAAAAACCCCAGTTAATTGACTGGGCTCCAGTACTAGACAATTGTATCAGTTAATCAGCTTGACCCTTTGATGTCACATTTGTGCAATGCATCAGTAGCACCATGTTTTGTAATGGGGCTCCATTGGTAAAATTTGTAGCTAACATTATAGTGAGGCATGCTGTAGGATCAGGCACTAAGATGCTATTAATCAATTGGCAATCCTGTTAGCAATTATCGGACTTGTGTAAATTGATGCTGTATTGAGCCCAAACAGGTTTTCTGCTCTTGTTCAATTTCCCAGGGGAACACTGCTGGAGTCAAACTGTCTGTATCTGAAGGCAGTTAGACAACAGCCGAATAACTAACAACTAACAAACTAGTCCCCCATTGATCCCAGATGGGGCCTTGAATTGGTGTTATGGGATAAAATACATTCTAGCTCTGATGTAATGTGTTTCACAGTGGAATGATTCCCATAAAGTGATATGCCTGTAGATTGTTAAACATTAATAGGAATACTTTGTGTGAGATTGTGAAGTAAGATTTGAGATCACCTCTGATTCTTTTTCATACATATTTCCTGTAAAGGTCTGGAAAATATTTCCACTCATTGGGGAAAAACAATATTGCAATGGCAGATATTGTGCAGAATATAGAGCAGGAGTCTGATTTAATAATCATATATTATAGAAGAGTACAATAAGATCCCCATAATTGCAGAAGCCATATCAGTGGTTTTTCTTACCTGTTTGCCCAGGGAAAAATGGTATCTAGAAATTTGGAAGATCTCCAGATGATTCTATGGCATGCTTCCCTCAGAAGTTACAATGGAGAGGTGCCTGGAGAAATATTCTCTCTAAGAATGTGTTCTGTTTTCCAGAGTGATGGGACTGGAAGTCAGGTAATTGCTGGTCTCATTTAGAGCAGCTTCAATGGCTCAACAAGACTTATATGTATGCTTTAGTTACAATTCAGTGTTGGAAATAGCAACCTTCTCAAAGCTTCCACTAGTTATTTGTAATGTATATAATTGCTTATTCTATTATATGTGTGTATTGGTTTGCAGTTTTGCTTGGCCTAGCCATAGATTTTAAAAGTGTGTTGTATTATTGCCAATGCTCATGTTATTGTCTATGTGATTTATTTTAATTGCATGTACTGTTGTTATTGCTTGTATTGTGTTGTGGGCTCGGCCTCATGTAAGCCGCACTGAGTCCCTTGGGGAGATTGTAGCGGGTATAAATAAAATTTTATTATATTGTTATTATTATTATTATTATTATTATTATTATTATTATTATTATTATTGACCTCTTTCGTGTGGGAGGGGCTGCAGACCATGTGATCAGAATTGGGCATGTTCAGGACTAAGACTCCATTTTAGAAACAGTTTGCTTTGAGAAGCCATATAGAGAAGTGTGTGTTTGCATCAGAAGCAGTGAGTACAGTTATACAGTTTAGACTTCAGTAAGATGTATACTTAAAGACTCACTTAGAGTATGGACTATTGTTTCTAAGGAACATGCCTTGTGTTATCTACACAGAGAAACTACTTAAAATCCTATTGTAACTGGATTCATAAGCAAAGTGTCTGTATGTGATCTACATGAAGTTTTGTGAGTAAACCAACTCTGTTACTTTTAAAGAAGAGTATTTTTATTTTGTCTCTTGAGAGCATGATTTAAAGGCAAATATATTTTAAGGGAGAGTAGATGTTTTTGGGCAACTTCAAGGAAGACTTCTGTAACTCTGCTGAATATTTGTTTTTGTGCATTGGCTTGTCTTCGTCCCTAGCAGTTCAAAGACATACCTAGGTACATCAGTTTAACAGCTGAGAGACCAAGTTGCCTTGCATTAATGTTGGTGAATGACATTTTTCCAAAAAGGTTGGGACTTCTAACAAGGTCACGCCTTTCCTGTGACCAGTGGTTTTCCCAAAATATTATGAATCCCATTTCCCAAATGGTTATGGAGATTGCATTTTCAAAAATTCAGAAGTTGATCCACTGGGTCTACTTTAGTTGGGACTAAAGTTGGGACTGAATTTAAGCCGTTGTTTTGAATATTTTTCAGTAGCCTATATTTCTTTGTCATGCGAATCAGTTTAAAATTTATTGTAAACTTACATCTTTCTTTCTTCCATCATATAAAATAAAATATGTTAGTGGAAGAAATCATGCTGTATTTATTACTAACTAACTTCTTGAACCCTCTTGGGCAATGCAGAATGCCCTCTTTTCTGTATAACAACCATGCCAGGTAAGTTAGGTGAGAAGAACATAATTGGTTGAAGGTAACCTAGCAAGAAGAGACCACAAAGGCCATTGAGTCCAACCTCTCAACGCATGGTTGTGTAGAAAGACATAGCCCTTAGCATCTTGCAACTGCTATACTGTACTATGTTTGTTTTAACTCTTGAGACATATCACAAAAAGATTAAAAACACACTGTACATCATTCTAGCTTCAAAGCCATTGAATTGAGGAGATAGTCACTTAAGTGGCAGAACACATATTTGGCAAGCTGAAAGTCCCAACTTCAGTTCCTGGCATCTCCAGTTTAAAACAGTGGCAGCGGGTGTTTGCTGTGTTAGTCAAGTGATGAATCCACCTGGATTGTAGTCTGAACATTAAATGAGCTCCCCACAGTTCTCCACTTGTTTTAGAGGTGTGTTTCAGCACCTTAGATAGCTCATTTAGACAACAAGTTAAACCTAAATTGGATTCATCATCACACTTTCATGGGAGTCAGCTGAAAGTGAGGGAAAAGAACTTGGCCTGCAAAGACAGTGCACAGATGTACACTAAAATTGGCCTTGTGTATGATTGACTTCTGTGATGCCTATAAAATGCTGCTAAAACAAACCAAATTATATTGGCAGAGATTGGCATTTCATTAATTTTAGAAATGGCTCTAAAGACAGCAGTTTCCTAGCTATGTTCACCATAAGCCTTTTTCTGTATATGAAGGTATAAAACAGCTTCCTACATTTCTAATACCCAGTAATAATGAATTTACTTTGTTTTTATTTATGTTTATGAAACTACATCATTCAGGCTCTTTTCCACTTTATCATTTCAGACAGCTTTAAGAAAAGGAAGGAAGGAAACAAACTGGTGTATACACAAAGCACTTCTTTCTGAAACCACAGAGAGATGCTACCTGGCAATGTTGTGTAGAGAGAACTTGGTAAAGTAACCCAGCTTGGCCATGTTGGCTGTGGGATTTTGGAAGCTGTGCTCAGAAAAAAAACACCCCACCTTTGCCAAGTTCTGAGCATAGACAGTAATGAATTAAACGTCTGATGCAGTTTAGAAAAGATTTCCATGTACCTATGCTCACCATGTTACTTAAAACAACAACAACATAGACCTGGAAAGGCCAGCAGGAGACAGATAAAGACATTAGTGTTAGGTCACATTCATCTTATAATCCTCACAAATGCTGTCTGGAGCATCTTCTTTGTGATACAGGAGAGCAAGACAGCCAGATGGGGAAGTGAGTTCAGGAAGGAAAAAAGCTGTGTCCTCAGTACCTATCCGACATGGCAGAGACTGGAGACAAATAGAGGAACTTGTGTATGCAAAGCCATTGGCTTCAAAATGGTATTTTGTCTGTGTTTGAAGAATGCTTTGTTTTTGCTCTCTTGTTAGGGATTTTTATTATATATCACTTTGGGGGATCCTGGTGGGAGAAGCAGGATTTTTCTCCCACCAGGATGATTATTACTGTTGTTGTTGTTGTTGTTACCAGGTTCGTAGGAGCCCCCGTTGGTGCAATGGGTTAAACCCTTGTGCTGACAGGACTGTTGACTGAAAGGTCAGCGGTTCGAATCCGGGGAGCGGGGGAAGCTCCTTCTGTCAGCTCCATCTTCTCATGAAGGGACATAAGAGAAGCCTCCCATAGGATGATAACATATCCAGGTGTCCCTCGGGCAATATCCTTGCAAACAGCCAATTCTCTCACACCAGAAGCAACTTGCAGTTTCTCAAGTCACTCCTGGCATGGAAAAAAACAAAAACAAACCAGGTTGGTGTGTGATGACTAAAGGTGTTTCTGCTCTGTTGTTAAGATTGTGATTTTATTGCACATCACTTTGGGGGGTCCTGGTGGGAGAAAATTGATTTAGAAATAATTTTTCAAATTAAGAGTCCTCCTTTAGTCATCACTTACCAGGTTGGTGAGTGATGACTAAAGGTGCATCTACACTTTGGAATGAATACTGTTTTACACCACTTCAGCTGCCATGACTCAGTGCTATGCAGTCATGGGAGCTACAGTTTTACAAGGTCCTTAGCCTTTTCTTCCAAAGAATGCTGGTCTGCAAATGCTCTGAAACCATACCATTGAAGCAAGGCAGTTTAACTGGTATCAGACAACATTATACAATGTAGATGGACCCATCGATCTTCCTTCCAGTAAACATTGTCCTGACCTTTTATAGGACTTTCCTCCCCAAAGGAGGGATTTTGCAAACCAAAAATGTAACTGGGCTAAGCTCTGGTCCCATTCCTGTATGTTGGCCCATAACTGCCATTTAGTGGTGAATTCATACACTCTGCGCAAGCTCAAGGCACTCTGTTTAAATCATGGCTTCACATTACCCAGGGCTGAACCCTTCTTTTGTGTGTAATAATTGAGATCAGCTGGTTTCATGAGACTCTACGCCAGAGCTTGTTCACAAAGCCATGCTTGTTCCTTCCCATGTGTCATCTTGATTTTATTTCCCTGGCCGAAAAAAAGAGCCTGATGTTTGTTCAAAGTGGACAACACTGATGTCCTTAATACACACACACACGCCATTTTAAAGTTACGTACTTCTTGGAGTGGCACAGTTTAATTAGCAGGTTTCCTAGAAGAGCTATGAACTTAATAGCTTGAAAGACAAGCACTTGGCATTTGCCATGCCGTTGCTCTTGTTTACAAACCCAGACAAATGCGCATAAGGCATATTATATGCAAATATGGCTCAGTGAGAAATTGTGTGAGACAGTTGTAGTTGGATGGCCACAAAAAAAATAATCTGTAGGACTATTGCAACTAAAGGGCAATAGAATACACACATACGGCAAACATTCAATGCCGATTATACACTTTATACAATTACACACTTCATAAGGATAGACAAACACAGAGGTAATGGCAGTTATTCCCAGGATCTTGGAGGCTGTGCTTGACTCAGGCAACGGTTCTTAAGGGTGCCTTTATTACCCCCCTGCTAAAAGCAGTATCTGTTTATCCACTTGCATTTCTGCTTTTGACCTGCTAAGTGGGCAAGTGAGCTGGGGCTAACAGAGGGTGCTCACCCTGACCCAGGATTGAACTGCTGACCTTTTGATTGGCAGGATTTTTCTGCAGCACAGTGGTTTAGTCTGCTATGCTAAGTCTGCTGTGTTTACAGGAACAGAGCTTGGAGAAGCTTTTTAAAGACTATATTTTGCAAAAGCCTTGAGCCTTCAAATCAGTTCTGCTAGCTGGGGGATTTGGGGAGTTGCAGTTCAAAAATGTAACTCAACCAAGCTCTGTTTTTTCCTCCATATCCATGGATTCAACCATACACTACTTTAAAATATTTTTAATAATAATAATCCAAACCTTAAATTTGCCATTTTATCTTGATTTTATTTCCCTGGCCGAAAAAAAGAGTCTGATGGGAACAGCATTTTGTTAAGCCATTGTATATAATGGGACTTGAACATCAATGGATTTTGGTATCCATGGGGGATTCTGGAAGCAAAACCCAGCAAATATAAAGGGCCCACTGTACACGATTTCCCTGCTTCTTGGTAGGGGGATTGGATGGCACATGAAATCTCTTCCAAATCTATGATTCTATGATAAAAATGAGCAGAGATGGTTCGTAGCCATTATAGCTAGAGGATTCTGGGATCTGTAGTTCAAAAAATTGTAACATTCCTAAACTGTGTGGGTACTATTTGCTTTTATATTCATGTATTTTATATTTTCCCTTTCTCTCAATATGGGTCTTGAAGTAGTTTTGTGGTTGTTGTGTGCCTTCAGGTCATTTACAACACATAGTGAGTCTAAGTTGGATCTACCTCGTGGTTTTCCTAGCAATATTTGTTCAGAGGAGGTTTGCCTTTTCATCTGGGATCTCTCTGCGGTTAAGAAGAGTATGCTAACCCAAGGTTACTTGATGGGTTTCACAGCTGAGAGGGGACTTCACATCCTGGTCTCAAGAGTAGCTGTCTAATGCTAACAACAGTGTGTCAAGCTGGCTATCCAGCAATATGTCCTCACAATGCACTTTAATATTGACTTAGGATGGACTGTGCTCCCTCATTTCTCTCCGAAAAATCCTATCCTAGTTATATTTTACCTTGTTCACGTCAGCATATTTTCAATTTTAATCTATTACATTTGGCCCGACCATTTTTAAAATTGTTTATGTAACTATTGATTGTTTTTTGTTATGTGATTTATATGATTTGTATTTTATTGATTGCTTATTGATGTTATGTTTATTGATGCTTGTTTGATGTACTTTGGGCTTGGCCTCATGTAAGCTGCACCGAGTCCCTTGGGGTACAAATAAAGATTATTATTATTATTATTATTATTATTATTATTATTATTATTATATCCCCTTGAGGCAGCTTTCATGGAACTAAAAACATTCGTTGAGTCGTAACCTCATGGACTAGACCACACTCAATCACCTGGAACTAAAAACATTACCATTAAAAAGATTTAGAGCAATGAAATAAGCTATGCTACAGTCCTATTTTAAAATAATTTAAAACCATGTTAAATATAACCATGAAAATAAGTCTAGCACATCACTGTCTAAAGTGTCCAGACTACTAACCGGAGCAAATTACAAAGAGCAGTCTACCCCCCTGTTTAAGGAGCTCTATTGGCTGCCATTCATTTTCCGGTCCCAATTCAAGGTGCAGGTTATGATCTACAAAGCCCTGAACAGTTTGGGACCCACCTACCTTCGTGACTGCATTTTCTACTATGAACCTGCGTGATTCCTCTCGCTCCCGCCTCTGTCACAAGTGTGGCTTGTGGGGACGAGGGAGAGGGCCTTCTCCGTGGTGGCCCCTAGGCTATGGAACTCGCTCCCCAGGGAGATTAGGCAAGCACCCATCCTGGCAGCCTTTAGGAAAAGTTTAAAAACTTGGCTTTTCCGGTGTGCTCTTGAAGAATGAATAACTAATTCCCATGCCAGGCCACATCCCAGTGTCAGTTTGTTTTTCTGTTGCACTTTATCTCATCCCTCAGTGGAGATTAACCTCATTGTTTATCCCACCCGAGTCTCTCACTAGACACAGCACTTTATCTATCTTCTTCACCCATGGGTTTTACAATTTTTATCCTTTGTATTCGGCCAAGCTCACACTTGTTAAATCCTGTACCGTTTTTACACTCTGTTTTATTAAGCTATTGTCATTGTTTTAATTGTATTACTATGTTATTGTCTTGCATTTTTGTTTGATGTTATTGTCTGTTTTGTATGTATTTTATTTTGCCTTATTTTAATTGCTTGGGCTTGGCCTCATGTTAGCCGCCCTGAGTCCCTTCGGGGAGATGGTGGCGGGGTACAAATAAAGTTATTATTATTATTTATTAAAGGCCCTTTGACAACAATCATTTAATAGCCAAATGTCTATCTAAATAAAACAGTCACTTTTGGTGTGAGAGAATTGGCCATCTGCAAGGATGTTACCCAGGGGATGCCCGGATGTTTGATGTTTTACCATTATTGTGGGAGGCTTCTCTCATGTCCCCGCATGGCAAGCTGGAGCTAACAGAGGGAGCTGAACCCACTCTGCTTGGATTCAACGAGCAGTCCTGCCAGCAGAAGGGTTTAACCCATTGTGCCACTGGGGGCTCTGTCAAGGCTCAGTGCTTCTGAGAGTTATAGCTTTACAAGGTTTTTAGCCAAAGAGTGTCAAAGCCCCACCACACTAATTCAAACTGAATTGATCCTCAAGTTGGAATTTGATCACAAATGTTTCCCTAGAATTGTTAATCATATCATTAATTAAATCCACAGTTCCAAACAGCCAGCAAAGATATCAAAATTTACAATATATTTAATTGTTTGTTTTACCCAAAATTTATTGAATAAATTTCTTTTTTTACAAAATAAATAAAAGATACATACAACTTAAAACAGTCTCTACTGTGTTTTTGAAATCTGGAGAACTTCAGAAAGTTGTAGAAACATTTGTAATTCATTTGTAGTAAGAAAAAAAGAAGTAAAAGTAAAAGGAAACAAATGCATTTAAATGTAATTGCATACAACCTTATTCTCTAATTTGCAAACTAGTTGTTGTCTGGGAATTATTTGGCACTAAAATGAAAGTATATAAACTCATGCAGATTTTAGGGTTTACCAAAACTGAGCTATTGTTTTCTGGGATGTATTTCTATGCACATATTTAAGTCTGTTTAATTACAATATGATTTTACAAAAGTATGAGGAAGTTGATTCAGTCATCCATTAGATTGACAGTTAAAGGATCTAAATACCCCGAAGGCACCTGATCACTTCTGATCTTGGATGATAAGCAGTGTTGATTCTGGTGAATACTTGGATGGAAGTCCACTATTGAATATCAGTTACTGTAGACTTTATTGCAAAGGAAAGAAATTCAGTACTATTTGGATTTGAATTAAGAAATGACTTGCACATACATAGAACTAGGTAATAGAATAATAGAATCATAGACTTGAAAGACATCTCATAGGCCATCCAACCCAACCCCATTCTGCCAAGAAGCAGGAAAATTGCATTCAGAGCACCCCCACAGATGGTCATCCAACCTCTGTTTAAAGGCCTCCAAAGAAGGAGCCTCCACCACACTTCGGGGCAGAGAGTTCCACTGCTGAACAGCTCTCACAGTCAAGAAGTTCTTCTTAATGTTCAGATGGAGATTTCCTTTCTTGTAGTTTGAAGCCATTATTCTGCATCCTAGTCTCTGGGGCAGCAGAAAACAATCCTGCTCCCTCCTCCCTATGACTTACCCTTACATATTTATACATGGCCCTTATGTCTCCTCTCAACCCTCTCTTCTGCAGGCTCTCAAAAACTGTAATTTACAGACTTAAAAAATTATGTGTGTTTGTTTATTTCCAAAATGTGGTTAGAATATCAGACTAGGACTTTGCATTTCCAGGTTTAAGTCCCTAGTGCCTCAAAACCGAACTTTTTTTTGTGTCTGGAGCAACTTGAGAAACTGCAAGTCAATTTTGGTGTGAGAAAATTGGCTGACATTGCCCAGGGGACAATCCTGTGGGAGGCTTCTCTCAAGTCCCTGCACGAGAAGCTAGAGCTGACAGATGGGAGCTCACCCCATTCCCCGGATTTGAAACACTGACCTTTTGATCAGCAGTTCTGCCAGCACAAGAGTTTAACACATTGTGCTACTGGGGGCTCCTAAAAAAAACTGGACTGACTGCTATCTACTGACTTTTCTCCCACAAACCAACCTGGAAAGGGTTTTAGTGCAATAGGGAGGGTAGTCCAAAATGTAGCTTTCCCAAACTATGTAGCTCATATATATGGGCACACACTGACATTTATTTTCTGACCATGTTAGTGAACCAGCACTAACAACTTAGAGAAAACTTGAATGCTGTATTCCATATTGTATTTCAGTGTTGGGGTTCAGCACCTTGGATAGCTCCACAAAAGTTCAGATTAAAATACCAAGTAGTCCCAGTGACATTGGAGCTGTTATCACTGAAGGAACAGGAAAAAAAAATGTTTTCTACCACTGTTATAGAAAAGGTTTCCACTGTAGGTAGGTAGAGTAGGTAGAGATCCCACTTAATGGAAGCTAAGCAGGGTTAGTTTGGGTTAATACTTGAATGGCAGACCACCAGTAAATAGCCAGTTCTATAGGTGACATTTCAAGAAGAAATAACTACCAAAACCACCTCTGAGTATTCCTTAGCTGATAAAACCTTGTGGGATTAACGGGGTCGGCATAAGTTGACAGGCGACTTGAAAGCACATACAAACACAGGATTACAGTATTTAGTGAATTAACTGGTTGTATTTAATGGATTAAGAGATGCCTCTGGGTAACTAACAAGGTGGCTCCAATTAACTGGTAGACCACTTAAAATCCGTTTAGCAGGTATTATGAATTACAAGAAATGTCCATTGACAAAGGCTGCCTCATAAACCAAAGTCTAATTTGTCTCCAAAGAAAATTCCATACACATACATTCAACTATAATAATTAGTCAATGCACTCATTTATGGAAACACACATGATCAAATTAATTCTGGTTTCTCTTCTTATGTTCAAATGCCAGAAGATTCAGAATGCACCTACACTGTAGAACAGTGGTTCCCAACCTTTGGGCCTCCAGGTGTTTTGGAGTTGAAGTCCAAAACACCTGGAGGTCCAAAGATTGGGAATCATTGCTGTGGAATGAATGCAGTTTGGCTCAATGCTATGGAATCCTGGGATTTGTAGTTTAGTGATACTCCAGTACTATTTGGCAGAGAAGGCTGAAGACTTTGCAAAACTACAACTGCCATGATTCCATAGCACTGGCCATGTTAATTACTGGTGCCACACTGTATTCATTCAGCCCTCATCAACCTGCTACTATCCCAATTTGGAAAACTCTTGGTAGTTTTTGAGGAAAGGATACAGTAGAGCAGTGGCTCTCAACCTGTGGGTCTCCAGGTGTTTTGGCCTACAACTCCCAGAAATCCCAGTTAGTTTACCAGCTGTTAGGATTTCTGGGAGTTGAAGGCCAAAACATCTGGGGACCCACAGGTTGAGAACTACTGCAGTAGAGTATCTTCTAGGTTCTGGCACCTCAACTCTGAGATGTCCTCCCCTTGGAGGTCCAATGGGTGCCAAAGCTGGATTCATTTTGATGCTAGGTAAAAAGGAAGTCTGTGGGCTTACAAATTGGCAGCAATTCGATGCCATAACAATTCATAAAATACAATAAAAACATTTTAAACAACATTATAAAAACCATACAAAAACCATTAAAAACATATAATAACCAACGTCTTCCTGTTAATCGCATTTTCCAGTAGCATCATGTGAGCCAGTGGTTCTCAACCTGGGGTCCCCAGATGTTTACGGCCTACAACTCCCAGAAATTCTAGCCAGTTTACCAACTGTTAGGATTTCTGGGAGTTGAAGGCCAAAAACATCTGGGGACCCCAGGTTGAGAACCACTGATCTAAGCCATTCCATGTTTCACCATATCTGAAGATAACTTAAGGTATGGTGGAGAAACACAACAAATCCATCCCTTCAGGCAGCCCATGTTATGGAACAGGATGTGTGAAAGGTTTCTCAAAGTAATGATGTCACTGTTACCACCTCCTCCTCTTTTTCCTCTTCTTCTTCTTGTTATGTGTCTTCAACTCCTACTTATTGTGACCCTATCACAGGGTTCAAGATATATCCAGAGGAGGGTTTTCTCTTTCTATAAGCCTGAGAGTGTGTCACTTGCCCAAGTGTTCTTGGTGGGCCTCCATGCCTGACCAGGGATTGAAAATCTGGGCCGCATCTACACCAGGTAAAATAATCTGCTCCGGAGTTGGCATTATGAAGTCCAGAAAGTCAGCCAGACAGTCAGTGCATCAGCACCAGTGTCCTTTGCTCCCTGCTGTTGTTTCATTTGGCAGAAGCAGCTCCCTAGCAGACATTGCTTCCATTGAGGTCACAACAGGCCATCCAGCCATGTGATAACCAAGATTGCCAGCAAGGCTTTGCTGTGGATCTGCTTCTGCCTGAGGAAACAACAGTGGATTTTTTGATATGTAGAGACTAGATGGCCCTGGATTCAGGTGTCCACAGGTCAAAAAGAGTTGCCTGGAAGCTTTGGTGTAACCTGCAGTTCTTGTGCCAGATTAATGGCTGGAAGAAAGGCTTCTGCTGCTGAACTAGCTGGACATCATCTGGGGTGCTCACAGATGGTCTGATGGGAGACATTTTATTTGACCCATGTATTCAAAGGGCTGGCTTCCCAGGGTCCTATTCCAGCATTCAAACCACTATACCACACTGCGAATATGAACTTTTTTTGTAGTGTCAGTCACATTGCCCAGGGTGTGCCTGGATGTTTTGATGTTTTACCATCCTTGTGTGAGCCTTCTCTCATGTCCCCACATGGGGAGCTGGAGGTGACAGAGGGAGCTCATCTGTGCTCTCCCTGGATTTGAACCTCCGACCTGTCGGTCTTCAGTCCTGCTGGCACAAAGGTTTAACCCACTGTGCCACCGGGGGCTCCTGACTATCAACTAAAACAATAGGTGAGGTGAAGAGTACTCTAAAGGAGGACAATGTGGCAAAGAGTATAGGATATTGACCAGCTCTGAATCCATTCAAGGCAGAGCTGCTGAAGTGCTGTGTTTGTTTTACGGGTAAGAGTCGGAGAGCTGGCGGTGATCAAAGGCGAGGGCAGGAACAAACACAAAGGGAAGTGGTTGGTTGGACTGTGTGTTCTTCTCAACAATACCCAGCTTTGTTGTCTTAGGCAGTGTTCCACAAATTGTGAACCTGTCAGGCAAACAGCGTCTTCCTTTCTCAGTTCCCTTTATGTCAGAAACGAGGGGAACTGCAATCTTAGGAAGGGTAATTTTCAAACCGTAGGCAGGCAGACAGACACTTCCTTACATTCTTTGTAAGAGACAGCTTACAATATTGGAACTGCTCTGTTGACAGAGACATTAATTTTAGACCTATTATTCTTTCACCCTGTGTGTATATGTGTGTGTGTGTGTGTGTGTGTGTGTGTGTGCACATGTGGTGATGGTAGGGGTTATATTTGTTATGAAGCACAGCTTTGCTTTATAAGCATTCCTGTCTTCCTGTTTCTTGTTTCCTTGCTTGAAATTTTGCTGAACCAGAAAGTCCTCCGCAATGACCTTATCATTTATTTTTGAGGAAACTATTTACAGTTCTTCCTGCTCAAAGAGCAGGTTACGCATTCAGGATACAGTCCATGTCTCCCTCCCCTTTGCAGCTGTGCAGCAATGTGCGCAGTACAGGACTGGTTTAGATCTGTGGGTCTTCACCTTTATTTTTGCCCCTCTTCTTAGTCTTGGTTGATCTTCATCCATATTTGTGTATTGTTGCATTACTTTCCACTATTCACACTAGGCTATCCATATTTTCTCAAGGATTCTCCCAAGTGAAAAATAGAGATGGTTCATGAACCTTTAACAGTTGTATATAGGGTTTTAGCAGGTGTTCCTTTATCCCTGGTTATCTGATAGCATAACATGCAATATCCACGGAAATACTGTGCTCTACACAACCATTAAAGGTAAAGAAACTGTCTCCTGTTTTTATCCTGGCAACTCTTGCCCTAACCCTACTTCTTCCTCCTCCTCTTATTTCTGATTCCCTATAGAAACCCAGGCTGGCTTATCAAGGCAGCTAACAGCTCTACAATTATGCTGGGGAAAGTGGAAGGCAAAAGGAAGAGGGGCCGACCAAGGGCAAGATGGATGGATGGCATCCTTGAAGTGACTGGACTGACCTTGAGGGAGCTGGGGGTGGTAACGGCCGACAGGGAGCTCTGGCGTGGGCTGGTCCATGAGGTCACGAAGAGTCGGAGACGACTGAACGAATGAACAACAACAACAGCTCTACACTTTTGTCATAGTTTTAAAAGTGCAAAACAAAATTAAAGTAAAGGTAAAGGTTTCCCCTGACATTAGTCGTATCTGACTCTTGGGTGGGGTGTGTGTGTGTGCTCGCCAGCATTGTTCGTAGACACCTCCAAGGTCATATGGCTGACATAACTGCATGGAGCACCATTACCTTCCCACCAGAGCAGTACCAATTAATCTACTCATATTTGCATGTTTTTGAACTGCTAGTTTGGCAGAAGCTGGGGCTGACAGTGGGAGCTTACCTCACTCCCTAGATTCAAATCACCGACCTTTTGGTCAGCAAGTTCATCATCTCAGCAGTTTAATCTGTTGCACCACTGGGGGGGGGGGAGGCTCTCAAAAATAAAGAAAAACAATTAAATAATAAAGTGATTAAAATATAATAATTTACAATGAAGGGAGTGGGAAGAGAAAAATACAAATATATACATAAAAATACAAATGTATATATAACTAAAACTAATACACAATACTCAGACAATAAACTAAAACACCAAATTCTCTGCCAAAGAACTCTAGTGCCCCACCAAACTATCAAGATCTTATGTGTCCCTGGCAGTTGAAGATATTGGCTGTTTTGTAAGAAAATCAAAGTGATATTTTCTTTGTTTTGTTTGTGTTTTTACTGCCAAAGAGATGTTTATGTGCTTTTCTGCTTCTTGTGACCAAACAAGTCTAGTTTCGGGTACTCTGTCACTTGACTTGTGTGGTGGTAGTAACCCAGCCCTGGTGGGAACATAAAGCGCTCTTGTGTGGGTTCCAGAAAATGAGTACTGCTCAAGGAAATTACTATTATATATATAGCTTGATTTATAGCATGCACATTTAGAGTGGCTTCCCAAATCTACCTCCTCTGAATGTTCAAATGTAGGTCAGTACGTGTTCCTGTTCTTCCCCCATGTGTGTTACGACTGAAAAAGATCCCAGGAGGTCACAGAGTCCAACTGCATGCTGATCCGCATCCATGATAGATGTCCATCCAACATCTGCTTAGAAAATGCAAGCAAAGGAGAGTCTACCACCTTCTGAAGCAATCTGTTTCACTATGAAATAGATAGCTCTTGGCATCAGGAAAGTTCCTTCTAATGTTTAACTAGAGGTGGGAATTGTGTGGCCTTCTAAATATTGTATAATTGGAACACTCAGCATTCTTCACCATTGCTTGGAGTTGTGGTTCCACAACATCTGGAATGGACTACATAATTCTGAGCCCTTTGATTTAGGTGTAATTCAATTTCTCATGACTGAACTCATTAATTTCAATCTGGCCCCACCTTTTGGAGTTGCAGAAAACCCCTTAACTCTATCTTCCCTCAAAGATAGGGGCCACATTCATGTATTTATTTATTTATTTATTAGGAGCATTTCTATCCCATCCTTCTCACCTCTGAAGAGGGAGTCAGGATGACTACCAGCAGGCACCATTCAGTGCTGAACAATAAAAATACATTTAGCATACATTAAAACAATTATAAATACATTTAAACAGTTCATCGTTTCACATCATTTTCCATATCTGTCCATTGCTGTCAACTAAAAACAGTAAATTAAAACAAATTATTCTGTGAAAGCTTGATCCCATAACCAGGATTTGAGCTTCTTCTGGAAGGTCATGAGGGAGGCGGCAGATCTGATCTCATTAGGGAGGGAGTTCCACAGCCAAGGGGCCACCATTGAGAAGGCCCTGCCTCTCATTCCCACCAAACATGACTGAGATGGCAGTGGGACCGAGAGCAGGGCCTCTCCAGACGATCTTAAGGTCCTTGGGGGTTCGTAGAGGGACATACGTTTGGACAGGTAAGCTGGGCTGGAACTGTTTACGGTTTTTTAGGTTAAGGCAAGCACTTTGAATTGTGCTCGGAAGCTAATAGGCAGCCAGTGGAGCTGGCGTAACAAGGGGGATATACACTCCCTGTACCCCGCTCTAGTGAGCAACCTGGCTGCTGAGTGTTGGACTAGCTGGAGTTTCTGAACAGTCTTCAGATGCAACAGCACATGAAGTGCGTTACAGTAATCTATATGGGATGTATCCAGAGCGTGGACCGCTGTGGCCAAGTCAGACCTCCCAAGATACGGGTGCAACTGGTGCACATTCCTCTACAGCCCATCAAAACATGAAGATGGCTAGCTATCCTATAACCTCTGAAGCTTTTTTTTTTTAAAAAAAACACCATAGGATGCATATGCTTAACTTTGGACAACTGAACCATGCCTAGATTTGAATGCATCTGCAATTGCAAAATTTGTATGTGGTTGTTTTACACATGAAGAAAAAAAATTGGTCTGGAAATATTTTCTTCACAGAAAATGCTGTTTTTCCGCAGAAATACCCTACATGTGCAAATTTTGTGCAGACTAATGGTGCATCTACACTGTAGAGTTAATGCCATTTGATACTACTTTAAGTATCATAGCTCAATGCTATGGAATTCTGGAATTTGTAGTTTGGTGACGCACTAGCACTCTTTGGCAATGAAAGTCAAAAGGTAAAGGTAAAGGTTTTCCCTTGACATTAAGTCCAGTTGTGGCCGACTCTGGGGTTTGGTGCTCATCTCCATTTCTAAGCTGAAGAGCTGGTGTTGTCCATAGACACCTCCAAGGTCATGTGGCCAGCATGACTTCATGGAGCGCTGTGACCTTCCCACTGGAGCGTACCTATTTATCTACTCACATTTGCATGTTTCCGAACTACTAGGTTGGCAGACGTTGGAGCTAACAGCGGGAGCTCATGCCACTCTCTAGATTTGAACCTGCGACCTTTCAGTCAGCAAATTCAGCAGCTCAGCACTTTAACCCATTGTGCCACTGGGGGCTCCTTTAGAAGGCCAAAAACCACGTTAAATTTCAACTCACAGGATTCCATTGCATTAGAATGGCATTTAAAGTGATGACTATTAGAATGGCATTTAAAGTGATGATTTAAAGTGATAACTGCATAAATGCTTCAGTGTAGATGGACCCTCACTTCCCACTAAAATACCAGATCATTTTTACATATAGTGTTGTCAAATTCAGTTCAAGGAACCAATTGATTATTTACTGTCTATGTCTACTAAACTATCTAATTGATTGTCTGTCTATCTGTCTACCTTAATGTATAAGGTGAAATATTTATTGTAGATATTTGCCATCAAGTTGGGATATATGCAGCACGGCTGAGGGCATTTGTGTTTGAAACTTGTTGTCCCTTGGTGTTAAACTGCTATTACTTCCTCCTCCTTCTCCTCCTCTGTTGTTTCACATCTATTGTTTCTTTGATTTGTGGCTATAGCCCAAACATGAGCACTTTAATGAGGTGAAAAGGACAATGAATGGAGACTAGAAGTTAAAGATTTCTGTCATCAACTTACAGCTGACACTGACCAGACCCTGGACTTTTCCTGCCCCCAACTCCCAACTTGGATATGATAAGCTCTTCCAGATCCTCTGGTGTGCCTCCATGCTACCATATCCATCATGATTCAGAAAGTGTGTGGGGTGTGGGTGCTTTTCTGTTTTTGCGGGTCTTTTTTTTAATTGCTGATAATGCTTTGCTGAAGTCCTGAAGAATTTTATTTGCTTAACCTTAACTCTCTGGAAAAGCAGTTGGCTACTTTGAACCTTGCAGCCACACTGCTCTTAAAAAGTGTTGAAAGGAATGACTTTAAATCAGCACTTTTATTGCAATTTTTTTTTAAAAAAAATACAAATAGATGGCCCTGCTTCTCAAGGTATCAACATCAAAGGGGCCAGAGAGTCTGGACTGTGTTATCTCTGAATTGGCCATTCACCATTAATCAGCTTATAAATCCCTCTGTATTAAGTGGGCTGTTTTACTGCTTCAGCGGATGTTCACTCAGCAGGCTCTTCGATAAACACAAAACTGATGATAGCTCTGGTTGGCTTCACCAGAGCAATAGGCATTTTGGTTGGAGAATAGGCGTCCATTCCTGTTGTTTCATTTAATAGGTTTACATGATTTTTTCCCCTGTTTCCTAATATTTGCTGCTGTGTGCAAACATAATACTGGGTATTTGCTTTGGACCTTTTAATTTGAAATTTCTAGGCAAACAGTACAGTGCCAATAATATTAAAACACACAACACACACTTTGGAATTGCCATGCTGATTCAAAGTTATGCATCTTTAATAATAATAATAATAATAATAATAATAATAATAATAATAATAATAATAATAATAATAATAATAATATAAAAATAATAATAATATAAAAATAATAATAATGACCTTGGCCTGCACTTAAACACAATCGGCGCTGACAAAATTACCATCTTCCAGTTGCAGAAGGCCACCTTACTGGGATCTGCATGCATTATTCACCGATCACATAGTCCTGGACACTGTGATCCAATTCAACAGCCAGCAGAGTGTCTGCTGTGGACTCATCTTGTTGTGTTCCAAATAATGATGATAATGATAATGATAATGATAATGATAATAATAATAATAATAATATATTTATAGCCCACCACCATCTCTCCAAGGGGATTCGGGGCGGCTTACATGAGACCAAGCCCAACAATTACAACATAGCAAATATACAACATGAAATAATACATAAATAAAATATAATGAAAATAATAAACAGTACAAAATCAACATACAATGCAATATAACACCAAAATAATTGATCACGATGGGCAGGGCCAGTTGCAAAGATTAAAATATTTAAAAACTCCAGGTGAGATAAGCAGTGTAGTGTATCTGGAAGGAGGTTCAGGTGGGACAAAACAATGGGGTTTTCTTGTGTTTGGGGGCATTTTATGCCGGCTTTGGTCAAGGTCAGGAATTGTTGTTCATTGTCATGTTTGCTCTTCCACAATTCTAGTTAGTGGTTCTGAAAATGGGCTGCTTCAATGCCTGGGTTGGCTGGACACAAATATGGCATCACAGAGGTTTTGCACAGGTTCATGTGGCCACCATCATAGTCATTCTGGGGTCAATCCAGAGAAGAAAGCTCCAGACTGGCCAATATAGAAGAGACTCTTAATTTAATTTACACACATAGATAACCGTTGTTGTTGTTCATTCGTTCAGTCGTCTCCGACTCTTCGTGACCTCATGGACCAGCCTACGCCAGAGCTCCCTGTCGGCCCCACCCCCAGCTCCCTCAAGGTCAGTCCAGTCACTTCAAGGATGCCATCCATCCATCTTGCCCTTGGTCGGCCCCTCTTCCTTTTGCCTTCCACTTTCCCCAGCATAATTGTTTTTTCTAGGCTTTCCTGTCTCCTCATGATGTGGCCAAAGTACTTCAACTTTGTCTCTAGTATCCTTCCCTCCAATGAGCAGTCGGGCTTTATTTCCTGGAGTATGGACTGGTTGGATCTTCTTGCAGTCCAAGGCACTCTCAGAACTTTCCTCCAACACCACAGTTCAAAAGCATCTATCTTCCTTCGCTCAGCCTTCCCTAAGGTCCAGCTCTCACATCCGTAGGTTACTACAGGGAATACCATGGCTTTGACTAGGCAGATCTTTGTTGCCAGTCTGATGTCTCTTCTCTTTACTATTTTATCGAGATTGGACATTGCTCTCCTCCCAAGAAGTAAACGTCTTCTGATTTTCTGGCTACATTCTGCATCTGCAGTAATTTTCGCACCCAGAAATACAAAGTCTGTCACGGCCTACACTATTTCTCCCTCTATTTTCCAGTTGTCAATCATTCTTGTTGCCATAATCTTGGTTTTTTTGACGTTTAGCTGCAACCCGGCTTTGCGCTTTCTTCTTTCACCTTGATTAGAAGGCTCCTCAGCTCCTCCTCGCTTTCGGCATCAGAGTGGTGTCATCTGCATATCTGAGGTTGTTAATGTTTCTTCCAGCAATTTTCACCCCAGCTTTGCATTCATCAGCCCCGCACATCCTCGCATGATGTGTTCTGCATACAAGTTTAAAAGGTTGGGTGAGAGGATGCAGCCTTGCCGTACGCCTTTCCCAATCTTGAACCAGTCTGTTGTTCCGTGGTCAGTTCTGACTGTTGCTACTTGGTCCTTGTACAGATTCCTCAGGAGAGAGGGAAGGGGGCTTGGTATGCCCATCCCACCAAGAACTTGCCACAATTTATTATGATCCACACAGTCAAAGGCTTTAGAATAGTCAATGAAGCAGAAGTAGATGTTTTTCTGAAACTCCCTGACTTTCTCCATTATCCAGCGGATATTGGCAATTTGGTCTCTCGTTCCTCTGCCTTTTCTAAACCCAGCTTGAACATCTGGCAACTCTCGCTCCATGTATTGCTGGAGTCTTCCTTGCAGGATCTTGAGCATTACCTTACTGGCATGAGAAATAAGGGCCACTGTACGGAAGTTTGAGCAGTCTTTCGCATTTCCCTTTTTTGGTATGGGGATATAAGTTGATTTTTTCCAGTCTGATGGCCATTCTTGTGTTTTCCATATTTTCTGGCATATGGCATGCATCACCTTGACAGCATCATCTTTTAAGATTTTAAACAGTTCAGCTGGGATCCCGTCGTCTCCTGCTGCCTTGTTGTTAGCAATGCTTCTTAAGGCCCATAAGATAACCGTTACATATTCCCAATTTCTAGTCATATTTTTGATACTACTACCATGATTGTAATTCCCTGAATAAAATTTCCATCTAGTTTTTGGGATGATGGTGGTTTCAGACTAGGAGAAGTAGCTGATAAAGGATACAGAAAAGTTTTTTTAAAGCTCCCTTTCCACTGTGTCAGGCAAGAAGCCCCTGGTGGCACAATGGGTTAAATCCTTATGCTGGCAGGACTGCTGACCGAAAGGTCAGCAGTTCAAATCTGGGGAGCGGGGTGAGCTCCCATCTGTCAGCTCCAGCTTCTCATGTGAGGACATGAGAGAAGCCTCCCAAAGGATCGTAAACATCCAGATTTCCCCTGCGTAATGTCCTTGCAGATGGCCAATTATCTGACACCAGAAACGACTTGCATTTTCTCAAGTCACTCGTGACATGAAAAAAAACCAAACATGTCAGGCATTATTTTTAAAAAATCAAAAAGAGATTTCAAAATAAACCTCCTAGATATCCTACCATAATTATAATGTGCCCTGGAAATCAAACAGACATCACTGATTTATGTCTCTTACAGGAGAATTTAGACAGCCTATATCAACTTTAACTATATGCTAATTGGAAACATTGGTTTGTTGCCCTTTGATCTGTAAAATTGGTTTGTTGCAGATTTGGATTGGTCAGTGTTTTAGTACTTGCTCCCTTTGCTGGACTTTTGTTTCTTCTCCCTTGACGTTGCCATCCTTATATAGTGTTTCTAAATGCACATGGTAAACCTTCATTGTTTTGAAACTGCTGTTCAACAGGCTGGCGAACTAGAGCCAGAAAAGAATGGCTGTGGGAAATCACTGCTCCCATTTCTAAACAGGAACAAGGTTGAACAACAGCCTTCCTGCTTGCCATTGTTAATGAGACCATTAGAAAGATGGAAAGCAAAGCACCAGCTCTGCCAAGAAAACGTGTCGCACAATTCGCTTCGTTATGCTCCTCATTCTTCCCCTCCTCCTCCCCTGTTAGTGCAGGGATAGGAACTGACTAATTAAAATCCTTTGAGTTATAAATTAAGTTGAATTTCTCTAATAAAAAGGGGCAACTTAATTAAACGTATTTCGAAACCAAAGTGATTGACCTAAGTTGGGATGTTATTATTAACTTCCTCCTAGCATTAAGTTATTAATTAATTCAATAAATAAACCCAAGAGTTTAAGAGACAACATATTCTACATTTTTCACTTCTTTTGTCGAAAGGTTAGTTCTCCCTCTTCTTTGTTTTTAGTGACATCTTAATGATCAGGAGATACAAGTAGTAAGGACATGCCAGAATGACAGAGTCCTCCTGTGATCTGGACTATCTGGATAATGATGGGATCCACACAGGCATCAGTATGTTCACATGTTTCACAAATTCATTTCATTTCAATCCACCTTCAATGCCAGAAATACAGCTTAATGGTGTAACGTTAGAAAATGTTGACCATTTCTGCTACCTTGGCAGCCACCTCTCCACAAAAGCCAAATTGACACCGAAATACAACACAGCCTGAGCTCTGCGAGTACAGCATTCTTCCAAATGAAGCAAAGAGTGTTTGAGGACTGGGACATCCGTAGGGATACCAAGGTGCTTGTTTATAAAGCTATTGTCCTCCCAAACCTGCTATGCACCTGCGAAATGTGGACTATCTACAGAAGTCACATGCAACTCCTGGAACGATTCCTTCAGTGTTGCCTATGAAAAATCCTGTAAATCTCTTGAGAAAACAGGTGAAACAAATGTCAGTGTGCTGGAAGAAGCAAAGACCACCAGCATTGAAGCAATGGTCCTCTGCCATCAACTCTGCTGGATCGGCCACATTGTCTGAATGTCTGATCACTGTCTCCCAAAGCAGTTACTCTATTCCGAACTCAAGAACTGAAAACTGAATTGGTGGGCAGGAAAAGAGATTTAAAGATGGGCTCAAAGCCAACCTTAAACACTGTGGCATAGACACTGAGAACTGGGAAGCCCTGGCCTTTGAGCACTCTAGCTGGAGATCGGTTGTGACCAGCAGTACTATAGAATTTGAAGAGGCATGAATGGAGGGCGAAAGAGAGAAATGTGCCAAGAGGAAGGTGTATCAAGCCAACCCCGACCAGGACCGCCTTGATGCCCTCACTGTGGGAGAATATGCAGGTCAAGAATAGGGCTCCACAGTCACCTATGTACCTACCGCAGGAAATCGCACTTGGATGACAATCTTACTCGGACAACAAGGGATTGCCAAAGTAAGTAAATAAAATCATATTCTTCTAAGCTCAAAGCTGGGAGAAGAAGAATCCAGAGGAAAATCATAGATGACATTTTCAACTTTAATATGGTAAGGTTTTTTTTTATAAAAACTTTTTTAAAAAAAAGCAATTTAACATGAATTTTCTAGTTCAATTTCCTCCTCTCTAGAGGCAAACATGACCAAACAAAGATTGTCCTACTTTGGCCATATTATGAGAAGACATGACTCACTGAAAAGACAATAATGCTTGTTAAGGTAAAAGGCAGTAGGAGAAGAGGGAAATGGCATTGCAGATGGATAGACTCAATCAAAGAAGCCATGCTCAATCTTCATGATAAGGGAAGTCTCTCATTTGGGGGATCACCATAGGTTAATGTCAGCTTGAGCACAGTGAACAACAACAACAAACATACAGGCAATTCCTTTTTAGTTTGTCATGCTGGAGGACCCAGAGATTCCTAGAGAAGTCTTAGGGGAGGAGGGAATAGCATGCTTTTTATTTGTGTTTTTGTTTCATTTTCATTGAGATCCTGCACCCCTAATTCCAGTAATTGTGGAAAGCTGACTTAGAATCATAATGACTGGAATCCTGTTGGTGTCATATGCATATGTAAGTGTCATTATACAAGTGATGGTAATTTTTTGGGATTCAGTTCATGATTGCCTGAACTTCAAAATACACAGTTCTACCCATGGTTTAGGGTGTGGGGAAATGAGATTTTCAGTCTTTACCACAAAGGTTCTCCCTCTAGGCATAGCATGTATTCTGACATTCACATGCTGTATGTCTGGTCACATGGGCTCTCTGTGGGCCATCGCATGGTTACTTGTACAATGGAGAATAGCTGTACTCAAGAATAGTCAAGGATAACTAAGAAAAAGCTCATGTAAACAACATTTTGTTGTTTTCGCAGTTTGGTTCTCCTTTGTCTCTAGTTCCATTCAACATTCACATAACTCTTGCAAAGCTGAGTAAGATATTTTTGCAGTTCTTGATATACTATCCAGAGCAGGGCTCCTCAAACTTTTTAAGCAGAGGGCCAGTTTATGGTCCCTCAGACTAATGGGGGACACGGGAGATGTGGGAATAGACTATAATTTGCAAAAAACATGAACAAATCCCTATGGACTCTGCACATATCTTATTTGTAGTGCAAAAATATATGAAAGAACAATACAATATTTAAAATGGAGAACAAATTTAACTAACATAAACTTACCAATATTTCAATTGGAAGCGTGGGTCTGCTTTGGCTAATGAGATAGTCAAGTTAATTAGAATTGTTGTTGTGTGCCTTCAAGTTGTTTCAGACTTAGGGTGAACCTAAATTGAAAGTTTGGGGCGGGGGTTGAGGAAATGATCTTGGAGGGCTGCTTCCAGCTCGCAGACCTTAGTTTGGGGACCACCGATTCAGAGTATCACTTCAATTTCAATTTGATCTTACTAACTAAAGGTGGAAAGATGCACACAACTGATATATAAGACACAGCTGGAATCTCTGATTTCATTTAAATCCCTTCAAATGTTGCTTGTCACCACACTGTGGCAACCGTGAAGACATAGGACGTTATTGCATCACATTTTAGCATCTATTAGTGCCACAACCTCATGTTCTGTGAAAACGGGAGCACACTGGCATTACCCTTCTTTCTTTTGTAAAGTCAATCCAATAACACCAGGGTTGAATGAAAAGTAATGTCCCCACCTTCGTAAATCCTCAACAGATGGTAGTATTGGTATGCGACAGGTACTGGCTTGTTCAGTAGATTCTCCTCTATAGTTCCATTTTGGCGGGAAGGCTTAGCATTGAACGGTTGTGTTGTTAAAGTGCAAAGTATAGAACCCTGCGCAGACGGTCTGTCAATGCGACTTAAGCAACATGCAGTCATTGAATTCTTGAGAGCAGAAGGCGTCACCCCAAAGCAGATTAATCAGAGAATGCAAGCTGTTTATGGTGATTGTGTTGATGTGAGTATTGTGCATTGTTGGGCGAATACGTTTAAAGATGTTGAGGTGGGAACATCTGACTTGTGTGACAAACAAAGATTTAGCCGTCCTGTGACAGCAACCAACAAGTTTCACAAGCAAAAGGTTTACAGATTGATTCAGGATGATCGTTATATTACTCAGAGAGAAATTTCAAGAACAATCATCATTTCACAAGTATGTGTGGGTCACATTATTGCTTTGCTTGGCTATCGGAAGATCTGTGCATGATGGGTACCCAGGAGGCTAACGCCTGAAATGAAAGAGCACAGACTTGAAACTTCTGACTGGATCTCACCACCATAAGACATCCTCCATACAGTCCAGATTTAGCACTGTCTGACTTCCATCTGTTCCTGATAATGAAAGAAGATCTGTGGGGACATCATTATGCTTCTGATGAAGACATTGAGAGAACTGTGATACGCTGGTTGCTGAAACAGAGTGTCGACTTCTTCCGTGACATCTTCAGAAAACTTGTTCATTTTTGGCAGAACTGTATCCAATTGTCTGGTGATTATGTGGAAAAGTGAATAGTGGTAGTTAAAGAGCATATTCTATGAATTATTTCTGCATTTGATTTATTAAAATATTCCCATCCAAACCCAAGTAACAAAGGTGGAGGCATTACTTTTCATTCAACCCTTGTAAATCAAACTGCAAAGACTCTGGCATAAACCAGTACAGGTGGTCCCAGTGGTAACTGGCACACTGGGTGCTGTGCCAAAAGATCTCAGCTGGCATTTGGCATTTGAGAAACGCGGTATAGAAATAAAGCAAATAAATAATAAATAAATAAATAACATCATGATCTGTCAACTGCAAAAGGCCACCTTACTTGGATCTGTGTGCATCATTCGAAAACACTTCATACAGCCCTAGATACCTGGGAAGTGTTTGACTTGTGATTTTGTGATACGAAATCCAGTATATCTATATCTCGTTTGCTGTGATATATTGTAAAATGAAAATAATAAATAAATAAATAATAGTAAAATAATAATAATAATTATAATAATAATAATTTATATCCCTTTTTTCTCCCATTATTTTACTATTATTTATTTATTTATTTATAAAAATAAATAAATAAATAATAGTGAAATAATAATAATAATTATAATGATAATAATTTATATCCCTTTTTTCTCCCATGAAGGGACCCAAAATAGCTTCAAACATATTAAATACAGTACAAAACAACAGAAAATAAAATACATATAAAGCAATAAATAAACATAAATATGCATTTTAAAAACAATATATGTTAATATGGAGTCTCGTCAGATTATACTGCACTTCTCTCCAGTCAATAAAAATTAGCTTTCCTAACACTTCAGTTTTGGTTTCTTCACTGAAGGCTGAATAAGACTTTATGACTGGAAAAACTGCACAATTTTGAGATTAGACTCATTATTGCAAGAATCCATTATTTCATGTTTGCACCAGTACATAACAGTACTACTTATCTTATTTCCCATGCACATGTTCATCTCTCCATACCTACCATGATAATAGATATGTATGCACTGTCAACTCCAGTGGCTGACAATGTATTACAAATCCCTGCCTTATGCAAATTAGTTTTTACTGCCAGGTAGTGGTGTAGTGCCAAACATGGTTTTGGAGTGCTGAGGTGCCATACTTAGCTGCTAACTAGTAGCAAATTCAACAGTTTACCTATCTTGTAAGTTTTATGACCCCAAAGGGTCCTGGAAGGCCAAGGTCTTAACTTTGCCCACTTCTGCTCTGTATATGATGAAGTCTCTATTGAGTGTTCCAAACTCCTTGCCAAATAGTTTAATTAAAAGACTCTGGGTTTTGTTAATGTGAGAGAGTGTAATATGGCCATCCTATTAAAATAGTTTGTTAAATCTGAGAATGCATTCCAGGTCTGAAAATTGCTGGCAAACATACTGATCCACATCATCAAATAAATCATGTGGAGCTAGCCTCCATTCTTGTTTTTTACTTCTTTATTTCTACTCCCAGTGCATATTGCCAACATATGTTAATTGCAGTGCAAGCTCCATTGCTTAAATATAAATGAAATGCAGGACCTTTGGACGCTACATGAGTCAACAAAAATGTACAATGAGAATAAGTAATGGCTCACACTGCACATAATAAGAGAGTTTGTCAACAAGAAATGACTTCATTCTTCTTTCCATGAAGATGCTTATCTAGAAAAACAGCAGGTAGGCTTCTGTGTCCATTTGACTACTCATGGTGATATTTACAGAGGGCGCATTAGACAAATACATCAATTAAGTTTGTCAAAAGGAACATTTCCCTATTTTCCAAGGTATGAAGTCATTCCTTTTGAACAGAGAGAAACATTACAACAAATTACTGTGTCAGAAGAGAAGTTTGGTTAATGAGCCATGAATAACCTAAGGCCACGTTCTTCAAAAGGACCCCAAATAAATCGGCCATTAGGTATTACTGTAGAACAGGCTGGGACATTTCTTTAGTGTTGTTAGACAATCATCTCTGCATAAACATCATGTGTGGGAATGCTTTGGCTCAGGTGAACTCAGAGACCAGAACTCTTTCACTTCTCTGTATCGACTTCTTATTGATTATTTTATACAATGCATAAGGAAGCCATGAGAAGTGCCAACACCAAGCTCTAGTTGGGTGCATTCAAGTCATTTCTGACTTAGCACCACTCTAAGGTAAACTTATCACAGAGCTTTCTTAGCCAGATTTGTTTAGAAGGGGGTTTCTTTTGCTTTCTTGTGAGGTGGAGAGAATGTGGCATGCCCAAAGTCACTCAATGAATTTTCATGACTGAGTGGGGAGAGGAGAAGGTTTAGATGTGACATGATAGCTATATTTGAAAGAATGACATAATGGAGAAAGAGTGGGCTTGTTTTCTCTGCTCTAGAGACTAGGACACAGTATAAGGGATTCAAGCTGCAGGAAAAGGGCTTTTACCTGAATTTTGGGAAGAATTTCTTGACAGCTAGAACTGTTCGACTGGAATATGCTTCCTCGGAGTGTGGTTTATAAACAGAAATGGGGTGGCCATCTGTCAGGAGTGCTTTGCTTGTATATTGCTGCATCGTAAGGGGTTGGATTGGGTGGCCTTTGTGATCTCTTTCTCTCAGGTTGAGAAGAAGGCAAGGGTACAGGATCAGTTCTGGAAGACGAGGAGGCCGAGGAGGTTGATGGCAAGTCCATGGTTCTGGGACCAGGCTTTTGGACAGCTGGCATAACAGCACTTTGGATGTGGAATTGAACTGGAATGGCTATATGGTTTGGCAATAATGTTTTTAATTTTTCTTTTAATATAATGTTCTATCTATTGTTTTAAATTGTTGTTATATTGTTGTATTTGTCTATATGTTGTGGCATCGAATTGTTGCCGAGTACAAGCCATCCTGAGCTCCCCCCCCCCGGGGGTTGAGAAGGTCGGGGTAGAAATGCTGGAAACAAATAAATAATACAACTCTTCTGAACAAATTTTGCCAAGAAAACTACTCGATAGCCTTGCCTTATGATCACCGTAAGTCAGAGATGACTTGAAGGCACACAACAACAATGAAACCACAAGTCCTGGGATTGCATAGTTTGGAACTATTGGTGGGGAGGGAGATGGATTCAAAGTACTCTAGTTTAGTAGTATGAAACAACTCTTACACAAAAGAGGGTAGAAGTGTAGGGCACTTTGACATGATATAATTATAGTGTAATGATTACATTTAAATTGCCAGATTTTCATTTTATGGAGACTTAAGATTTGTAGCCTCCGCCAGAAAACTCTTATCCCTAGTTCAGCCACCAGTCATCAGCCAACATGGCTGTTTGCTTATTTAAGGACGAAATGGTGTTCTGTGTGCTATAGCATCTTGGCCAGGTTGTCTGGGGATGATGGGGATTGTAATCCAGCACATCTCTTGGACATGAGGTTGTGGAAGGCTGAAATGCTGTGAGAGCAGGAGCAGCTTTATGGGAGTGAGAGACAGGAGGTTGTTCATTGCGCACCACTTAAAATTATGTCCGTTTTACAGCTCAGAGTCAGTGCATGGTTTATTGGTTGAGAAACCCTTCCAAACATGGTAAGATTTCAGCTTCACACTCCAGCTACATTATTTGTAGAAAGCAGAGGTGTTTTATAGATGCCCTGCTCTTTGAGGAGCAAATGGGATGACTCATTGCCTTCTTGCTTAGAGCTGACAGAGGACTCTTTTCTAAATGTAAACGCTGAACATCTCCCCGGCCACATTTTCAAGAAATTGACATTGCAGTACCAAAGATCCCATTACTCACTGATGCTGCAGTCAATGTGAAAAGAGTAGTATCAAAAACTAGCATCCCCCTTCCCAGAGTTCTGAACATTCATTTTTTTTCGAAAAGAAAGCAACAAGAATGAAACTTTGACTTAAAATTCATCTCAAACAAGGAAACCTCACTTTCTAAATGACAGAGATTCTGGCCTGACTGTAGGCCCTTTGGCTTCTCGATGAATGCTGGTATTCATCAGACATCCTCACTCAGTCAGTGTTTCTTAACACAGCTGGCAAAAGACAGGAACTGTCGTGGCTGAAGCTGTGTGAGAAAGGAATATTTTAATGAAGGGAAATGGAGCTGCTTGTGAGGAAATTGTGTCATTTTCTTAAAACCTAGACTTTTTGATGTGAATGGAGCAGACAGCAGGAGGGTGCAGAAGGACAGGTGCATTCTCAGCAAAATGCGTAAAATATAGATGCTTTGGATGCTTTTATTCAAGGCTCAGCCAAAGATGGAAATCTTTTGTTGAGTTCTTTTCCCACAATGCTCAGGAATATCCATTTGAAACATGGATGTACCTTACACAGCATTAGAGCATCATTCTAAATCACATAGAAGCTGCAGTTGGAATAGGTTTCTAGAATCTCAGTTTGTCCCTGATATCAAAGATACCTTTTTATCTGAAGATGCCAGGGAAATATATTTAGCATTTTCTATTTGAAAAGTGGAGCTTGGAAATGGGGAGCGGGGTGAGCTCCTGCTCTTAGCCCCAACTTCTGTCAACCTAGTAGTTCAAAAACATGCAAATGTGAGTTGATCAATAGGTCCGGTGAGAAGGTAACGGTGCTCCATGTAGTCACGCTGCCACATGACCTTGGAGGTGTCTACCAACAATGTTGGCTCTTTGTCTTAGCAATGGAGATGAGCACCAATCCCCAGAGTTGGACACGACTGGACTTAATGTCAGGGGAAAACCTTTACCTTTACCTAAGATGCAAGGCTAGGAAATTTAAGAATGCCCAACTTTCAACACAAATTTTATAATTGAAGCAGTGGTCCTTCTTTATTTTTATGAATAGTGTGTGAGGAACAAGAAGAATTGTCAAAGAGGGAAAGGAAGGAACATGAGGCAGCAGAGGGAACATCTTTGATATGGGACTTTGAATGGTGCTGAGGCCTAGCTTAGTGCATGAAGGGGTTAACCGGATAGCAATTTGTCCATTGTCTCTCTATTAATATCAGCCACCAACTTAGCACTCATCACCTTTCCGAGCAGTCACCCGCTGGCTAGAAGTGGCGCCACGAACAAGCCAGATGTGATCTCGTCTGTTTTCTTTTCATAAACTTTTGACAATTCATTACACCCGGGAAGTGGTGGTGGTGGGGAGTCAAAGAAGTAAAAAATATTTATTTTCCTCTTAATTTTTTTTAAAGTAGTGATCTAAATGGGGGAAAGATTGCATTTTGACTGGGATTTTTCTTCAAGAATTATATTAAACCACCATCACAAACCAAACTTTGGTCACAGAAGTTAGTTGGAAGGAATAAATGCAATGTTAGCAGGAGTCAATAAATGCAAATTTAGCAGAGGAAGCAGAGAAGTAGAACACAACAAGTTATCAGTAACATTGTTGTGATGACTATATTTTGCAGGTTTCGCTAGAGTAGAGGGTAAGGCTGTGTGTGTGTGTGTGTGCGCGTGCGCATGTGCCTTCAAGTCCCCTGCCAATTTATCATGATACCATTAAATTAATAGGATTTTTAGGCAAGAGAAGTCAGAGGCAGTTTTGCCAATTCCTTCCTATGAAATGTACCCCCCAGCACTTTGTATTTGTTAGTCTCCCATCTATGTACTAACCAGGGGTGTCTCACCCTAGCTTCCAAGATCAGATGGGAATCTAATGCCTTTAGGACAGACTACTGGAAATCAAACACAGGAACACAATGTATTTGGTAAAAACAAATCCACAATTACTCCTGGAGGCCATGGATTAACATGTCCTTTCACACTACGCAATGATAGCGCCATGTTTCCATTTTAAATGCTATGAATGCATCCTATTTAGATCTTAGGTTTGTAGTTTAGAGGAAATACTAAATCTCTCTGGCCAAGCATTTAATTGTGACTGTTGTATGTCTTCCAACTATTATGATGCATTGTGACCCCCTGGTAAACCTATCATGGGGTTTTCTTGGCAAAATTTGTATGGAGGTGGTTCATCTTTGCTCAGAGAGTGTGACTTGCCAGTGGGATTCCACAGCTGAGTGGGAATTTATACTCTGGTTTTCCAGTATCCTAGTCCAACACTCAGAACACAACTCTGCACTGGCTCTTATACTCCTCCCTAAATGGAAAATCCCAGGAATTTATAGGATGGCAAGCAAAGTGGAATGTAGCACTATAATTGTATATGAGAAAGGGTTCCAGACAACGCACCTGTGAGGTTGTCAGGTCAGGAGCATCCCAGGGTTAAATTTCAGGGATAAACCTTGAAACCTAGCTCATCCTCTGATGATGCTATGATGCCTATGTGAAATTGCTCAGAGTCTGTCAGAAATTAGAAAAGATTTGTCTCGTGAGCAATTCAGTTTCTCAAGCAGTGCATCAAGCCAGGGGAAAAATGGCAAAGAAACACTTTGTGCAGCTCGACTCTTTTCGCCCCTTTGGAGGCACTCCTTTAAAGGATGCGTGAAAGTTGTAATCCAACTAATTAACTTTTTTCTGTTTAAAGTTTTTCTTTAAACAGAAAACTTTTTATAGTTGTTGTCATGTCCCCCATAAACACACACACAGTCTGAATCTTATAGTGTCAGGAATACTTTGAATCCTATTTGCATATCCACCCCCTCCCCACACATGTCCATAGGGTAGCTGATTTGTGTACTAGCCAAAATCAATGGGCCTACTCTGTTCCACTAGAGTAGACCAACTGAATAATTATGTGAATGTTGAGGCAATACAACTTTTCACAATAGGGTGACTCTAGCTGAGGTTACTAACAGAATTCAGTTGAATAATGTTGAGGCAATACAACTTTTCACAATAGGGTGACTCTAGATGAGTAACAGAATTCAGGCCAAAATGAATATAGTCTTCCCTTCACATTTGCATTTTTGACTTCTGCAGATTTGATTATTTATGGATATAAAGAAAATCTTCTCTCTAGAGATCTCTAGGTCAACCAGTGTGACTCTATACCAGGGATCCTCAATTTTTTTAAAATAGAGGGCCAGGTCACAGTACGTCAAACTGTTGGAGAGCCAGATTATAATTTGAAAAAACATGAATGAATTCCTATGTACACTGCACATATCTGTAGTGCAAAAAAAAAAAAACCCTTTAAAACAATACAATAATTAAAATGAAGAACAATTTTAACAAATATAAACGTATTAGTATTTCAATTGGAAGTGTGGGCCTGCTTTTGGCTGATGAGATAGGATTGTTGTTGTTGTTGTTGTTGTTGTTGTTGTTGTTGTTGTGTGCTTTCAAGTCATTTCAGACTTAGGTTGACCCTGAGCGAGGGCCAGGAAAATGACCTTGGAGGGCTGTATTCGGCCTCCAGGCCTTAGTTTCATGACCCCTGCTCTATATAGTTAACTTCATCCAGCCACATTGGAGGGCTTTGAGATTATGTGATTTTTGTCCATAGAGTCATACTGTAAGGCCTAGAAATTCCAAGAAAGATGTTCTCTCACTTTAAAAAATAGCAATGTCTTTATTCAAGATTTTTCACTTTCATGGGAGTCTTGTGCTCACCAGCTGAATGCTACCTGGAGAAGGAAGATACTTAAAGAACATAGAATCATAGAATAATAGAGTTGGAAGAGACCACATGGACCATCTAGTGCACTGGTTCTCAACCTGGGGTCCCCAGATGTTTTTGGCCTATAACTCCCAGAAATCCCAACCAATTTACCAGCTGTTAGAATTTCTGGGAGTTGAAGGCCAAAAACATCTGGGGACCCCAGGTTGAGAACCACTGATCTAGTCCAACCCCCTGCCATGTAGGAAAGCACAGTCAAAGTATCCCTGACAGATGGCCACCCAGCCTCTATTTAAAAGTTGGATTAGAATTTTTTAAAGCCCAAAATAACCTTACAGTCCAGTCACAGATGTAATTAATTCCTGGTTGGTGCCTCCCAACATTTTCTAGACTACATTTTGCATTATAGAGATTTACTCGTAAAAGTGAGTGAAAACAAGTAGACACATTTTAATGCATTTGCATATATGTGTCTCTGCTCTCCATATCTTTGCTTAGAAAAGATTGTGGCACACTCCAAAACTTGGTTGCAGAAGTTTTTTTTGGTCTAATAAATATACGGCTCTCTCAGGTCTATTTTTCTATATGTTAAAGCTGGCGTCCTTGCTGCTGAAGAACATGCTGGCTCCTTATCTTTAGATCCTGGTGCTGTAAACGTGTGTTAAACAACTTCCAACGTTTCCTTCTATAGGCATTTACATTTGGCCAATCAATCTGATTACGACAGAAACAGAGGAAACCAATTTCTGTGGGGCTGCTTTGTTCCTTCACGTTATGGTCTATTATCTCCCCCAGCCTGTGTTTACGGAATGCCATGGTTAACGTTGCCCAGATGCTATATCTGTGGGAAACCTAGAAACCACACAATACTGGCCCACGGTGTTTTCCAAACTCCCAGCTGCCTTATCCTTGGCTTGTTTGTGTAGACTTGGACCTTTCCCACAGAAAGGGTGTGCTGTGTCAGTTAGGCCTGGACTGAGATAGCATTGCTACAGATGTTTGAAAGTCTTGTTTGGGGCCTCTTCGTGGCTTGTCAGTAAACAGATTGGAGCAAAATTATATTGGAATATATATATTATTTTGACAGCCTTTACACCAAGATAGGGCGAGGGGAGGAAACCCCTTGTGCATGTGATAGATGCAAATGGAGAAAATTTTAACCGATCTTAAGAGTTTATGGTTTGAGAATGAATAAGCTGAATTCATTTCAGGTTTTCATAGGGTCTGTTGGGTTCTCCTATAGATGCATTTGACAGGAAACCATTTGCCTATGATTGGCACTCCTTTATTGTTCAAAGAATACTTTGCACATTGAACTACTATTGCCTGACACAAAAGGAGAGCTGCTAAAGAAAAGGTAATAATCTTAAACTATTTATATAATTTACATCTCGCCTTTTTTCTGACATAGGGTTCAGGGCAACTCACAACCATTTAAAACAAAGAACGATTTAATAATAAAATGGCAATGAATACAAAAGTTTAAAAGAGGATTCAACCACAGTTCTAGTTGAAACATAAAAAATAAAAAAGTTTTAAAAGTAGCGTACATTTAAGATATAATAAAAAAGAAACAAAGCATCCCATGAAAAGCTTCGTCTGCGACAACAAACTAAACACTGACTAAGTAAAGATAAAGGTTTCCCCTTGACATTAAGTCCAGTTGAGTCTGACTCTGGGGGTGGTGCTCATCTCCATTTCTAAGCTGAAGAGCCAGCGTTGTCAGTAGACATCTCCAAGGTCATGTGGCTGGCATGACTGCAAGGAGTGGCATTACCTTCCCACCAAAGCGGTAACTATTGATCTATTCACATTTGCATGTTTTCACACTGTTATGTTGGCAGAAGCTGGGGCTAACAGCAGGAACTCACTCTGCTCCCCGGATTCGAACCACTGATCTTTTGGTCAGCAAGTTAAGCAGTTCAGTTATTTAACCTGCTGCATCGCCAGGGGCTCCAGTGCCTCCCTAAACAAAGAAGACCTGGGTCTGTCTGTAGAAACATAGTAAGGAGGAAGAGGAGGCCAACTGGATCTCCCGTGGAAGACAGTTTCACAATTTAGGAGCAGCCACCTGGAAGGCTGTCTCCTGTCTTGTGATGGTGGTGGAACCAAAAGTAGGCCTTCCCCCCAAAATCCAAAAGCTACTGTATGTAGAGAGACAATGGTCTTTGAAATATTCTGGACCCAAACTATGTAGAGTTTTAAAGGTCACCATCAGCACTTTGAATTCTGCCAAGAAATTGATTGAATTCCTTGGATTGATTTCTAAAAAGGGCTTGTTACGCTCTCTATAACCAGCCCCAATCAGCACCATTTTGGACCCAATGATATTCCTGGGAAGGTTCTAAAAACAGACCCACGTAGCAATCCAAGTATAGCAATCCAAATGGAATGGAATCAAGGCATGGTCATCACGGCCACATCTGATATCTCAATGAACAGGCACAGCAGCTGGCAAATGCACTCTGGGCTGCTGTTGAAACTTGGGCATACAGGTTTGCATCTGAGTTCAGGAATTACAGTTTTTTTGTGTCAGGACTGACTTGAAAAACTGCAAGTCATTTCTGGTGTGAGAAAATTGGCCGTCTGCAAGGATGTTGCCCAGTGGACACCCGGATGACAGAAGGAGCTCAACCCGGTCTCCTCAGATTCAAACCACTGATAGAACCGCTCATCAGTCTTGCAGGCACAAATGTTTAATCCATTGGGCCATGGGGGGGGGGGGGTAGGAATTATGGTGATTGTCCTGCAATGCTGTACAAAATATAATGTATATGTTGTTGTTGCTGCTTCTACCATTGTCATTGTCATTGTTCTATGTCTTCAAGTCATTTCCATCTTATGGCAGCCCTAAGATGAACCTATCATTGGGTTTTCTGTGGCTTGGAGTATGGCAATTACTCAAGGTCGGTTAGGGTGTTTCCATGGCTAAGTGGGAGACTGAGCCCTAATCTCCAGAGTAGTAGGATAACACTAGCTCTCACATCACTCCTACCATGCAGAAAACAAATGTTTGTACCCAAATATCACACAAAATAGCTGCATGTCCAAATTTCCCAGACCAGCTAACAAATACACCATCAAGTATGATTTGGAACATGTAGGCAGTGAACACCCTACAACAACAACAACAAAACTTTATTTATATACCGCTCTATCTCCCCAAGGGGACTCAGAGCGGTTTCCAAGTAACATAATCAATACATACAAAGAAAACAGCATAAACATAAATCAGCCATAGCAGAGCACCTGATGAACCAACCTGGACACAGTATTTTATTTGAGAACACAGAAATGCTGGACCACTCTCACAACCACCATGTCAGACTACACAGAGAAGCCATTGAAATACACCAGCATGTGGACAATTTCAACAGAAAGGAGGAACCATGAAAATGAACAAAATCTGGCTACCAGTATTAAAAAACTCTAAAATTACAACAGCACAACAACAGAGGAAACAAACAAGGACATCTAATCACCTCTCAACAAAGTTTGCTCCAGGCACTGTCAGGCCATTATATGCTAATCAAGGTGGTCAGTTGAAACATTCACACCCTAGCTCCAGCAGACAAGAGTCCTTTGTCCCACCCTGGTCATTCCACAGATATATAAACCCTTTTTCCTAGTTCCAACAGACCTCACTACCTCTGAGGATGCTTGCCATAGATGCAGGCGAAACGTCAGGAGAGAATGCCTCTATACCATGGCCATATAGCCCGAAAAAACCTACAACAACCCAGTGATTCTGGCCATGAAAGCCTTCGACAATACATTAAGACAATAAAAGCATTAAAATCCACAATAGCACATATATTAAAAATAATCCTGCCTGTTCAAGGCAATTTAAAAGGCCGGGCCGAGGCTAGTGTGATTTTAGAGGGCCCAGGAAATTAGGTAGAGCCTAGGCTGTACATTTCCAGGGCCTAATAGAAGAAAGTGACATGGGTAATTGGTAGAAAAAGATATGGCCAATTTCAACAGTATCTAGGGCAGAGCTAGAACTATTCGTCTCAAAGGTTTGTTTAAACCACCAAGTCTTCAGGCTCTATATACATTAAATATAATTAAACTAAGTTTTTAATAGATACATTTAATGTCTATGTATATTGGCTTTAAAAGGCGGGAAAGCTATGCATCTCAGTGGTAGAGTACACACTTTGCATGAAGAAAGTTGCAGATTCAGCCACCAATACTTTCAAGATAGAGGTGGGAAAAACCCTCTTTGAAACCCTTATGAATAGATGCAAGAGTAGCATTAACAACATTGGGCTAGATGGACCAATGGTTTATTCAGTGGTATAAAGCAGCTTCCACTGTTTCTATGCCCTATGGAAGGATTCCTTGACTAAACAGAAGGCTACCATTATCAGCTTTGACAGGGTTTAAACACCCACTCAAGGGAAATAATGGATGACCATCCCTTTCTCATGTAATGTTCAACCATCTGTGGTAGAAATAAGGAGGCTATTTTATGTTTTGGTATGGCATGGCTGTGGGTCCTTCAGACCTCCAGATGTTATTCTGTGGCTTCCATTGGTCCTAAGTAACTAGCATGGCCAATGGTTCAAGACAATGGCAGTTGTAGTCCAACAACAGAAGATCTACAAGTTTTCCATCCTTGCCTTTTGATCTGTGAGAGAAGCCAAAAGATTTGAAGTAGAGACTTTCTTCCTTCCTTCCTTCCTTCCTTCCTTCCTTCCTTCCTTCCTTCCTTCCTTCCTTCCTTCCTTCCTTCCTTCCTTCCTCTCCCCTTGCATGCATTTTATATAACAGATATGCAGCATTTATGTTTACTTTGAGGAAGTACAACCTGACATGTTTTAATTTTGCTGCACTTTTTTGTGTCAGGAGCGATGCTGAGTCTTTGGCAAGGAAGACTCAGAGTTGGTTTGCCAGTTTCTTCCTTGGAAATATAGCCTATAATACCTGATATTTGTTAGAAGTCTGTCCTGCAAGTACTTTTTTTTTTAGTGTCAGGAATGACTTGAGAAACTGCAAGTTGCTTCTGGTGTGAGAGAATTGGCCGTCTGTAAGGATGTTGCCCAGGGGACGCCCAGATGTTTTGATGTTTTACCATCCTTGTGGGAGGCTTCCCTCATGTCCCTCCATGGGGAGCTGGAGTTGACAGAAGGAGCTCACCCGTGCTCTCCCCAGATTCAAACCTCCGATCTGCCACAACTTTGCACTACAGGGCCTTTCTTGCTTCAGGTTTTCAAGAGGATACTGCTGAGCTAGTAAAAATCACCCCAGCGCAGAGTTCAAGGATAATGTTTATTTTACAGCTTTTAAACTTTCTTTCTTTCCCTGTTGACTTGTTTGTGACTCAAGACAACCTGAGGCTAATTTGCTTGAGTGACAGATTTGACTATAGGCTTAGCTGCTTCCCATAACTGATACTATATTTAACGAGAAGTAACCAAAAAGTTGCATTGCTTTAAGTGTAAAGTGTAAAAGCCACTTTAAACAACCTCTCTTTTTCTTTTTGGGAACACAGCCAGCCCTTTGAAAGAGAATCTGACTAATTTAGTATAGTCCCTGAAAATAGCAATGAGATTTCTTTTTAAAAATATCAGAGTCAGATGTGTTAGGAAGAAATGCAGAATATGCAAAGATAGTTATGCGTTTCAGGGGCAATCCAGAGCAAATTTAAAAGCTTAACTGCTGCTGACAACAGTGGGACTTCACTACTTTACTGCTTTGGGCATTGTTCTCATTATTATTAACTGCAGGATGAAGAACTCCAGAGCAGTTGGTATTCAAAAGAAGTTCAGGGCCTGAGCTTTGGCCCGCATTAAGTTCTGCAGTGAGAATATTCAGGGTGTTAAATGTGGGTTCTTTAATTCCTCTGATCTACAAAGCTGCAGCTTACCCACCTCCCTATGAGGAGTGGCTTAACGAGCTGGGGATGTTTAGCCTGCAGAAGAGAAGGCTGAGAGGAGACATGATTTTTTTATTTGTTGTGTCAGGACAACCAGTCAAATTATATTACATTACATTATGTAGGAGACATGTAAGGAGACATAATGGCCATGTACAAATATGTGAGGGGAAGTCATAGGGAGGAGGGAGCAGGCTTGTTTTCTGCTATCCTCGAGACTAGGATGTGGAACAATGGCTTCAAATTGCAGGAAAGAAGATTCCACTTGAACATTAGGAAGAACTTCCTAACAGGGAGAGTTGTTCAGTGGTGGAACTCTCAGCCCTGGAGTGTGGTGGAGGCTCCTTCTTTGGAGGCTTTTAAACAGAGGCTGGATATTCATCTGTTGGGGTTGCTTTGGATGCGATTTTGATGCTTCTTGGTAGGGGGTTGGACTGGATGGTTCATGAGGTCTCTTTCAACTTTATGATTCCATGATTTATTTTATAAAACTTTGTGAAATTATTGTCTGTTGTTGTGGTTGTTGTTTTTGTTGCTATTGCTTCCAAAGTAACGAGGAAAAGAACCTTGGTGTATCGGACCAACAATGTCTCTTGGATGGGAATTGTGAGCCTCTACAAGTGTTGAATCGCAAATGCCATCAGCCTCAGCTGATATTCAACAAAGTTAGGCATTGGAATTCAATACCACTTGGATGGCCATCTGACCTGGTCTTTCTTGTCTAACAGGGTTTTCCCTTTTAAAAGGGTCAATTAGATGTCTCTGGGAGAGCCCACAAACAGAACAGAAGTTCAATCAGAGCCAGCTTCAGAAATTTTGCTATCTGAAATAGCAAAACATGACATACAATAACTGCTCCCCTGATGATGGGGACGACTCTGAATGCTATAGTGCCCTTGTGATTGTGTTTCACTGCAAATAGTCCCCAAGGACTCTAAAGATGGAATATTGTTATGTGCCTTCAATTTGCTTCCCACTGATAGCTGGAATCTATTATAAGATGTTCTTAACAGGATTTGTTTAGAGATAAAGTTTCCCTTTGCCTTTTGAGAATATGTGACTTACCCAAGCTCATCCAGTGGATTTCTATGGCTGAGCAGGGATTCAAACCCTGGTCTTCAGAGACATAAGACACATCTACCCTTACCATTTAGGTCAGTGTGAAACTAGTAGAGAAGTAAGCTGCTTCGGTGTACAGATGAATAGATGGAAGTCCTGGAGCCATTTCGAGGCCTGCATGGTGCTTATATGCACCACAGAGGCTGGCCTTGAACCAGTTCCAGAATCCACAGAATCTGTGGCTTGGCAGCCACAAAAAATTCAAATCAACAGAACATTGTGCAATGTGATTTACACTAAAGCATATTGCTGTGCATTAAAGGCTCTATTTCAGAGCATACTCCAAATTTAGTTATTTCACTTTAAAACCCTTATAACATATGTGGTGCGTATAATACTGTATAAACATTACATTTCCAAGCTGCCTTCAGTCCGTATTAAATACTCAGTGTAGATGTGTCCAGAATCCAATGCTCAAATCACTACATCTTACTCAGAAATGGAGCAGAGGAGGCATATTGCCATTGAGACTCGAAACCACTGAAAATGTCTTCCTTACCTTCAATGAATTCAAATAATATTCTTTTAAGGCCTTACTAAGTTGGTAGCTATGATCCTGTGGTAACCAATTTGCATAGCTGAAATATGAACAATATGAAAAAGCACTGCCCTTTAATTGTGCTGAAACTCCCACTGTTCTCTGCTGGCACAGTCCTCAAAGGGGCAGAGAAATAAAGAAGATAGAACAATGACATCATTATTAAACAAACACCAAATTAAAACCAGTCAGCGGTCACATTAGAGGCCGAAGACAGCCAAAGCCTGCATCAAAACATAGATGAAAAAATGTCCTATCAGCAATTTTCATGTTTCAGAGCAGTGTCTGAAAGCATGTCATGGAACAATGAAGTGACTTGAAGTGAAGGGAAGCCGGCTTGGGCTTGGTCAGTTTCTGGATGGGTGACTACAAAGGGCAGATGCCTTGAGCTTTCTCATGATAGAGGGGTGCAATGTAAATGCAGAATTTGAGCCAAGGCATTTGACTCCTCCTCATCTCCTCCTCATCTCCTTCCTCCTCTTCCTTCTATTTAGATCTCACTTTTATCTCTTTGTTTGAGACACCAAGTGGCTAATATAAGATGACCCCCTCCCCGACACATCCACACAATGGGGGCTGGGGGATTTCATATTGGAGGACTGATAGATCTGCATTGGGTTTTAGTCCAAACTTTCTGGCAGGGGATTCCTGTGGCCTGCACATGGCCTCTATGGGATGCATTGCATAGCTTGAGATGCTCAATAGCTCAGCTCCATGGGATCTCCCGAGCTAGTATCCCCAAAGTCAACCTGAACCTGAAACACTAAGAGGCAAAAAATAACTGGGGATGAGGCAAAGTGTTCCTGAAATTGTACCTCTGGTGATGTTGCAACTAGTGTGACCCTCTGAATGTTGCAGTGTACTTACTCCTGTTTGGAAGGAAATACCAGTTGTGTTGGGCATATTTAGAGGATAGAGTTCAGCACCTTCAATGGATCTATTCAGACTTAAACCCAGAGTAGGTCACCATCCTACTGACTCAGCTGCCACCAGCTGCCACTGTGCAAAAAGTCAATGAGATAGACCAGTGGTTCTCAACCTTTACCAGCTATTAGGATTTCTGGGAGTTGAAGACCAAAACATCTGGGGACTCACAGGTTTAGAACCATTGAGATAGACTATTAAATCTTACTGCCTTTGGTGTGCCGTTTCATTTGTAGTCTTGAAGTGCTTGATGGAATAACCCTGGTCTGCTGCTCAGACCTTGGAGTGTATACATGTGTTTTGTTAGTGCACTGTGCTCCAAAGTGATGTTTCTCTCTCTTCTCCATTGGGATTCTTGCTGTGTGCATTGCATATTGCGATCACTGCTAACTGGGGAGGAAAAGCAACAGCAACAAATAAGACATTGTTTGGAACATCAAAATTCTAATTTATTTGTGCAGATATAAATGTAGAAACAATATGTAGTAATTTTAACAGAAATATAAAAACACATTAGTTTCATCCTCTGTAAAACAGGAGAATTGATCCCCTTAGAACTGCATGAACCTTGTCTTAACCCTAAGACAAACCCTTTTCCCCCAAGACTGCTTTATCTACATAAATACATTCCAAAGTTCACATTACTGTGGGTCATTCCAACAATGAGAGAACGATAGATTTAGCCAAATTGAGTGAGATGATATTCAGATGAATCTTTTCTGCCTTAAGATATATTTTCTTTAAACATCATCCCAGAAGTATTCAGATTAATATAAAATTGTATTTGAGTTTTTTTTTAAAAAATGTGTGGATTGCTCAGGGAAAGGGTCACAAGGGCCAGGCATTTAAAATCTGTCTTGTCTGCTAGCAAGTGTTTTAACATCTGATACATGGGAAGGAAATTTCTGCTCCCAAACTAGGCTAACAGATTGGGTTTTTTTAGCCAGACATGTAAGTAGCAAAGATTATGGCCCCATCTATATAAGGTTAGTTTGCCACCTCTTTGGTGTTGCAAGTCCCATTATTCCTAGCCATCACACCTTAAAGTAATTGATGAGAATTACAGCCTACTAACATCTGGAGGCAGTGAAGGCTGGAGGGACAATACATCTTCTCTAGGTTTCTACCAGAACTTTAAAGGTGCTCTCCAAGGTGTTAAATATAAACCCCAAAATAGATTCAGCACTTAGGAGACCCCCATTAAAGTCTAGATTAGGGATCCTCAAATTTTTTTTTAGTTGAAGGCTGATTCACTGCCCTTCAGACTATTGTGAACTGGACTTTTCACTTGGAAAAAACATGAATGAATGTTTGTGCACACTGTACATTTGTAGTGCAAAAACAAAACAAAACATGAAAGAGAAATACAATATATAAAATGAAGAACAATTTTAACTTACTTTTGGCTGATGAGAGTGTCAAGTTAAGTAGGACTGTTGTTATGTGCCTTCAAGTTGTTTCAGACTTAAGTCAATCCTAAGTCTAAAGTTTAGGGCAGGGGTCGGGCAAATGACCTTGGAGGGCCACATCTGACCTGCAGGCCTTGGTTTGGGGACCCCTGCTCTAGATTAAAACCTGGCATCAGTTCACTTCCACCAGCCTGTACAGTCTGGTGGCTAAACTCTGATGACCTGGCTTTTGTAATTGTATGATATTGTATGATCTGTATTTTAATGTATTTTGTATTAATGTATTATGATGCTATTATGTTTACTATATTTGTGTTGAATTTTCTGCTGTTAGCCGGCCTGAGTCCCTCTTCTGAGGTCGAGAAGACCGGGTTATAAAAGCTCTAAATAAATAAATAATAAATAACAAACTATTCTGTGCTCTGGAAGGCAGTATCAGATCTTAAATGAATGAATTGGACTGCACAGCTGCAGGCTTACCATGGTTTATATCTGAGGCCTTATCTACACTGCCATATCATGCAGTTTGAAACCGTTAAATGCATTCTATGTGTTTACAATGCATTATATGGGTCTGCACTGAGTTTATTTCCAAACTGCATTATATGGCAGTGTAGATCCAACCTCAGTCCCGCTAACTGTTCAGATATAAAGGAGAGTGCCTTCTTGGCAGTGCCCCCCTTCTTGCTATCCAGCAAATGAAAGCTTTTATGTTCCATCAGGTTACAAGGCACATGTACAGGGCTGGCCCGTCCATTACTCGAAGTAAGCGGTCGCGGAATACTTTTTTTGCCAGGGGGCGCTGTTCTGTCCTTAGGCCATGCCTCCTCCTGCAGGCCCCATGCGCCCTCAACAGCCTTCTAATGGAGAAGCGCAGGCCCCGCCCACTAGGCGAGAGGGAAGTCCTCCCTCCACGTGCTGCCAGGAGGCAGCCAGCCAGGCTCTTTCGCTTTCCCTTTCCTTCCCTGCAGCTGAGCCTGGACCCCTCTCAGGGCAGCAAGGAGGCCTGGTCAAAAGGTACTGCAAATGTCATCTTTTGTACATGCCTCCCCCAAACCCTCTAGTATTTGGTAATGGAAGTCCTATATGCCAAGCTTGGTTCAATTCTATTGTTGGTGGAGCTCAGAATGTTCTTTGGTGCTTGGTAAACTGCAATTCCCAAATGTCAGGGTCTATTTTTCCCAAGCCCCTCTCCAGTATTTTCTGTTAGTCATGGAAGTCCTGTATGCCAAGTTTGGTTCAGTTCTATTATTGGTGGAGTTCAGAATGCTCTTTGGTGCTTGGTGAAGCATTCTCACCTGATGTTTCACCCACATCTATGGCAGGCATCCTCAAGAGGCTGTGAGGTCTGTTTGTAACTAGGCAAGTGGGGTTTGTATATCTGTGGAATGTCAGGGTGGGAAAAAGAACTCATGTCTGCTTGAGGTAAGTGTGAATGTTGCAATTGGTCATCTTGATGAGTATTTAATGGCCTTGCAGCTTCGAAGCCGAGCTAGTTGCTGCCCAGGAATCCTTTGTTGGGAGCGGTTAACTGGCCCTGATTGCTTCATGTCAGGAATTCCCCCCCTTTTTTAGTGTTGCTCTTTATTTATTGTTCTGATTTTAGAGGGTTATTTTAGAGGGTACTGGTAGCCAGATTTTGTTCCTCTGAGGTTGCCTGCCATAGATGTGGGGAAAATGTCAGGAGAGAATGCTTCTGGAACATGGCCATACAGCCCAGAAAACTCACAGCAACTCAGTGATTCTGGCCATGAAAGCCTTCCACAACACATTAGTATGTTTATTTATACCCTGCTTTTTCTCTCCCCAAGAAGACTCAAGTTGGCTTAGATTAAAAACATTTCAGTACAGTTTAAAATCCACAAATATGCAAACATTAAAATGGAATTAAATATCATTGGTATTTTAAAAATTCAGTTAAAATTCATTAAAAACATATCCAAAACTAAAAACTGCAGCAGACCCTGACTTGATCTTTAAAACCTTTTAAAGCCTGCATTAGATTACCAAATGTAATGTCCCTTTATACACACTGCTTTATATTAATTTCCCCAGTATTCTTTTATCTGATTTGTCATCAACACACTTAATGGACTGCAAAAATATGATCCTGTGTGATTCCTTTCCATTGCTGGCCGAATAGTTTAAATTTGGATAATATTTTGACTTTGATATTTTAGCAATTACATTTTGCAGCAGTGTCTTTTGGGTTGCTAACTCTTGTCCTTCCACTTATCCTTCCATCAGTTCCAGGGCTCAATCCCAACTGCTGTTGGACGAGACACTATGGAGCTCTATATTTATATTTCCACAGTACAAAGTGGCAAAATCAAAGACTGCTTTGGGATTTTTTTTAAAAAAAATGTTTTCAAACCATGGATGGTTGAAGCAGTGGTTGCAGAACACCAACTGTGTAACACTGTCACTGTACGAGTAAAGCAACAACAAAATGCTCCCCTGCCCTTAGGTGTATAATTTAATTAAAACATGACACAAAGGCAAAGGATGCCAGTGTGGGAAGGGATGAAGGGCCTGTCCAGACAGGCCCTATATCCCAGGATGTGATTGCAGGTTTTCTGTTTATCCTGGATTATCTGGCAGAGTAGACTCATATGATCCAGTTTAAAGCTGAAAACCTGGGATTTATTTATTTTTTTGTCATGTCAGAACAACCAGTCAAATTATGTTACATTTCTAACAGAACAAAGCAAAACAAGCAGATTACAAAATTTGTGAGTATGGTAGTTGATTAAATGTCCTTTGATCAGTATCTGGCCACTTGGAGTGCTTCTGGTGTTGCCGCAAGAAGGTCCTCCCTTGTGCATGTGGCAGGGCTCAGGGTTCATTGCAGCAGGTGGTCAGTGGTTTGCTCCTCTCCACACTCGCACGTCGAGGATTCCACTTTGTGGCCCCATTTCTGAAGGTTGGCTCTGCATCTCGTGGTGTCCGAGCGCAGTCTGTTCAGCGCCTTCCAAGTCGCCCAGTCCTCTGTGTGCCCAGGGGGGAGTCTCTCATCTGGTATCAGCCATGGGCTGAGGTGCTGGGTTTGAGGCTGCCACTTTTGAACTCTCGCTTGCTGAGGTGTTCCAGCGAGTGTCTCTGTAGATCTTAGAAAACTATTTCTAGATTTAAGTCGTTGACGTGCTGGCTGATACCCAAACAGGGGATGAGCTGGAGATGTCTCTGCCTTGGTCCTTTCACTATTGGCCGCCACTTCCCGGTGGATGTCAGGTGGCGCAATACCGGCTAGGCAGTATAATTTTTCCAGTGGTGTAGGGCGTAAACACCCTGTGATAATGCGGCATAGGGCCTGTCTGGAAGGGCTCCATGGCTTCACATGCCACCTGTTTCTCCAAGGCCAAAGCAGTGGCAGTTGGATGGAAGGAGGGCTCTTCATCTGCTTCTGGGTCAAGCACATGCAAGAGCAAACTTCAGCCCTCCAGGTGTTTCGGACTTCAACTCCCACAATACCTAACAGCCGGTCTAGCAGTTTGTAATGTAATACAGGTTGAGTATCCCTGATCCAAAGTGCTTTGAACTAGAAGTGTGTAAATCACTTTGAGTCCTCCTGAGGGTGAGAAAAGCGGTATACAAATACTGTAAATAAATAAATAAAATGTTTGGGATCATGGGATAGCTGTTTACATACACAATGACACATTTCAAAGATAGCACCCAAGATGAAACACAAAAGAGGCATGCACGAGGCCTCTTTTCCCACGTGCCCGGCAATGCCGCTGCGCATCCCTCTCTCGGCATTAGGAAATGTGCGCCCTGCATCGCCCTCCTTCTCCATGCACTTCCTAACGCTGGGAGAAGGATGCACACTGGCGTTGTTGTCTCCCTTGGCCTGCAAGGAGGAGGAGGAGAGGAGGACAACGTGCGCACTTGTGAGGGAAGGATGGAGGGAGAGCATGCTCCCTGCATGAGGGCTCTTTTTCCGTGCGCCTGGTAATGCCGGCGCGTGTCCCTCTCCCGGAGTTGCAAAGCGTGTGGGGGAAGAGAATGCAAAGCGCATACCCAGGAGCCGATGGAGCACAGGGCCTCTTCTCCTGTGTGAAGAGGGGCAGCATTGCAAGTGCCTCTCCAGGCAGCTGTGCCATCACCCCTCTCAGGGCGGCAAGGAGGTTTCTTCATGAACGGAAGTGACTGAAGGTACTGCAAATCTAAATTATTGTACATGTTTCCCCAAAACCCCTCCAGTATCAGAGTCTATTTTCCCCAAATCCCTTCAGTATTTTGTGTTGGAACTACATCAACACTGACAAAGAAACAACAAGAAATACTATTTACCCACAAGCATTAAGAAATTACATATATTAGAAACCAACTTTCTTATTACTTTCTTTTCAAGATCACTAGACTGGATCACAGCAACGCGTGGCAGGGGATGGCTAGTGTGTGTGTATGTATGGCTGGCATGGGCCAACTTCAGCCCTCCATGTGTTTTGGACTTCAATTCCCACAATTCCAAACAGCCAGTAGGAAGTCCTACATACCTGGAGGGCCAAAATTTGTCCATGCCCCCATAGATAATATAGATAGATAGATAGATAGATAGATAGATAGATAGATAGATAGATAGATAGATAGTGATTGGTTTTGGGGGAGGGGGGGCGCCAAAATACTGTTTGCTTACCATTGAAAATTACCTAGGGCCGCCTCTGCACATGTACAAACACTTTGTTTCGTGAATGGAACTATTAAAAATATTGTGTATAAAATTGCCTTCAGGCTCTGTTTATAAGATGCACATGAAACATAACTGAATTTCATGTTTAGACTTGGTTCCCATCTCCAGAATATCTCATTGTGTACATATGTGCAAATCAGAAAAGCTAAGCATGTTTGAGTTCAGCCAGTGCTTGTATAGAATCCTACAGAAGCTAATTTGGGCTCCTGAGGAAAGCATGAGTCTGATGTTGGTTCCTTGTTCCCAGTCCCTTGCTATGAGTTTCATTTCAACGCGGAGACTCAACTGGATTTGAAAGCACATGATTTGGGGGTGAGCCTGCAGCCTCTTTCACTTATTTATAATTGCCATTTTGTGTTATCATTTCTTTATGTATCATCTTTAAAAGTATGTGTCATCTTTAAAAATAGAGCCCCTGGTGGTGCAATGGATTAAATCTTTATGCCGGCAGGACTGAAGACTAACAGTTCAGAGGTTTGAATCTGGTGATGAGCTCCCACAAGAAGCCTCCCACAAGGATGGTAAAACATCAAAACATCTGGGTGTCCTCTGGGCAACGTCCTTGCAGATGACCAATTCTCTCACACCAGAAGTGACCTGCAGTTTCTCAAGTCACTCCTGATATGAAAAAACCTTTTAAAATAACTTGCTTCAATGGCAATAATATTTTTTAAAAAGAAAATTTCCTGTTTATGGCAGAAAGTGTTTTGTGGGATGAATGGGCATTCAAACCTCTTGTCTTTATTCATCTGAATGATTTAGTTGTTTTTAGAACCTTCACTCAAATAAGGAACTGGAAATTAAGGAAGCAACTTCACACTCATGAAGAAATTAAACTGGGTCTCCAAACATTCCAATCTTTTGTACCTAGAACCATAGAATTGGAAGAGACCACAACGGCCATCCAGTCCATTGCCATTCTGCCATATAGGAACACATAATCAAAGCACTCCCAACACATGGCCATCCAACTTCTGATTAGAAGACTACAAAAGAGAAGACTTCACTACTCTTTGGTGCAGCATGTTCTACTGTTGAACAGCTTTTACCACCAGGAAGTTCATCCTTTATTTAGGTAAACTCTCTTTTCTTGCAGTTTGTATCCATTGCACCTGCAGTCTACAAACTGTTAAATTTCTCCATGTTATTTTGTTGCTCAGCTATCATCCATATCAACCTGATAAAACCCAGGAAATACAGATAATTTCTACGCCTAAAGCAGTTCTTGTTTCTGTGATCTTTATGGTGCAAACTTAAAAGCCAGATTAGCTTGAATGCTCATTTGCATTACAAACGCCTCTTCTGTGTTTTCTTTCCACATGAACAGCTATGCTTATTCAATGCAAACAGAAGGAAAGAAAAGCTTAAAGTCAAGTTTAAGAGTGTTTAAAGGCACCCTGAAGGCAACTAAAAGCGATTCAGCAAAGATAATTTCAGACTATTTAGCTTAGGAAATAGGTGGATAAGTTAAAGTTTGCTGTTGTTGTGTGCCTTCAAATAGTTTGCAATTAATAGCAATCCTAAAACCAATCTACCATGGAGTTTTCTTGGCAAAATATGTGAATTTTCTTTGCAATATTCTTTTAAAGACATTGGAAGGAAACTGAATGAAAAAAAAAGTCATGGATTCCTTGAAATCTGTCCTAATTCTCCAATTACACATTTGAACAAAGGGTTTGGTCCCAGAAAAATAGATGCTTGCAAACATATTCAGAGCAAAAAAACAAACAAAACAAAAAACAAACAAACAAGAACAAGAGGGCATCTGGATCATCATACCTAAAACCACTGAAACAGAACCGTAAAACATAATCTATTCTGAACACACTTTCAACGTGGGAATCCACAACTAAAACAATTCTGAGAGTCGGACATTCAACATTTTCAACATGTCAGTGCTAACGATTTGGTGAAATCTTGAATCGACTGAAACCAAAGTAAGCAAGGAAGTGAAACCATGTTGGAGTTTCCAGCTATAACTTATCTGTTAAATACCCCGATCCTCCTGCTTTAGGCCATATGTTTGGTTGGTTGCATGCTGCAACCTAGGGATCACAACCAGTTACAGTGAAGACATCTGCCTTTGCGCTTTGCTACTCTGCTACTGAATACGCATGTCCAGTGTGGAATACACCACACCATGTTAAAACAGTGGATGTGGCTCTTAAGGAGACAGTTGCATTATCACAGGATGTCTACACCCCACACCACTGGAGAAATTATACTGTTTAGCTGGTATTGCACCACCTGACATCCAAGTGGCATCAATAATGAAAGGACCAAGGCAGTTACATCTCCAGCCCATCCTCTTTTCAGATATCAGCCAGAATGCCAATGGCTTAAATCAAGAAACAGCTTCCTAAGATCAAGAGAGATACTCGCAGGAACACCCAGCAAGCAAGAATCCAAAAGTGGCAGGTTAAAGCCCAGCACCTTGATCAGTGGCTGAAACCAGATTATATTAGCCAGCACACCAACAGCTAAAATCAAGAAACAGCTTCCTAAGATCAAGAGAGATACTCACAGTAACATTCCAGCAAGCAAGAATCCAAAAGTGGCAGGTTAAAACCCAGCATCTTAATTAGTGGCTGAGACCAGATGAGAAACTCCCTCCTGGGCACACAGAAGATTGAGCAACTTGGAAAACACTGAACAGGCTATGCTCTGGCACCATGAGATGCAGAGATAATGAAGAAATGGTTAACTTTAAGAACTTTAAGTGGAGTCCATGACATGTGAGTGCAGAGAAGAGCAAACCACAGCCCACCCACTACAATGCAGCCTGAGCACTGCCACATGCACAATGGAGGACCTTCTCACAGTGACACAGAGACACTCTAAGTGGCTAGCTTCTGGTCAAAGGACATTTAGCCTTATGCCAAGTTTTTTTTAAAACTTTGTGTTTTTAAATGCATTTTAACTGTACCTTCAGCTTGCTTCTGACATGATAAATAAATAGGCAATATGTTCAAATGAAAATCTGTTTAGTGTTCTAAGGGGGGGAAATGTGTGGTTTTCAATACAGCTTATAGATACTACAATCCCCCAGTTAAGCACACAGCTCATTGAATTGAGTCCCAGATCCTTTTAAAGATATAAGTGGTTCACAATTAATTTGTCTTGTCTGGAAATACCGTCAGCAAAAGATTATTACAAGTCAGAACCAGAAACTGTAACACATAATAACATTATGTTCTTTCATTTGAAAACAAAAACAGACAATGGATTGGCTGATTTAACTGCTGGCTCTGGCTAAACAAGTTACTTGGGTAGCAGGCCTGGAATCACTTTCTAAAGATTATGCATCTATAATGGTTCATCTCTTTTGCATCATTGACGCTGGTTTCCTTCTATTGTGTGGTTAACTCCCACTCAGTTCTTTTATTTTTTAAAAAAATCCTGATCTAAATTTGCTGAATTAAAGGTAGTTTGGTTAGCCAAATAGCCATTGAAAAAAAAAAGAGATGATGGCCTAAACTCATTATACTATGCCAGTGGTTCCTAACCTTTTTTTGGACCAGGGACCACTTTGACCAGGGACCACTCTCTAACATTAGTACCAAAAGAGTTACAAATCAGTTTTTGGTCACCTTTAGATTTGGTTTGGTTATTTGGGGGTGCTGATTCAGAAAATTTCATTGGATAGACCACATCAGCTCTCGTTTCTGATACAGAACATATGCCACCCAGTAGTCACCATCTGCTTGGCCACAGAAAACCATATTTAATAATCTAGAGCTGATGTGATAGTAGTAATCTTTCATGTATAGTTAGCCCCTCCCCTCCAGACATCCCCGTGGCTTTGGCACGATAAGAGGGTTTCACAAGACCAGTCGCTCTTGCTGCTGCATGGTTTCCATGCAACTAAGTAGTAATGGTGGGGCCACAGTCCATATTTTAGTTCTTGGGGACCACAGGTTGGGAACCACTGTACTATACTATACAAATGCTAGTGACAGTTTTTGGGTTTTAATCCCTTCCACCATGGCCTTCTTACGGTGTTATGGCCTTAGTACATTGTGGAGAAGGACACTGTGGCAGAGGAATATCTCACAGTTCAAGTCCTGGCTCACGCTAGGTCTCATACTGCTGCTTAATGCTCAGTTTTGGGTATCAATGTAACTTCTTGGGCACTAAGAGAAAGGTCTGCACCACACAATAATGAGTATTTTTCTTATATATATATATTTCTTCCATTAAAAAACAGGAGTAATAATTTTAGTTACTTTGAGAAATGGAAGGATAGCTAACTTTGGAAGCCTTGGGACTCTAACTGTAACTATTTAGCCCTTCTAAAAGTAACCTTCCAAGCTCTAAGTGTGATTCCCTTTGGACTCAATGGGCTTTGTACCCGAGTAGACCTATATACAAAGCTTTTACTGCAAAGTAAACACTCTAGGACTTACTTCCAAATGAGCATATTTGGTTGCAAGTCTACCTTTGTGGGAACAAGACTGCTATGATATGGCACCCAAAATAAATGGTGCTTTCTTTTTGAAATGCATATGTGTGTGCGTGTGCATTTTTTAAAAAAAGCCAAGCTACACAGAGAAACATTTTCCATCTAACACATACTAAATAGAAACACCCCATCATTAAGAGATGCTTTCATATTTTTCAGGTATTCATGTTCCTGCGCAGGGGAAAAGGTGAGCCCATTAACACCTTGGATCAAAACGCACTTCCTTCCTTCGAACACAGAATAGGCTATTTTCCGTGTATGCTCTTAATGCCTCTCCTTGTGTTCACACTTCTGAGTTTCATACTACACAGCACAAATTGGCCTTTATGCGTGGCCTCTGAGGCCATAGGGATGAAGTCACAGGTCTGTCTTTAAAATTCGCTATCCATTGAATAGAACTGCATTGCCTCCCTGACATATTCTACAGATCCTGGGGCAGAGGGACCCTTGCACTCCCACCTACTTTCCTCTGTTTTTTAAACAAAGATCTCCCATGTGTGCTGCGTACAACTCCAAGAGACTTTGGAAACACCTTATAAATGCTAATAATTCATATCTGGCATCTCTCAGCTGTCCATATGGGAAATATAAAAAAAAATACTATGAAGGCCATTTAGAACATCCTCACAGAAAGTAAAGAAAATGATGAAGAAAGGGTTCCTTTGCCTCTCTTTCCAAAGGATCACTGTGGCATATGGAATATTCCTACTGCTAAGAATTTAGGTTGTTTTTTCCTCTCTCCCTGTCCTCAACTTGGCATCTTTCAGATGCATTAGAACCCTTCCACACAACTGTATAAAATCCCCATTGAACTGGATTATATGTCAGTGTGGACTCAAATAACCCAGTTCAAAGCAGATATTACGACTTATCTGCCTTGATATTCTGGGATATATGGTTGTGTGGAAGGGCCCTTGGACTTCAGTTTTGTTGCCCCAGGCAGCTGGTTAGAGATGGGGTCGTTGTAGCCTCACAGATGTGGAAAGGTGCCTGGTCAGAAGGAGCTGATTTATAGATTTCGAGAACTGAAAAAATTGAATCAGTCTTCTGGCATCTTTAAAACTGACAAATTTACATCAGCACAAGCTTCCATGGATCCAGGGTCACTTTTGCAGATGCTTGCTCAACTGTCTTTGCTGTTGTTAACTGCCATCAGGACAACTGCAACTTATGGTGCTCCCATGAATGAGAGACCTCCAAGTCAGCCTATCCTCAGTCGTTGTGCTCAGGCCTTATAGACTTAGGGCTATGGTTACTTTGATTACAGATAGATGATAAATGAGACCCAATGAAGCACCTACAAATAATAAATTAAAAACAACATTCACAATAAAATTTCAAACAATTGAAACCACATAAAACTGTGTAAAATCTTGAGAGGTTTAAGAAAATATATTTTATCATGGAGTCTATCCATCTGTAATGTGGTCTTCCTCTGTTGCCTTCTACTTTATTATTAACTAGCTTGGGGAC
>NW_026844366.1:325210268-325279161 GCF_025583915.1 Anolis sagrei ordinatus | reverse complement strand
AATAAATAAATAAATAAATAAATAAATAAATAAATAAATGCCCCTGTTTAGTCAACTTTCCTTCCTATCCAACCCAACTGCTTTCCTTCCCTTTAAGGAACTATTCCGTTCCTTAAACAGCGGGAGAGTTCGTGCCCTACAAACGCTCCCATGCAATGCTCAAGGTTTCCGTGCACATCACAAAATGAACCGGAGAGACGCCTTAAATCCCGTTTCTAATCCTAACAGTCGGAGACCCACTGAATCAAAGATAACGCTCTAAAATCAATACCGATCTCGCTGCCTTGGTTTCAATGGCTCTCCTTTACTTTGGGGCTCACGACAGGATGGAGGCCCTTCGCGTGACTCTCAAATATTTTCCAAAGAGATTTGGTTTCTGTATTGCATTCTATCTCAATATTTGGCATCCAGCAATCAATATTTGACTGTGATATGCGCCGGCATTAGATGTGACAGCTGACAGGCAGGCTTATGAGGTTTTTCACATTTGCTGATTTCCCAAAGCAATCAAAAGTTAGAGGGAGGCTTTCACCGGATTCGAGACGGCAAAGTTTCCGCAAGTTTTGAGAAAGGTTGCAATAAGGAATGGCATAAGAAATTCACATATTTTCCAAAATAGACAAATAGAATTGCATATTTTAATACTGTTCATATTTAATTCTTTTTTAGTGTTTGTATATTTTAGGTTTGAATTATTATTATTATTGTTGTGTCAGGAGCAACTTGAGAAACTGCAAGTCGCTTCTTGTGTGAGAGAATTGGCTGTCTGCAAGGACGTTGCCCAGGGGACATTGCCCGGATGTTTTGGTGTTTTTATCATCCTTGTTGTCAAAGGCTTTCATGACCAGAATCACTGGGTTGCTGTGCATTTTCTGGCCAGAAGCACTCTCTCCTGACATTTCGCCCACATCTATGGCAGGCATCCACAGAGGTTGTGAGGTCTGTTGGAAACGAGGCAAGTGGGGATTATATATCTGTTGAAGGTCCAGGGTGGGAGAAAGAAGGTTGGCCACAGCAACGCATAGCGGGTACAGCTAGTAAATTAGTATAAAACTGATAAAAATAGAAGGAGCGCAGATGACTCAATATCTTTTGACCCAAAACGGGCAACAGCAACGACATTGTCTGTAGCCTCCAACAATTCTTTCTCTGTGCATGAGGCAGGGCATCGTGGACAAGCACAGAGATGCGGAGTTGTCTGTTCTGCTCCACATTTACACAAGGTGTGGGATTCTTTTTGTTGTTGTTCATTCGTTCAGTCGTTTCCGACTCTTCGTGACCTCAAGGACCAGAGATCCCTGTCGGCCGTCACCACCTCCAGCTCCTTCAAGGTCAATCCAGTCACTTCAAGGATACCATCCATCCATCTCGCCTTTGGTCGGCCCCTCTTCCTTTTTCCTTCCATTTTCCCCAGCATCATTGTCTTCTCTAAGGTCTATAAAAGATATACATGTACATAAACACATATACATATCAATTATATAATATTACTAGCTTGGGTACCCGGCGTTGCCCGGGTTATTTTAAAAGGGTATTGTATCTGTCATTGGTGTGGGCCACAGTGCTCTAAGGAAGTGACTTAACGTACTGCAAGTCCCATCATCCATGATCCATCCTCCCTCAAACTGCACCAGGATGTAGAGTGGGTCAGGATGTAAAGGGATTCATGGGGGTTATGTGTGGCAAGTTTGGTCCAGGTGTGTCACTCCACATACAAACAAACATTCACTTTTATTATATACTAGCTTGGGGACCCGGCGTTGCCCGGGTTATTAGAGAAAGTGGGTAATGGGGGTTCTGTGTGCCAAGTTTGGTCTTCATCAGTCATTGGATGAGGGTCTCAGTAGTTTCACTAAGTGAGTGAAGGAACTGCAAGTCCCATCGTCCATGGTGCATCATCCTCCAAACCGCACCAGGATGTAGAGTGCATCATGGAGACCCGGTGTGCCAAGTTTGGTCCTTATCGGAAATTGGATGATGGTTGCAGTGGTCTCAGGAATTGAGCGAAGATACTGCAAGTCCCATAATCCATGCTCGATCCACAGTCAAGCCACACCATAGCGTAAAGTGGGTCATGAGAGGTCTATGTGCCAAGTTTGGTGTTGTTCAGTCATTGTTGAGGGTTGCAGCAGTCTCGGAAAGCAAGTTGGGGTACTTCAAGTCCCATCATCCATGGTATGCCCTACTCCAAACCACAGTAGGATGTAGAGTAGGTAATGGGGGCTCTTTGTGCGAAGTTTGGTTGAGTTCGGACATTAGACGAGGGTTGCAGCAGTCTTGGGAAGAGAGTGGAGGTACTTGAAGTCCTATCATCCATGTACACCAGGATGTAGAGTGGGTCATGGGGACTCTCTGTGCCAAGTTTGGTCTTGATCAGTCATTGGCAAGGGTCTCAGTGGTCTCAGGAAGTGAGTGAAGTGACTGCAAGTCCCATCATCCATTGTCAAATTCTTCCAAACCGCACCAGGATGTAGAGTGGGTTATGCGGGCTCTCTGTGTAAATTGTGGTCCTGATCCATCATTGTTGGCAGTTATAATGGTTTTAGGAAGGGAGTGCAGGTATTGCAAGTCCCATCGTCCATGGTGCATCCTCCTCCAAGCCGCACCAGGATGTAGAGTGCGTCATGGAGACTCAGTGTGCCAAGTTTGGTCTTTATCGGTAATTGGATGAGGGTTGCAGTGGTCTCAAGAATTGAGCAAAGGTACTGCAAGTCCCATAATCCATGGTCCATCCCCGGCCAAACCACACCAGGACGTAAAGTGGGTCATGAGAGGTCTATGTGCCAAGTTTGGTCCTGATCAGTCATTGGATGAGGTTAACAGCGGTCTCAGAATGTGAGTGGTGGTACTGCAAGTCCCATCATCCATGGTTCATCCTCCTCCAAACTGCAGTAGGATGTCGAGTGGGTCTTGTGTGCTCTGTGTGCCAAGTCTGGTCTGTATTGGTAATTGTCTGACTCAGCCCCCCCTGGCCTTTTCCTTTCCTCTCTTTGTCATCTCGGAATCTTGGAATTGAGGCTGGCCAATCAGAGACCATATGCAAATTTCCTTCTCATGTCCCCGTTTCTGCCATGAATTCTTTTCTCCACCAGGGGCTCCTATTGAAGCTGGCCAATCAGAGACCATATGCAAATAGCACCACTGCGGCAGCCAATCAGAATGTTGGAACTTTCAGGCTGGCCAATCAAAACGCTGGCACATACTCCTCCTGTCGCACCGCCACACTTTTGCCCTCCGCATACAAACTTTTACCTTTATTATAGACTAGCTTGGGGATCCGGCGCTGCCCGGGTTATTTGAGAAAGGAATTGTGTCTCAAGGTTGTTCTTTATCAGTTATTTATATGGCTCGCAGTGGTCTCAGAAAGTGAGTTTAGGTACTGCAAGTCTCATCCTCCATAGTCTGTTCTCCCCCAAACCTCACCAGAATGTTGAGTTGGCCAAGGGGGCTCTCTGTTCCAAGTTTGGTCTTTATTGGTATTTGGATAAGTGTCGCTGTGGTTTCAGGAAGTGAGTGAAGGTACTGGAAGTCCCATCATCCATTGTCCGTTCTCCTCCAAACAGCATCGGGATGTAGAGTGGGTCATGGGGGCTCTGTGTGTCAAGTTTGGTCTTGATCAGACATTAGATGAGGGTTGCAGCAGTCTTGGAAAGGGAGTGGAGGTACTTCAAGTCCCATCATCCATGGTCTGTCCTCCTCAAAAGTGTACCAGGATGTAGAGTGGGTCATGGGGACTCTGTGTGCCAAGTTTGGTCTTGATCAGTCATTGGTGAGGGTCTCAGTGGTCTCAGGAAGTGAGTGAAGTGACTGCAAGTCCCATCATCCATTGTCAAATTCTTCCAAATCGCACCAGGATGTAGAGTGGGTCATGCGGGCTCTCTGTGTAAATTGTGGTCGTGATCCATCATTGTTGGCAGTTGTAATGGTCTTAGGAAGGGAGTGCAGGTATTGCAAGTCCCATCGTTTGAGGTCTATGTGCCAAGTTTGGTCCTGATCAGTCATTGGAGGCGGTTAACAGCAATCTCAGAATGTGAGTGATGGTACTGCAAGTCCCATCGTCCATGGTACATCCTCCTCCAAACTGCACCAGGATGTTGAGTGGGTCTTGCGGGCTCTGTGTGCCAAGTTTGGTCTGTATTGGTAATTTTCTGACCCAGCCCCTGGCCTTTTCCTTTCCTCTCTTTGTCATCTTGGAATCTTGGAAATGAGGCTGGCCTATCAGAGACCATATGCAAATTTCCTTCTCATGTCCCCGTTTCTTTCATGAACTCTTTTCTCCACCAGGGGCTCCTATTGAAGCTGGTCAATCAGAGACCATATGCAAATAACACCACAGCGGCAGCCAGTCAGAATGCTGGCACATACTCCTCCCGCCATACTGCCACACTTTTGTCCGCCGCATACAAACTTTGACTTTTATTATATGTACTAGCTTGGGGACCCGGCGCTGCCCGGGTTATTTGAGAAAGGCATTGTATATCAAGGTTGGTCTTTATCAGTTATTTATATGGCTCGCAGTGGTCTCAGGAAGTTAGTGAAGGTACTGTGAGTCCCATCATCTGTGGTCCATCGTCCTCCAAACTGCACCAGGATGGAGAGAAGGTCATGGGGGCTCTGTGTGCTAAGTTTGGTCTTGATCAGTCATTGGATGAGGGTCACAGCAGTCTCAGAAAGTGAGTTAAGGTACTGCAAGTCCCATCATCCATAGTCTCCCTCTACATCACCAGAATGTTCAATTGGCCACGGGGGCTCTCTGTGCCAAGTTTGGTCTTTATTGGTATTTGGATGAATGTCACGGTGGTTTCAGGAAGTGAGTGAAGGTACTGCAAGTCCCATCATCCATTGTCCGTTCTCCTCCAAACGGCACCAGGATGTAGAGTCTCTCATGGGGGCTCTGTGTGCCAAGTTTGGTCTTGATTGGTCATTAGATGAGGATTGCAGCAGTCTTGGGAAGTGAGTGGAGGTACTTGAAATCCCATCATCAATAGTCTGTTCTCCCCCACACCTCACCAGAATGTTGAGTTGGCCATGGGGGTTCTGTGTGCTAAGTTTGGTCTTCATCACTCATTGGATGAGGGTCTCAGTAGTTTCACTAAGTGAGTGAAGGAACTGCAAGTCCCATCGTCCATGTTGCATCATCCTCCAAACCACACCAGGATGTAGAGTGCATCATGGAGACCCGGTGTGCCAAGTTTGGTCCTTATCAGAAATTGGATGATGGTTGCAGTAGTCTCAGGAATTGAGCGAAGAGACTGCAAGTCCCATAATCCATGCTCGATCCACAGTCAAACCACACCATGGTGTAAAGTGGGTCATGAGAGGTCTATGTGCCAAGTTTGGTGTTGTTCAGTCATTGTTGAGGGTCGCAGCAGTCTCGGAAAGCGAGTAGAGGTACTTCAAGTCCCATCATCCATGGTATGACCTACTCCAAACCGCAGTAGGATGTAGAGTGGGTCATGGGGGCTCTGTGTGCCAAGTTTGGTTTTGTTCGGAAATTAGATGAGGGTTGCAGCAGTCTTGGGAAGAAAGTGGAGGTACTTGAAGTCCTATCATCCATGGTCTGTCCTCCTCGAAAGTACACCAGGATGTAGAGTGGGTCATGGGGACTCTGTGTGCCAAGTTTGGTCTTGATCAGTCATTGGCAAGGGTCTCAGTGGTCTCAGGAAGTGAGTGAAGTGACTGCAAGTCCCATCATCCATTGTCAAATTCTTCCAAACCGCACCAGGATGTAGAGTGGTTATGCGGGCTCTCTGTGTAAATTGTGGTCCTGATCCATCATTGTTGGCTGTTATAATGGTTTTAGGAAGGGAGTGCAGGTATTGCAAGTCCCATCGTCCATGGTGCATCTTCCTCCAAGCTGCACCAGGATGTAGAGTGCGTCATGGAGACTCAGTGTGCCAAGTTTGGTCTTTATCGGTAATTGGATGAGGGTTGCAGTGGCCTCAAGAATTGAGCAAATGTACTGCAAGTCCCATAATCCATGGTCCATCCCCGGCCAAACCACACCAGAGCGTAAAGTGGGTCATGAGAGGTCTATGTGCCAAGTTTGGTCCTGATCAGTCATTGGATGAGGTTAACAGCGGTCTCAGAATGTGAGTGATGGTACTGCAAGTCCCATCATCCATGGTTCATCCTCCTCCAAACTGCAGTAGGATGTCGAGTGGGTCTTGTGTGCTCTTTTCTCCACCAGGGGCTCCTATTGAAGCTGGCCAATCAGAGACCATATGCAAATAGCACCACTGCAGCAGCCAATCAAAACGCTGGCACATACTCCTCCCGCCACACTTTTGTCCTCCGCATACAAGTTTTGACTTTTATTATATACATAGATAGATATAGATATAGATAAGCGTATCTGTAGTGTTTTTGCAATGTTTATGGTTTTAATTATTCTGTAACCCACCATCAGGAGAGGTGAGTAAGAAATATGATGATAATAATAACAACAACAATAAAGCATTATTGTCTTTTCTAGTAAGTCATGTCTTCTCGTGATGTGGCCAAAGTATGACTGTTAAAAATGGGTAAAACAGATAATGAGCCAAGAGTGTAACAATCATACTCTATAAGCAGTGCAGCTGGCCTCACATTGTACTAAAGTAGTTTCTCAAACTGTGCTCCTCCAGATGTTTTGGAGCTCCCATAATTCCTAACAGCTGGTAAGCTGTCTGGGATTTCTGGCAGCCGAAGTCTAAAACACCTGGAGAAGCCCAGTTTGAGGAACACTGCACTAAACTCAAAGAAGTCCCATGTGATAGGATCGTGTTGTGGGATCCTTGACCTCACCATCCAATATTCACTTTCCAGTGGTGTCTAGCCAGCTAGTTCTAGAAACATCCCATAAGCCACATTTCCATGTTCCAGGAAACTCTGGAAATCATCCTCACGAATATAAAGGTGACATTTGGGCATTCATGCAACTTGGAACTGACCATCAACATTGTTGGATCCTTCTGTGCCTTACTGTAGCTAGAAGAACCATAATTCAGATCTAGAAAGACAAAGATTGATAACTGATTTTTCAGAAGTTAGAACCTTTTATTAATTTATGCACATATATGCATTTTGCAAGTGTCGGTTCCAAAGAGCTGATGGTGATTATGGTTTTTATTCTTAATATTATTTAGTCATGGGTCAAGTAATGCCAAGGTTATATTCAAATGCAAGCTATTTCACCCCCCTTCCTTTTGCTACCTCTTACTTTTCTTCTCATTTCTTCATATGCAAATTTAAAATTCGACTTTTTTTTTTTAAAAAAAGAAAAGTCTTGATTATTCAAACCAAGGCACTTTTTTCTTATGGTAACTACAAACTGACTTGCATTAAAAATGCAAGTAAGCTGCTGCTAATGTTTCAGTTTTCTCTCCTTAAGGCAAAGATCAGTTGCTTCCGGAAGTAACAGTTTTGTGGCATAAAGTAACTGCCCCGCTAGTAACCACTATGCAAGCACCAGGGACAAAGTGGGTGCCTCCATGTTTATGGACCGTTGAGGATTGTCTTCCTTCAATGACTGTATTTTGTAATGCAGATGAGGCTGAAGTGAGTAAACTCAGGAGATGTGGTGACTCAGATAATTGGGACTTGTTAGGTCATAGATAGTGGCAGGATCTCTCATCTGGAAACAACAGGAGAAACCATGACAAAGCAAAGCTGTATCTGACACAAATGCAAACCTAAGACTTTAATATTATCCTTCTTCTCTGGTATGATTTGAAATCTCTTTGTCTGATGAAGAAGCTAGTGATGCCTTGACAGCTTGCATGGTGTATTTTCTGCATTTTGGTTGGCCAATAAAGGTATCACTCTTTGTGGATTTTGGATTTTTTCATATATAGCAATAATAATGAGCGAAGGAAGATCGATGCTTTTGAGCTGTGGTGCTGGAGGAAAGTGCTGAGAGTGCCTTGGACTGCGAGAAGATCCAACCAGTCCATCCTCCAGGAAATAAAGCCCGACTGCTCACTGGAGGGAAGGATACTAGAGACAAAGTTGAAGTACTTTGGCCACATCATGAGGAGACAGCAAAGCCTAGAGAAGACAATTATGCTGGGGAAAGTAGAAGGAAAAAGGAAGAGGGGCCGACCAAGGGCAAGATGGATGGATGGCATCCTTGAAGTGACTGGACTGACCTTGAAGGAGCTGGGGGTGGTGACGGCCGACAGGGAGCTCTGGCGTGGACTGGTCCATGAGGTCACGAAGAGTCGGAAACGACTGAACGAATGAACAACAACAACAATATTGTGCTATGATAATAATATTATATAATAATAATCTTTATTTATATCTCACCACCATCTCCCCAAAGGGGACTTGGAGCAGCTTACATGAAGCCAAGCTCAGCGATACATTACAGCAACATAAAATATAAACAACAAAATAACATCAAAATAAAATAATTAAACCAATCAAGTAAAATAAACAGTACAAAATAACATAATGAAAAATAAAGCTAAGCTTCTCTAAACTAGGCTGGTCACAACAATATACAGCCAGCCCTCCACGTTTTCTGGGTTTAGGGGACCCAGTGAAAGTGAAAAATCATGAATGAAGGAAACTGATTTTTTTAAATCTGAGGGAACACTTCTCTAGAAATTTCTAGGTCTTCCAGCATGAGACTATATGGGCAGCTTCTATGCGAAGCTGCCCATAGAATTGCAGTGGAGGATGCAGATATTCCTAGAGAGCTGCTCTCCCTTGAAATCTCTTAGGTCAGTGGTTCTCAACCTGTGGGCCCCCAGATGTTTTGGCCTTCAACTCCCAGAAATCCAAACAGCCGGTAAACTGGCTGGGATTTCTGGGAGTTGTAAGCCAAAACACCTGGGGACCCACAGATTGAGAACCACTGTCTTAGGTCCTTCAACATGATTGGAGGAAATTGACCATAGAGTCATACTGGAGGATTTGGAGAGAACAAACGCATGAATAATCAAATCTGCAAGAGTCAAAACTGCAAGTGTGGAGGGATGATTGTAAGTACAACTCAAAGTATAATAGTGTGAGTGTTGTGTTAGTGGTTAGGAAGTTGGAGGCAAGGGTGTGTGTGTAAGATTCTGTTCTAGTCTATAATGAACCAAGAAACCTGCAGGTTAGCCTTGCTCAGATTGGTCTACCTTACAAGGCTGATGATAGAATCAAGTTGGGGAGATAGAGAACAATGCATGCCATCTTGAGTTCATTGGAGGAAATACAAGGTGTGTATAATGGTAACATACATAAAGTTAGTTGTGATGTCATTTTCAATCCAGTACAAAAATATTTTTGTATGTTACTATATATGTGTGTGTGTGTGTGTGTATGTATGTATATATATATATATATATATATATATATATATATATATATATATATTTGTATGTTTTACTTAACATTTCAACTTTCTCCCAATATAGGATTCAAGAGAGCTTTCACATTTTATTGCCTTCAATGGCAGGATGATCACGTAGATGTTGTTGTTGTTGTTGTTGTTGTTGTTGTTGTTGTTGTTGTGTGCAATCAAGTTGTTACTAATTTATGGTAACACTAAGGGAAACTTATCACAGGGGTTTTTATCAGCAAGTAGTGTGTGTCTGTGTATTTGCCATTGACTTCCTCTGAGGTTGAGAGAATGTGACTTGCCCGAGGTTACTTGTGAGTTTCCAAGGGTGAGAGATTATTTGAACCTAGGTCTCCCAGAGTCAAACCACTACACCACACTAACTCTGAATGTTTTCATGCCAGGAAGTGACTTAATAAACTGCAAGTCACTTCTAGACTGAGAAATTTGGCCATCTGCAAGGACGTTGCCCAGGATGTTTGATGTTTTATCATCCTTATGGGAGGCTTCTCTCATATCCCCACATGGGGAGCTGGAGCTGACAGAGGGAGCTCAGCCCGCTCTCCCTGGATTCAAACTGCTGACCTATTGGTCCAGCAGTCCAGCCAGCACAAGGGTTTAACCCATTGCGCCACTGGGGGCTCATTGCTGTTGTTAACTGCAGTCAAGTGGACTTCAACTCATGTGATGCTATGATGAGAGACTTCGAGCCTAACAGCCCTGCTCAGTTTTTGCAGACTCAGGACCATGGCCTTCTTGGTTGAGTCTATCCATCTGGAATGTGGTCTTCATCTTTTCCTACTGCCTTCTACCTTACCAAGCATTATTGTCCTTTCTAGTCTTCTCCCAATATCTCCAAAGAATGGCAGTTTTGGTTTAGTCATCTTGACAGTTTAGTCATCTTAGTCGTTTACTAATGTAAGACAGATTTGACTGGGTTGTTTCATTTCACATGTGTATGTTGTTAGTTTTGGATTAAAAATGTGCTGAAGCATTTTGAAATGCAAGTTTTTATAATGCAGGGCCTTCCTTTGCTTCTGGTCCTGCATGTTTGTTAAACAAGCAATGCCCAGGGATGAATCTATTTAGTCAACTGAGAATTAACTGTATCTGTACACTTAATTCAAATGACTCCATCCTATGTAATCCTGGGATTTGTGGTTTTAGTGAAGTGTTAGAGAGTTCTAATACTGTTGCTTTGAGATGTGGACTAAAACATTCTAGAAGGGAATACCACACACAAAATGCCAACTGACACAGAAAAGGAGCATTTTAATTATGGCGGTCAGGTGAAAAAGTTGGGTAGAAGAGAGAATTTCAACAGGCGTAGTTTCATCATGGCTAGCTGGCTGAAATGTCCTTTTGTAGCCAATTTAAGATGCAGAAGCCCTATGCTCCTTTTCACCCTAATCCTCTCTACCATACTGCAACATTTCAGTACAGATCCCACTTTTAGGAGATTAAATGTCAAGACTTTCCCCAAAGAATGCTGGAAAATGTAGTTTGGGGAAAGTTGCACATATCTCACAATTTTTTTCATCTTGTCAGGAGTGACTTGAACCGGTGGTGCAATGGGTTAAACCCTTATGCCAACAGGACTGAAGACTGACAGGTTGGAGGTTCGAATCTGGGGAGAGCATGGATGAGCTCCCTCTATCAGCTCCAGCTCCTCATGTGGGAACATGAGAGAAGCCTCCCACAAGGATGGTAAAACATCAAAAACATCCAGGTGTCCCTTGGACAATGTCCTTGCAGATGGCCAATTCTCTCACACCAGAAGCGACCCCACTGATGGCAGAGGGCCCCCGCCAACGATTGGCCTGCACTGCAGCGGAGAGTTCCGCAGTTCCTGGTTGTCACAATTGGAAGAAACTGGTGAAATGTGCTCTAGCAGGCAGCTCAATAATAAGACTGCACTCAGCCTTTCTTTGCTTTCCCTTCTCCCTACATTGTAACATTCCCCTAATAAAGCACTTGAAACTTGCAACATTTAATCTTTCCGCTTGATACTTTTGTATCTTTCCTGCCTCAGACTAATTCAACATTAAAATAACCCTTTTCCCAGGCTCCAGAGGGCCGTGGGCCTGCGGGGAGGTGCCTCCAGGCACCCCCCGGACCAAGGATCTGTGTTCGCCCAATTCGCGGATACTGAAACCGCCATTTTGGACCCCAGTAACCACTAAAACAGTAATATGGCGGATCGGCGCCGTTCTAATTTTGTATTTTTCTGCCATTAATTCTAAGACTAACTGCTATCTTGCTTTCCTCATTTTTGGGCCCCTGCGCTCGGGGAATAATCGTTTTGTTTAAAGTATTATTATTAGACAGCAAACAGCTGATTGCCAAAACTCTGCTGGCTCGGTGAAAGCAGCCTGTTATTTCCTTGCTACCACTCATTCCTACTCGTGCCCTGCCATCAGGGGCTTGCTGTGGGCACCCACAGGAGGACCCGGAGAAGCAGCCAGGCCGGCCCCCGGCCCCAGCGCGGAAGATCTAGTTCGCCAAGGGCCGAACTATGGATTCTGTTGCTTCCTGACCCAGCGCACATAACTGGGTTCCTGTTTCCTCTTTGTGAATTCTCTGACTTGTGCACTGGACTATGGACTCGGCTACCACCCAACCCAGCGCCCATCACTGGACTTCTGCCTTCTCTTATTGACTCTCTGCATCATGAACTTCTTCCACATCCCTGGCCACGAACTTCCTTCTGGTGCTTGCCTTGAGAAGCAAGCAGCCTCCGTTTCCACGCACCTTTGCCAAAGGACTATGAGATCTCCAGTTTGCGTTATAATAAAGATCCAATATTGTAATAAACCATTGCTGGGGATGGGGAGGGGATTGCCTTATGAAATGTATGAGATATATGAAATGTATGTAATAGAATGAAATGTACTCTGGTTCCCCTTCCCTGCTTTTCCTCCCTGACCCTTTGCCCCCAGAAGGAATGTGACCTGGGATTACTGCTAAGAGGAAATCCTTTGTCCTCTCGAAACTGTTCATATCTACATCTGCATGGGCCGCATGATTGATCCTTCCTCAAACTGGCTTTCAGAGCAGACAGCCTAGGGCGGGAAGGGTCAACAGAAACTTAGGAAAAAAGATTGATTAACTCAATTTTTGGTATTTGTTGATCCCCCTCTTTTCACGAGGTCCCGAGGTCCGAATACCATTGAAAAGGCTCCCTTTCACACTTCCTTCCAAATCCCATCATCAGATCAGGAAACCCATTGTTCCCCTACTTGTCCCCCCCCCCCCCGCCGTGAGGACAAAGCCTCACATTCCAGCTGGTGAATGCCCCCTGGGGCTCACCACTTCCTCTGGGCTGTCAAACTCCGTCCCGCCTCCTGGCTGCTGATTGGACCATCTTCGGAGGCGCTAGGAGGGCGCCGATTGGCCCCCTAGAGGCAGCGGAGCTCGCTGATTGGACAGGAGGCGGGACGCACAGCCAAGCCTCCTCCCAGCTGTTCCGCGGCCAGCCAATCAGGGCGAAGCCGGCCGGCAGAGGGTGGGCGGGATTTTTTGAAAATGTTTCCTTTGTCTGTACACTATAAAAATGCCTGTAAAACTCAGTAAAACCATGCTTGCAGTGGAATGATTCCTGCAATGCATCTGATCTCAGCTGAATCACAATAAACGCCTCGGTCACTGAACCTCTTCAGCCTCCGGTGGGATTAATTCTTAATATTTTTCGTTCTTTGGATTGGCTTTCGCTGGCTGCTCACCGAGGTCAACGGACCCCTTTAGCGGTCTTCAGGGATCTCTCCCGCTGGGAGAGATCCTCCAAAAGAGCTCGAAATCACCACAATGAAGAACTTTTTTTTTTGCATCGAGAGGGTTTGGTTGATAAAGATGAGGCAGTAATCTTGAGGTGTAATAATATTTTTAAAGCTTCGATCCCTCTCCATAGGCCATGTTTGTCTTTGTAACAGCACTCAGCTTGATCGTGGGTAAACAGGAATATATTTGTTGAAAAGCTGTTTCCTGCTCTGCAAGAGGAAGCCTTGGAGATCATTAATAAAAACAATGCTCTATGTTTTTTATGGTGCCTCCCAGGCCAGGATATCACACTGGTTTTCCAGTGTTTGCAAATGTAAATGCTCCCCGAAGCCTAATGAGTCTTGCTCCAAAGGATTAATTTAATTAATATGGCTCTTCAGAGAATACGTCTGTGACAAGGTGATATTGCTGTATAATGGAGGTAACTAGTGTGTTCAGACATTAAGTAATTTGCCTAGAGTTACGTGCTTTCATTAAAATGCATGAGGCCTCTGTAGTGCACATTATTTTCATGTTGGCTTGACAGACATAGATCTCTAAAAGAATTCGTTCAGGAAACATTCAGGGTTTGTACACACTCAACAGTTACTGCACTTGGATTGCTATGTGTCCATGTGCCTTCAAGATAACTGTTGATTTATGGCAACCCCATGAATTTAATAGGATATTCTTTGTCATGGAAGACTCAGAGTTGGTTTTCCAGTTCCTTCCTTGGACATAAAGCCTATAACACCTGATATTTGTTAAAACTCTGTCCCATAAGTACTAAGCAGGACTATGGTGGAGGTGCCTTCTTTGAAGGCTTTTAAACAGAGGCTGGATGGTCATCCGTTGGGGGTGCTTTGAATGTGATTTTCCTACTTCTTGGCAGGGGGTTGGACTGGATGGTCCACAAGGTCTCTTCCAACTCGATGATTCTATGACTTTATTCTATGACTCTATAACCCTGCTTAACCTTCAAGATAGGATGGGATCTGGTGCCTTAGAGTATGGAATCAGGGATTTGTAGTTTGGGGGGACTAGACCTCTCTGGCAAAGAATTTTCAATGTGTCAAGAAACTGCCACAGTATAATTTTTTAAAGTTTCAAGCTGTCATTATCAACATATATACTTACTGCCTAACTTCCAAGATCAGATGGGATCTGGTGCCTTAGGGTATGGAATCTGGGATTTGTAGTTTGGGGGGACTAGACCTCTCTGTCAAGGAATTTTCAATGTATCATGAAACTGCCACAGTATAATTTTTTAAAGTTTCAAGCTGTCATTGTTAACATATTTAAAAGTCTTAAGAAACAAACAGTGTTTGTTTGCATGTCTGATGGTTTCTCATTCGCCTACTTTGCTTTCTCACAAAAGTAACTACACCATTACATGATTTCTTAATTTCTGTCTGAAATGTGCAAAAACATAGCTATTGGATGATTCAGAGCAAAGCCTTCAATCTGAGTAGACATAGGCAGCCAACTTGTGTATAATTTCTCAATTTTAATATTTTTTCGGTAAACAGGAATGGAATTTTTGACTTTCTTTGCCAGAAGAAGACAGGGTGGAAAATAAAACTAAAACCAAATAGGCCAATTTTTTGCTGAACTATATAATTGTTTTAAGTGTGCAGGTCAGTGTGGTAAGAATTTCCGTGTCACACATTCAGAATCTAAATCCAAGTTACTGTAAGCATGGTACTCAGGGAAAACCAAGGGTTATTATTTATTTCTTTTACTTCTACATTCCAACTCTTTTTAAAAAAATGATTACATTCATTAGTTAGTATCCTATCAGAATGGGTCTTTGAGTGCTGAACAAATCAAAAGGTTCATGAAACTGTAGGCTTATAGTCCCTAGTAGGTTCTGCCAGGGATTAAAGTATGCAATGAAGCTCCATCTCCCCAGAGAGGTAAGTGGGCAGAGGAGAGATCACTTTGTACCAATCTTCCTGTCGGAAGTCACTGCTGCATTCTCCACTTATGTGGGAAACAGAGGGAGGGGGGAGTTGGCACTCTATTGAGAATTTACTATGACCTTGACAAATTTACGGTTACAGTAGAGTCTTGATTATCCAACCTTCGCTCATCCAACACTCTGTATTATCCAACGCAGTCTGCCTCCTTCCCAAATCCACAACTGTTTCAATACATTGCGATGTTTTGGTGCTAAATTCGTAAATACAGTAATTACTACATAACATTACTGTATATTGAACTGCTTTTTCTAATTTGTTGTAAAACATAATGTTTTGGTGATTGATTTGTAAAATCATAACATAATTTGACATTTAACTGGCTTTTCCTTAATCCCTCCTTATTATCCAACATTTTTGTTTATCCAATGTTCAGCCGACCCTCTTATGTTGGATAAGTGAGACTCTACTGTATGTAGTTTAGTATGGAGAGATGGCACCACAGTCATATTCTCTGGAGAGGGACATTGTTGTAGCTGCAGTAGTGGTGTCACTAGGGGTTGTGTCACCCAGTGCATTAACTCATGACATCGTCCTAATGAACCTCCTCCCATACCAGCGCATATCACAATATTTTAGGTACTATGTCAGAAAATCTGACTGAATGAGCAACTATAAAAAGGTAGGGGTAACAAAAACAGTGCATGCTTGTAGAGCACACAGACAAAACCGTGGGACTCAAAGCATCATTGTAGTTGAATAATAATTAAAAATAGCTTTGACCAGAGTGCATGCACATTAGAAAATTTAAAAAAACAAATAAGCATGAAGTTTTAGCCTCATTAGGTATATTGATACCCATGAATGGTCCCAAGGGAATGTGGACAGGGTTCTATATGTGAACAGATTTCACTGCCTCGCTCTTTGCAATGCTAGATATTTGGAATGGGAAGGAAAATGTTCTTTAGACAGCAGCATTCTTACTGGGGGAAAGCATAACCTCCAACATTTCACAGACAAAAATGTAAACATGTCTGAAAAAGTGACATCAGAGTGCAAAATTAATATTAATGCAAAAGTTACTGATATTGAAGAGCAGTAGGGGGAAGTGACAAGATAGGGGAGGTGACAGCAGTTTGCTTTCCCCTGAGCCTATTGGGATAGGCAAGATTCTGCCTCCACCTCTATTTTCTTACCAGCTGCGTTAATTGAGAGCAAACTACTACTGAATGGTCTGAATCCAGTTTTCAACTGAGGAGAAAGGGAGAGGAGAAGAGAGAAAGGGGGCCATTTTGAAAGCCTTTTAAATAGGGTTTTCTTTTTAGAGAATTGGGAGAGTTGGAGAGTTTGTGCTACACACAATTTAGTTGTCCAACTTACATATTCATGGAAAGAGTTCTATTCATAACACTGAACAGAGCTGTTTAAATGTTAAATACCCAAGGTAAGCTACAGAGCATGCTTCACACTACAAGTGAAGAAAACCGCCCTTGTAGTGTTAACATTTGCCTTACATTTTTAAATATAAACACAATAAACTAAATAGTTTCTCCTGTACCTAAAGCCAGCCCCATTCATTGCCTAGAAATGCTGGGTGTCAGGGATGTGAGAGAAAAGAGAAATCAGATTGAGATAACAATAAAATCCAATTGCTACCCTCTGATCCAAGCTTGTCAATTTCTGTGAAGGCAAACTCTGAATGTCTCTTTTAGGAATGCCCAGAGCTCTTCTGATTCAGGTCTTATTATTCTGAAGTTGCAATTATGGGAAGATTTTTTTAAAGGCTGGCTTGGTTTCCTTGCCAGCATTGCTGTGCTGAAGCTAAGTGTGAGAAATGAGTGTTTGGCAAAGCCTTTGACAGCCCTGCCAACGTCAGCAGCATACCATCTTCTAACAGGCCAATGCCTGCAACCTAGTTACAGATTATGTCACCTTTGGCAAGAACTTCAAATTAACTCACCATTAACTGTCAAGGATCTGATGTCAAGGATCTTCCATCTGCAGAAATGGGCTACAATCCACAATAGTGCAATGCATTTCTTAGCCTCCAGTGTGCTGCAGAATTCTTTCTGGCCCCTGAGGGAAAGAAGAGCAGCCAGGCATAGCTCCACCATGACTTGTCCTTAGAGCTGGTGAGAGACCCCCTTCCTTTTGCATGTTTCAACTGCCATTGCTCTGGCCCATAAGGGAGATAAGAGCACCCAGGCACAACTCTGTCAAGCCTTGACCCAGCAGCTTGTGAGAGGCTCCCCCTCCATGTACCAATTCCCATTGTTCTGGCCTCTGAAGTAAAGAAAACAAGATAGGTACAGCTCTATCATGTCTTGGTCTATGTTCCTATTGCCATTACTTTGGACCCTGAAGGAGAGAAGAGCAGCCAAATACAGCTCCAATAGATTTGGAGAATGAGCTAGTGAGAAGTACTTCATGTTCTAACTCAGTGGTTCTCAACCTGGGGTCTCCAGATGTTTTTGGCCTACAATTCCCAGAAATCCCAGCCAGTTTACCAGTTGTTAGGATTTCTGGGAGTTGAAGGCTAAAACATCTGGGGACCCCAGGTTGAGAACCACTGTTCTAGCTGGTTTGAGTCCCCTTTGGGGAGATAAAGTAGGGCATAAATAATAATAATAGTCTCTGAGGATAAGAGCAGCCAGACACAGTCCATCATGCATCATCTCAAGAGCCAGTGCGAGGCCCCTCACCATCTTCCAATTGCCATTGCTCTGGCTCCTGAGGGAGGGAAGAACAGCCAGGAGCTGCTCCATTCTAATTTGGTCCAAAGACTGAGAAACAATCCCTCCATGCTTGAATTGCCATTGTTCTGGTCTCTGGCAGAAAGAAGAACATCCAGAGAGAGACCCATCATGCCTTGGCCAATGGCCCAGTGGCAAGCACTCCTTCCCAGTTCTAACTGCCATTGCTGTGGCCCCAGAGGGAGAGAAGAGCAGACAGCCACAACTCCATTATGCCCTGGCGTGAGGGCTACTGAGTAGCACTCCGTCTATGCTTGAACCGCCATTGCTCTGACATTTTGAGAAGAGTTGCCAAACACAGCTCCAACATGACGTGGCTCAAGGACTAGGGAGATGCACTTCTTTCATGTCTGAACTTGCATTGCTCTGGCCTCTGAGGGAGAGAAGAGCAGCCAGTATCCTCATATCATTCTCTTTTTCTTGTGTATTCTGTCTTATGTAGACTGTAAACCTGAGGCAGGAAACTGTCAAAGTACCAGTAATAATTTGTAAGCCACTCTGATATAGCCTGATTGTCTGAAGTGCAGGGTATGAAAATAACCAACATTTGTGAGTTTTTTTCCTGTCAAGGAATAGTTCAGCATTCCCATTGATCCAGTGGTTCTTGACCTGTGGGTCCCCAGATGTTTTGGCCTACAACTCCCAGCAATCCCAGCCAGTTTACTAGCTGTTAGGATTTCTGGGAATTGAAGGCCAAAACATCTGGGGACCCACAGGCTGAGAACCACTGCATTAATCTATCCTGTGTTTCCTACATTAACTGTTGAATGCTGGCAAGAAACAAAAGCAGGGTTAGATTAATAATGTCTGTCCCCCTTTGCTGGTAAACACAGTTTGTGAAAAAAGCATTATATGCAAAAATGGGTTTTTTAAAGTGGCATATGGTGACTTTTCTTTGTCTCAGGAGAGTTTGAAAAAGATTTTTGTTTTTCCTTTTTGGTTTACAGTGTGGTTGGTCTGGGGGATTCTGGGAATTATAGTAAAAGAAGTACCATCTCCCAGCATTGTGTCTTTGCATATATGAAATGTGTTGAAATACTGAAATTTCTAACCTCTTCTGGATTTCCCCTAGTTCAGCTGCAATCCTTGTAGTTGCTGGGAATGAAAGTTTTTTTTTTTTACCAAAAGCAATAGATAGTTACTAACAGGCCGTGGTGTTATATTTTGGGAGGGTTTAATCTTAAATGATCAATTTAGACCTATTTGCTTTGCAAAAGACCAGCTCCCAGGGGAGATGAAAACTGCTAGCTGTAACTGAATGAAATGAATAAGCAAATCTTGCCTGCAATTCTGGATGCTCCATGGAGATGGAGATACGTATATGGAGTGTCATGATGAATGTGTGTATGGATGTGCCTTCACGTATATCTTGACACGACCTGGTATTTTATTGTAGTTTTTGTTTGCCTTCAAGTAGTTCCTGACTTATAGCAACCATAAAGTGAACTGACCATGTGGTTTTCTTGGAAAGATTTACTGAGATATGATTTGCCTATGCCTTTCTGTGAGGGTGAGCAGTGTGACTTGCCCAACGTCACTCAGTGGGTTTCATGGCCAAGTAGGGATTCAAACTCTGGTCTCCAAAGCTCAAATCACTAGAAAACACTGGACCGACTTCACTTTAAAATGTATCACTACATTTGCTGAATTCTCATATGACTGCATCACATTTACATTTGGAAATGTCTTATGACGCTTCTACTCCAGCTGGAGGATGGATGGGCTGGTTGCCCATCACATGATGTAAGGGAACGTCCTGTGGATGTCCCTCCAACTGGAGGGAAAGCGTCATATTTATTTATTTGTTTATTAATTTATTTACAGTATTTATATTCTGCCTTTCTCACCCTGTAGGGAGGATTACAAATCCCCCCTGTAATCAGGGAGGATTACAATGCACATATACATGGCAAGCATTCAGTGCCATTTAGACATACAACATATATAGATAGACACAGAGGCAATTTAACATTCCAGCTTTTCCGGTTTTGTGAGGGTATGCTTGGTTCTAGCCACGGGGGAGCTGCCGCTTCACCGTCTACTTGTGACACCGGGTCCTTTGATTGAGTACTTCCTCATTTTTCTGCACACTGCTGGAAATGTTATGGCATCATAAATTAGTTAAATTAGCCTCCCCACATAAAACGGTACCTAAATTTCCTACTTGACAGATGCAACTGTCTTTCAGGCTGCAAAGGTCGACAGCAAGCTAGACTACCAATGGTTGGGAGCTTACTCTGAACCGGGCTAGCTTCAAACTCATGACCTCTTGGTTAGTAGTGATTTAATGCAGCTGGCTACTAACTAGCTGGCTACTAGCTAGCTGCTCGGTCGTATGACGCTTCCCTCAAAACACGGGAGGCTTCCCGTATATGATTGGGAAAGTGTAACTGAGAGGTGGCTAATATGAAGTCAAGTCTGGCTAATATGAAGTCACATGATGTTGTGTGATTTCTAGCATGGGTCTCCATCCCCCAGATGGGGCTAGAGTGTCTTAGGACACTGATTTCACCCTGTCTAATGAGGTCACTTGTCTCCCTCATAGTGTTGTTGGAATAATGAGATGAGCATACAATATACCATCTTGAACTCTTTGAAAGAATAGTTGGGACAAAGAAAAGAAAAAGAAATTGCCATTATGGAAAGAATTCTAATCCCTTTCTGGCTATATCTCATATGCCACAAAGCTATAAACAGCTCATTTTTAGTTTGTGGTTGTACTGAAAGATGAGCTATAAGGGTTTCAGAGAAGCCAAATACCCCACACTCCCAAGTCTGTTTTTCTGACGTCTCAACAATTAAGAATTTCATACCACTTTGGGATGTAAACTGATGTGTTGGTGAAATATACTTTAATCTGATTCCTGCTTTTCCCATGCTATTTTGATCTTTTTTGTTTGACTTTTAAATTTAGGACATGTTTTTCTTTCATGCATTTTGTGTTTCTATAATGATTTTGTGGCTTAATGTAGTTGCATTCATGAAGTGCTGGGAGCTGATGGGGAGCCAGTGTAGTGTAGTGCAGTGGTTTGAGCATTGGACTAAGGATGCATCTACATTTGAGGCTATGGAATCACGGGAGTTGTAGTTTGATGAGACACCAGCAATCTTTGGTAGAGAAGGCTAAAGATTATAAAACTACAACTCTTAGTATTCCATACCATGGCAGTTAAAATGGTGTCAAATTGCATTAATTCTACAGTGTAGATACACCCTAAGATTAGTTCACCATAAGGCTCACAACAACAACAGTGCTACAACAACCCTTCAGTTTCATGATATTCTCATTTCTGTATGGGGATTCAGTGCCTTGAAATCTATTCACTTTTCATGCAAACAGTGAAAAGCACATCCAGCATATTCATTTCCTTCTCGTTTAATAGTGTTTCCCCCTCTTTTCCCCAATAGTTGGTGAAATAAAGGCTCTCATACAAACACTTAAAAGAAACAGACAAACAGACCGTGGAGGAAAGTGACTAATTTGGCAACACAGAATAAACAAGATGAAGAAATAAAGAGACTATTCACTCCACTCTCTTTCATGTATGGCATGAACATATTTATTATCTGGAAATTGCCAGATACCCTTGATGTGTAATTTGTGTTTTTTAAAATAAAGCTGAAGACTGATAATTTCTGCATAGAGAAATCCTTAACATAATTACCCTGGAGTGGGCTCGATTGCTTTGCCAAGAGGTTTGAGAGAAAGGAACTGAAGGCTGTCGTCTCTGGATTGCTTCTGTCTGACATTTTGGCTTTAAAGATAGTTATAGCCGAGATAAGTTCCTTCTTGAGTTTAGCTCCTGGGGTAGCCAACTTGTTAATTTCCACTGTGTTCTTTCATGTGATGCCAAACAATGCATAGAATGGCATAACATTTACCAAGGGCAACTTGAAAAATTTACAAAAAGATGAGAAAGCTTTTGGGCTCTCCAGGATGCTTCATTGGGCAGAATGTAGAACAATATGGGGAATATAAAAGCTTTGTCATGGAGTTCCATCCCACAGAATCTGTGGTTTGGAAAACAAATGCTTTTGTAGTACATTGTAGTACATTAATGCCATCTCCCACAACTGATGGCTCCCAGGTTTTGTTTTTTTTACTCATTTGTTACACCTGGTGATTTTTATTTTCATTGAAGTATATACTTGGAGGTATTCCTTGTATGGCTGTGAATGCTGGACCAGGAAGAAAACTGGAAGGAAAAAAAGTCAGCTCATTTGAAGTAGAGTTCTACTATGAACCACTAAAAAGACAAATGGGACTGAAAGACCATCTACACTGCAGAATTATAGTTGTTTGGCACAACTTTAACTGCCAAGGTTTGATCTTATAAAGTTATAGTAGTTCAATACCACTTCAACTGCCAATGCTTAATCCTATGTAATCCTGGGATTTGCACTTTGTTGTGGCACCAGAGCTTTCTGACATAGAAGGGTAAATCTCTCACAAAACTACAAATCTCAGAATTCCATAGCATTGAGCTGTGGCAGTTAGTGCGATGTCAATCTGCTATAATTCTGCTCTGTAGACTGTCCTAGACTTAATCATGCCTGAATTCTTACTAGAAGCCATGATGATTAAGCCTTGGAGATATACATTGGACATATGATGGGAAAGCATGGCTCACTAGAACAGACAACGTGGCTTGGTAAAATGAAAGGCACTGAGCCTAAATACCATAAAGCCGTGTTTCTCAACCTTCCTAATGCCGCAACCCCTTAATACAGTTCCTTGTGTTGTGATGACCCCCAACCATAACATTATTTTTGTTGCTACTTCATAACTCTCATTTTGCTACTGTTATAAATTGTAATGTAAATATCTGATAGGCAGGATGGATTTTCATTCGCTGGACCAAATTTGGCAAAAATCCCCAATATGCCCAAATTTGAATACTGGTGATTGATTTTGTCATTTGGGAGTTGTAGTTGCTGGTATTTATAGTTCACCTACAATCAAAGAGCATTCTGAACTCCACCAACGATAAATTTGAACAAAACTTGGCACACAGAACTCCCATGACCAACAGAAAATACTGGAAGTGTTTGGTGGGCATTGACCTTGAGTTTGGGAGTTATAGTTCCCATCCAGAGAGCACTGTGGACTCAATAAATGATGGCTCTAGACCAAACTTGGCTCAATATGCCCAAATGTGAACACTGGTGGGGTTTGGAGGAAATAGACCTTGACATTTGGAAGTTGTAGTTGTTGGGATTTATAGTTCACCTACAACCAAAGAGCATTCTGAACCCCACCAGCTATAGACTTGGGCAAACTTCCCACACAGTACCCTCATGACCAACAGAAAATACTGTGGTTTCTGATGGCCTTTGGTGACCCCTCTAACACCCCCTCACAACCCACCCAGGGGTCCCGACCCCCAGCTTGAGAAACGCTGCCATAAAGGCACCAGATTCTCCCTGATATTGGAAGCTATGCAGGGTCACAGAATCATAGAAAGATAGAGTTGGAAGAGACCATATGGGCCATCTATTCCAACCCCCTGCCATGCAGGAAAAGCACAATCAAAGCACCCCTGACAGATGGCCACCCAGCCTCTGTTTAAAAGCCTCCAAGGAAGGAGCTTCCACCACACTCTGAGGCAGAGAGTTCTATTGCTGAAAAGCTCTTACAGTCAGGAAGTTCTTCTGAATGTTCATGTTGAATCTCCTTTCCTGTAATTTGAACCAATACCTCTGGACTCTATCTGAATATGGAAAAAATACTTTCAGATCTGCTACTGCCTGAATATGCGGGCAGCATGAAATTCTAGGAATTGGTATCCAAAAACGTAACTTCTCCAAGTTCTACCACCTGAATGCATGAAACAAAGTTTGAGTACATTGAACTATCAGAAAGCAAAACTGTCACTCTCTTTGCCATCCATATGGACAGTTTTGGATTTTGGAATATTTCAGATGTCCAAATAAGGGATATTCAACTTTGTACCACAAAAAAGGAAAGAAAACAAGAGGAATGTCTTCTCTGACACTTTCTCTCTTTCTTATTCTACTTTTAATCCCATCTGCAATTCCCCATTTTTGAGGGCACCTACCTTTGACAAGCCATAGTTGTCAAAAGTCCCTGAATATTCACACACTGCCTTGTTTAGAAAGCAATAAATCAGATGGGAAGAGACACAAACACCCACCTGAGGTAAGTTCATTACTCTGGAGTTTTTAGTGAGCACTGAAATCATTAACAATGTTGTCTTGAGGAAGGAGATCGTAATTGAGCTTCAAAGCTAACAGCTCCCCCATAAAGCTGAATGGAGCTTGTTTACACTTCTTAGCACCATTGTTTTTAAGCTTGGGATTTATGAAGGGTTTAAAATAAAGACAATGGCACATCTGTCGACACTCTCTTTCCAGAAGACCAGATGGGCTGGAAAATCAGCACCTTAAAAGAAAAGTTTGATATTGAAGAATCCTGTTGTAACCAAAGGGCATATGATCCGCTTCCCATCCTAGTCTTCAGATGGTAGAATTTGGAACCAATGTGTAGTATTATATATATATACACACACACTAGTAGTAGGGTAGTATGTGAATAAAAAGATAAATGTGTTGGGTAAAATTTTTTATTCCATTGAAATACTGGGAAAGTGAAACAGGAAGTGGGTGCTTTCGTAGCTGGATTGGTTCCATCTCGGTTAATGGAGATGGGAAGGTAAGTGAAAGAAAACTCAAATGGTAAGTCATTTAAGGCACAAAAGGACCTGTTAACTCTGAGCAGGCACAAAAATGCTAAGAAGGTTCCAAGAATGGTGGAGCTTGATAAAGCCACCAAACAATAAAGAGCACCCCCTTGTGGTTCTGCTCTGCAGGTAGCTTTTGCATGATTAAGCCATAGCCTTTTGGAGACTTTGGAAAAGTTACTTTTTTGGACTACAACTCCCAGGCTCACCCAGCTGATTCAGATTTTTTTTCTTTTTTGGGGGATCAGGAGCAACTTGAGAAATTGCAAGTCACTTATGGTGTGAGAGAATTGGCCGTCTGCAAGGACGTTGCCCAGGGGATGCCCGGATGTTTTGATGTTTTACCATCCTTGTGGGAGGCTTCTCTCATGGGGAGCCGGAGTTGACAAAAGGAACTCATCCGCACTCTCCCCAGATTCAAATCTCTGACCTGTTGGTCTTCAGTCCTGCTGGCACAAGGGTTTAACCCACTGCGCCACTGGGGGTTCCAGTTGGTTCAGATGGTAGAAAAGTAGGTTGTGGTAGCTATCTTTTCAAAAAGTCACTTTTCTGAGGTCTTTCAATTTATCTAGAGCCAGCAGTTTTCGTTCAAGGGCAATGGTTGGCTCTCTTAATGTCAGCACAACTGTCTGAAAACTGGAGACACATCATTGATCCATTGGTCTGCTGGGACTGCTCACGTGATGCTAAAAGCTGCCACACAGCTGATTTAAAACAGACATCATCACTCTGGTACTCATAATATGAAACTTGGGTTTTCATGACCACATTTTCCCAGGCTCTCCTTTCAGTCACCTGCTTTTCATGTCACATTATGCCCCACTCATAAGAACCACAGTTTGATCATTTCTTTGGTACAAAAGGAATAAAGGGATCCTCTCCAACTCTAGGAACAGGAATGTCATTCATAGAAGTGGAAAATGCACTTTTAAAATCATCGAGATGCAAATTGGTTTAAAATTGTTCCATGGAATCCTGGAGATGTAGCCCTGAATGGGAGCCATTGGAAATCTGTAATAAAGTTCTCAGTACAGCCTTCAAACAACCATCTCCATCATTCATTGGGGAACACTGTGACAATTAACACAATATAAAGATGCCCAGTGTTTGTATACAACTTCAGGGACTTTTGGTAGGATTAGTTTTTCAAATCTGGATTATTACAATATAAAATGATCTTGTGTCATATTTTGTACCCAAGAGAATACGAATGTTCATTTTCTGATTATTTTCAGAGGCGAAATAGTTATATTTTCAGGGTAAAACTTCCAGAATGCCCAAGCTTTGCCTTGCACTTATTAATATATGAATGTATAAATCAGTGGATGTACCATACATTTTCTGAATAGAATGGGTAAACTATTTTAAGTATCTGTTTATTTTGGTCTTCAAAAAGTACAAATAATGATCTATTCACTCACTAGAGAGGTTTACTTAGTTGTTTGTTTTATTTATACTTCACCCCCTGGTGGTACATCAGGTTTAATCAGTGAGCTGCTGAACTTGCTGACCAAAAGGTTGGTGGTTCAAATCCGGGGAACGGGGTGAGCTCCCGCTGTTAGTCCCAGCTTCTGCTAACCTAACAGATAGAAAACATGCAAATGTGAGTAGAACAATAGGTACCATTTCTACAGGAAGGTAACAGCACTCCATGCAGTCATGCTGGTCACATGACCTTAGAGGTACCTACGGACAACACCGGCTCTTTGGCTTAGTAATGGAGATGAGCACCAACCCCCAGAGTTGGACATGACGAGACTTAATGTCTGGGGAAATTTTTATCTTTATCTTTCCATCAGAGTGGAACCCAACGTGTATTCAAATAATTTCAAACAAAAATGCAATCAAAATTTTATTTTACAATTGCAAAACAAACAAACAGTCCCCACAACTTGCAATTGAAACAATTCAATTCAAAAAGTCTCTGGATATATTTTTTTAAAAACTGAGCTTTCCAAACATTTCATGTTGGTGACACCTTTTTTAGACATGCATCATTTCATGACACAGTAATTCAGTTTTACTAGCAAACTGGAAATTAAACCAATCCCTTAAAAGAGATACAAACACACAGATAAATTGTAATGACAATATATATAAGGACACCAGATATCATATGAAAATCTTTAATTTATATTTTTAAAAATACATGATTTATGGCTTATCTCAGATTGACTCAGAGGTTTGTCATTATGTTTGCGCGCCACACACAAACACACAAATGTGTCATAACACCCAGTTTGGAAATCTCCGGTTTGGAACACAATTATGAAAACATAATTAAAAAGATCAAAGCACACAGCACACTCCTTTCAAACACTATTTGGAACATGGTTTCTGAATGAAAGATCTGTCTGAATCTATCTATCTATCTATCTATCTATCTATCTATCTATCTATCTATCTATCATCTATCTCTGGTTGGTAGCAAAAAGAGGGCAGAGGAGACTTCCATGGAAACTTCAATGGAAGAGAGAAAGGGTTCTCCCTCTGTGCTCACCATGGATGATGGGACTGAGAGGAAGTTCTCCTGCGAAGATCTTAAAACTCATGCCAACTAGTATGGTATGGTTTGTTAAATAGTCTGGATCCAAGACAGGTAGGACTTTAAAGGCCGTAACCAGACTTAGTTTTTTTTAATGGACTTACATCTGAAGATATTAGAATTGTGCAATTGCATAACATCTGTATCCAGTAGAGGCCTGCTGTTACATTACCAATTATGTGTGGCGCGCAAACATAATGACAAACCTCTGAGTCAATCTGAGATAAGCCATAAATAAGTATCAGAGAGCCCTATGTGCATTCTGGCACAATGTACCTTTGTGCTGATGTGCATCAATATGCTTTTATGAGCATTGGTGTCTGATGCATATTGTGTACAGATGTGCAGTGTGCAGAGACGGGCATTGCACAATGACCACTAATGCTCATCACAAAGTTATGTGCATTGCACATCAATGCACATCAATGCTGTTGAGCATTGAATGCTCTTGTGGGTGTTCTGTAATGCATCTTTGCAACTCAGTAAATGTCTTTCTTTGCATCAATGCTATGTAAAATTTCATAACTTTTGAGTAAACCTTCCTGTATTTTTACAAAGAGGACTAAGCTTGCTTTATTTATCCTCTTAAGCAGGGGTCCTCAAACTAAGGCCCGGGGGCTGGATACGGCCCTCCAAGATCATTTACCCGGTCCTCGCTCAGGGTCAACCTAAGTCTGAAACAACTTGAAAGAATACAACAACAACAACCCTATATCATCAGCTAAAAGCAGGTCTACATTTCCAATTGAAATACTAATAAGTTTGTATTTGTTAAAATTGTTCTTCATTTTAATTACAACTAAAATAGATGCCATAAACATTAAAACACAATTAAACTAACAATGGAATTAAAAGCATTTCAGAACATACTTATTAAGAATGATAACAACAGAGGTAATGCAACTTATTATTAAAGGTCCTTTCCCCATGCAATCCAACTGAAACACTCAAGCCTTCATCTATTGATAAAATGGTATCAAGGAATGTGCTACTCAACTCTCCAGAGCATGGGCACAACCACTGAGAAGGCCCTCTCCTGTTTTCCCACCAGATGGACCTTGAGGGTGATGGGATAGAAAAAAGGGTCTCCTGAGAAGATCTTAAAACTCGAGCAGGTTCATATGCGGAGATACAGTTTTGTCAGATAGCATGGGTATATGCCATATAGGAATGTATAGGTCATCATCCAGACTTTGAATTGTGCCTGGAAATTGCTTAGTAGGTAGTAGAAATGTGGCCAAATGGGACTTGTATGATGTCTGTAACCTGCAACAGTTAACATAACTGGGGATTATGGCACCATATGTTACCAACAGGATTCAAATCAATCCCTCCCCTTACTTTCCTGCCCCAGGTTATATTGCATCTTTATGAAATCTGGATACACAAGAAAGCCACTATGGCAAAGTGGATCTCTGAAAACTGTTGAGTGTGCTACAGGGATTTCTCACAAGCTCTGTGTCTGGCTCAAAGTGCCATGTAGCCTCAGCTGGTGAACAAAACCTGCACCTTTCAAATGAGGTCTGTAAGGTTTTGCTTATTTTCCCCCCATCATGTTTTGAAAGCCTTGACTTGAACAGGACCAGAGAGTTGCAAGTTTTAAATGAAATACAGCTTTCAGTCTCTCTTCTGTTTGTTCAAATAACACATTTGCCTCTAACGCTGGCCTCAAGTGTTCTTTCAGCACACCATGCAAGCTCCATTACATTTTAATTGCCTTTTTCCACGATGCATAATGAATATACTCGTTTTTGAGGTGATGTTTTTAAAAACAGGCTCTATTTTTTTTAAACCCAGAGCTTTAAATATAAATATTTGGCTTGGGTTTAGTCTCGGGATGTATCTTATTCCATACAGTGGAGATATGCTGACATTACAAATAGGTTTTTTCCCTTCCGTCTGTTATAACCGGTGGACAGGAATCCCTTTTGGAAATGATCTCCTCCCACTTTAAAGAACACATAGACATACCCACCTACTGTCCTGATTTGCAACCCCATCAGATGGGGGAAGAATTGACAGCATGCCCCACTTTGCCACCCCTTTAAGCATGGAGCCTGCTGGCTCCAATTACATGACACAGAGCTACTTCCATCGGGGGTCTGTGCTTAAAGGGGTGGCAAAGTGGAACATGCTGAGGTGGTGGCAACATGGGAGGCTTCCCATGTTCTACTAGGAACAATGTGGGGAAGCTAGACAGTCAATGGCTGATGTGGGGTGTGTGGTGGGTGATGTGGGGTGTGTGGTTACAGCTTTCCCACAACCCCTGATGGCAGTTGCCAGATTCACTATGATGTGTGGCAATTCCGGCAGCCAGTGTAAAAAGGTCCTTGGTGGGATAGTCTAAATTAATCCTCTTTTCATTCCTCTTTTCCATCTGCTTTTAAAATATCTCAGTTTCTCCCCTTACTTCAGTTGCTGCCAACTGAGTTCAAAATACAAACATAATTAATAGAATCATAGAATCATAGTTGGAAGAGACAACAAAGGCCATCCAGTCCAACCCTGTTATGCCATGCAAGAACACACAATCAAAACCCTCCCAACAAATCACCATTCAGCCTGTTCAAAAACTGTAAAACTCCGCCACACTCAGAGGCAGCATATTTCACTGTTGAAAAGCTCTTACTATCAGGAAGTTTTTCCTAATATTTAGATAGAAAGGAAGTTTGAATCTATTGCTCCATTTCTCTGGAGCAGAAGAAAACAAGCTTGTTCCATCACAAATATAACATTCTTTTAACTATTTGAGCAGGTTTATCAAAACCCCTTTTTATCTTCTCTTCTCAACAGTAAACAATACATACCCACTTCTCTAAGCTACTTCTTATAGGGCTTGGCTTTCAGACCTTTATTCACATGGTCACATTCTCTCAGCCTCAGAGGAAAGCAATGACAACCCACGTCTGATCAAATCTTGCAAAGAAAACCCTGTGATAGCATCATCTTAGGGTCACCATATGTGAGAAATGAAGGCAAACAACAATAGCAAATTCTTAACTATGCTTGTGATGTAGGATTGTATGCAGTCCTGAGGGCACAATAGAGATCAATCAGTTAATCAATCAATCATCCTATCATCAACAAGGCTAAAGAACATTTTGAAGTTAGACATCGTATCTGAAAGCCTTGCATCTAAATTCAAACCCCAGTTTCCTGGCTAAACAGAACAAAAGGCAGCCTTCCATATGTTACTGTATCATAACTCCCATCAGCTTTAGTCATGATGTCCAATGATGAATACAGTAGTTGTAGTCCAGTATCTGGAGGACCATATAAAATGACATGGCAGGCCGGATTTGGCCTGTGGGTCTTGAGTTTGACACATGTGCAGTGAGAGAAACCCTCTGATCAAGTAGGGCACTTATCATTCAACACAGTTAGATTTAGTACCCCTCATTCCTTCCTCCATTGATGCACCTACTTTTTCTAGCATTTGTGAAAGTAGTTTTAAACATTGTATCCTCTTTAGTCTGCTCAACTTGACCTCTGAATATTAGTTATTTTTCATAGTATCCTTTATTTTGTTTTGTAAGCTGTCTTGGGAACCGAAACCTAGAGGCAGGACACACAAACTGATTTTGTTGACTCAGTTTCTTCCCTGTGCTTTGTTATGTTTGTATTCAAATGGAAATGATAGTGTTTCATCAGATCTAGCCCTAGGCTTTGATAAATAAAAATAAATAAACAATTCATTAGAATAAATAACTTATCCCATTGGTTAAGAATGAAATATATCTCAGAGATGTTACAGGTTACCATCTTCCAAAACAGTTATTATATAAGTATTTATGAATCTTGTATTTCACTTTCCTGGTGCTTATATAGTCAGCCTTCAGTATTCGGTTTCCACTATCCATGGCTCAGAAGTTTTTTAAAAATCTAAAAAACCCAAATCTTGATTTTGCTATTTTATATAAGGGACACCATTTTACCATAGTATATAATGGGATTTGAGTGTACATGGATTTTGGTATTGACAGGGATCCCAGAACTAAACCCCAAGGGATACCAAAAACCCATTGTACACACCATTCAAATATCTTGTTATTTTTGTTCAATACACTGAATGAGGGTTTTCCCCCTAGGATTCCTTCTGAATCATTTGCCTTTCCTCCTGGGGCCAACGTAAGTCAGGCTAAGCCCTTTCCCAAACATATTACAAACTTGTCTACACTGCGTTTTGAGTTTGGTCCATTCATTTCTTTCAAGCCAGGTCCCTTGAGCAAACTCTCCAGACTCTCTAGAAACCATGCATGCCACTAGTGACTATTGTCCAATCTGTGAAGTCAGCAATGTTGCAGCTGGTTGAGAGAAAAAAGAAAAGAAAAAGGCTACCGAGGGCAAAACCGGGTAATCGAGGCAAATAGAGGCCAATTCTTTTACAAGCAGAATTTGCTCGCTTCACTGGCTTGTTATGACTTGAAGTGTCTGGTCATTAAACTGCACATCTGGCTCTTTTGATGCTTTGAAAGGGATCCTGATGGCAGCCCCATCAGCCTGGAAAAAATTACAACAAGAGGACATCAGCCCTGTATGATTTTTAGGACACTAACAGACCATGTAAGCAGTTTTAATATGTAAAAGACACAAGCCAAACGGGGACTTAGTGTGATATGGATATTCAATGTTGATCATCTTTCAATGACTGACTCAGAATACCAAGCCTTTCACCGTTGCTATATTGGAGATGTTTTGTGGGATCAAAGGTCCAGAGAAGATGCAAAACATTCAGCCCGACTATAATACTGCATGGATAAAAAGCCAATGAGAAGTTTGAAGAACTAATTGCAAGCCTGCCCTGGATGTTGTAAAGCAGTTTAGATCTACATTAGATTTAACTGGCTAACACTCATTGGCTGAGCCCCGTGGGCTCATATTTATTTTGAGGCTTGTGTTTTGGGATAAATGGCACATCAAAATGTTTGCATACTTTTATGATCAGAAGTTCCTGTTCCTGCAGCTGTACCTGCCCTAAAATATGCCTTCATGTTCTCACACAGGAGGTTGTTTCCTCCTTTCATCTCAGATCTGTTTACACAGAGCTGCTGTCCTGACATCTTTAACCTGAGACATCATAAAATACTCTTGCTGAGTTCCTAGAGTTTGGAAGTAAATAAAAATGTACACACAAAAAGGTTACTAGTAATTAATTCCTCTTCAAAATAACAAAGAGAGAACTACATTACAACCCTGTATCCTCCCACTATTTCATTTATCCACAAATGAGAAAATATATCTTATCTAGCCATTTCCTTGGTCTTTCAGCACAAGTGTATCTCCTGCAATTGTAAAGGACCCAAGTTGTTTACCATTTTGAATTTGGACTGGAAGCATATTGACAGCCAATGCCATATTTTCTATTGTATGATTTACCTATGATATTCTGGCCAACAATCTAGATGCTGTATTTTTTTTACTAGTAACAGCTTCTGAACCATCTTTAAAGGCAGCCCTGTGTAGAGAACTTTGCCACACTGTAATAGGAAACTTATCAGTACACGAACTACTGTGATAAAGTTATTTTTATCCAGAAAAGGTTGTTGCTGGCTGAGGAGCCAAAGTTGGCCTCAAGCACTCTAAGCTCCAATGACAGAGACAGATCTAAGAACATGAACTTGCTTCATTAGAGGAGGACAATTCCCTCCAATGTAGCCCAAATACTGAACCAGTGTATCTGTAATTTACTGATGTAACCTGAATTTTATTCCGCTCATTGCAGTAAATAGGCATTGGTCCCATGGCCACGCAGCTCCAGCAGACACTGACGATAAGGTCTTCTAGTTTCCAAAATATCTGTCATGCCCCATGGAGACCCTCACTGTTTGCTCCTAGTTAAACCCTTTTTAGTTAGAGGGATTAATATTTGATGTACTGTTTCTGGGGGGTCAATCTAAACAGCCTCTTTACATTTGAAGCGTCTGTCGAACTGTCCCATTAAGGAGTGGAGCCTCAGGCAAGGCACTTCTGGTTCTTGGAAGAGTCAGCCTTTTCCTGACTGGAAGGTAAAGGAAGAGGAAGGCTGGAAAATCTACAAAATAGCATGTCCAGTCAGAGATGTATTCAAGACTCTAGATATTGAGGCCATTTTAGAGACAGTTGAACACCATACAAGAAAGAAACAATAATAAGAAAAAAGATTCAAAAGCCTTAGTTCAGCCAGAACTGTGTCTATCTCTCAAAGACTTTACCTCTTCTCATAAAGACTTTGTAGTGAGACCCAGGAGGAGAGAAAGGCTAACATTCTTGTCAATTAATAAAATTCTTGTTTAGTTCAATTATATAGTTTCCAATCTCTTCCCTGCACAGCCAGTTCACCTTTCAAGTACTTAAGATAGTGTGGTGGCAGAACAACATCAACTGAGCAATTTCTTTGTCAAAGATATTCCTAATGTTCAATTAGAATCTTTTTTACTGGAATTTGAATCAATTAATTTGGGTCCTATCTTCTGGACTAGAAGAAAGCAAGCTTACTCCATTTCCCACATGTCAACCCCTTAGATCAGTGGTTCTTAACCTGGGGTCCCCAGATGTTTTTGGCCTACAACTCCCAGAAATCCTAACAGCTGGTAAAATAGCTGGGATTTCTGGGAGTTTTAGGCCAAAAACATTTGGGGACTCCAGGTTGAGAACCACTGCCTTAGATATTTCAAGCTGCTCTCCAGATTCAAACTTGCGACATTGCGGTAAGCAAGTTCAGCAGCTCAGCGGTTTAACCAATTGTTCCATCAGGGGCTCCTACAGACAAGGTAGGACCAAAATTATAACCACATTTTGATGTGGCCACTATCCTTCTGTGGACAAATTATAGAATAGCATTAGTTGTTTTTTGGTCATTGTATCCTACTGTCAACTCATGTTTGGCTTGTGCCTATTAAGACTCTAGATTCTTTTCACACATAACTGCTGTCAATCCAGATTTCAACCATCCTATATTTATGTATCTTATATTTTTCAATCAAATGTAGAAAATTACATCTATTTCAGGGTTCATGAACATAACTGTTATCTTGCTGGTGAAATTCTGGTTTTCCCGAAGACCCAGAAAGCATCAACTTGAAAGAGTTTGGTTTTCCAATGCAGTGTTCCCTTACTTATCGCAGATGTTATGTTCCAGGACCACACACGAAAAGTGAAAATCTGTGAAGTAGGGACACTATATATGTATATAGTGTTCTGAGGGTGAAGCAGAAGTGAGGAAAGATTTAAAGGCATTGCACACCTCTTTTTTTTTTTGCCAGTTATCTCTGTTTTGCTTTGCAATCTCTCTTGATTGGCTGCCTATCATCAAGAATAAGGCTCCATAGTCACCTACGGACCCACCCTGGAGGATTATCCTACTTGGACAATGAGGGATCGTCTAAGTAAGTAAGTAAGTAAGTAAGTAAGTAAGTAAGCAAGTAACTGCCTATCTTCTCAGGGAGAGGTTGAACCCCCCTTCCACACCCCATTGTTGCCAGGAAGTAGGATTAGAATGCTGCTCTGGGCAACTGCAACCATTCATAAACTGGGGGGCAAAAACTCGCAAAACAGCAAGTCCATGAAAAGCGAACTGTGAAGTAAATTAAAACTTGTGAGTCAGCTGCGCCCGTACCTTGGGAAGTCTGACTTGGCCACGGTAGTCCACGCTCTGGTTACATCCCGTATAGACTACTGCAACGCTCTCTACGTGGGGTTGCCTTTGAAGACTGCTCGGAAGCTTCAAATGGTCCAACAAGCGGCAGCCAGGATGCTAACAGGAGTGGCACTCAGGGAGCATGTTGTGGCAGCTCCACTGGCTGCCAATTTGCTACCAGGCACAATTCAAAGTGCTGGCTTTAGCCTTTAAAGCCCTAAACGGTTCTGGCCCGACCTATCTGTCCGAACGCATTTCCTCCTATGAACCAGTTAGGACATTAAGATCGTCTGGGGAGGCCCTGCTCTCGGTCTCGCTGGCTTCACAAGCACGCCTGGCGGGGACGAGAGACAGGGCCTTCTCAGTAGTGGCCCCCCAGCTGTGGAACGCCCTTCCTACAGACATTAGATTGGCCCCTTCCTTATTGGCATTCAGGAAGAGAGTGAAGACCTGGCTCTTCGAACAGGCTTTCGACTAAGCAGTACAATTGATTGATTACTGGAATATGGATTAATGGACAACGAGATTGGATGCTAATTCTATTGATGAGACGTGATGGATTGTTGTTTTCCTGTATTGTTGTATTGTTGTTCTGATGTTAATTAATTGATATTACTGTTTTAAATGATTAATGCTTTTGTACTGTGTTGTTGATACTGGTTGTTAACAGCTCTGAGTCGCCTGATGGCTGAGAAGAGCGGTATACAAGAGAAGTAAGTAAATAAATAAATAAGTAGCAAGGGAATAGAATCCATAGAATAGAATCCATATATTAAAACAACCCAAATGGCAAAAGTTGAAATCTTTGAGATCAGTGCATGGGTGCGTTGTCTGTCTTCAAGTTGTTTCCAACTTACGTTGATTCTAAGGTGTAGTCTATCACTGGATTGGGTTTGCTGTGAGTTTTCCAGGGCTGTATGGCCATGTTCCAGAAGCATTCTCTCCATTTGTTCAGAGGGTTTGCCTTCACTTTCTTCTGAGGCTGAGGGAATATGACTTGCACCAGATCATTCAGTGGCTTTCTACAGCCAAGCAGGGATTCAAATCCTGATCTCCGTCCTTGTCAAATGCTCAAACTACCACCCGATGCTGACTCTCTTTTTTGAGATCCTTATGGTACAAATTTAGTCAGGGTTAAAACTGACAAACAAACTTCAGGAAAAAAAAACTTCCTAAAGAATTTTCAATTTTGAACTGAAACATCAGTTTTAATCTGTGCCTTGGAGGCTAATATTTAGTGAAAATATTTTAATATATAGCAAAATATCTAATCAACATATTGGTGAAGGCTTTCATGTCCTGAATCACTGGGTTGCTGTGAGTTTTTCAGGCTGTATGGCCATGTTTCAGCAGCATTCTCTCCTAACGTTTTGCCTGAATCTGTGGCTGGCATCTTCATAGGTTCTGAATCTAATCAACAGTTTAGTAAAAGCATCTAACTGTGGCAAATACAACATATTTTGTTAAGATAATAAAAAGGTTCCAAATGTTTATGAAAGGTCCTTATACTAGATATTTTTTTAACAAGTTCCAATGAAGGTGTAATCCGTGGCTGAAAATGAAAGATAATTTATATCATTACTTTTTGCAGGGAAGCCCAAATTTATTCTTTTTTCTTTACATTTATGTTTATTTAACAATTGTGTCAGCCAAAACCCACAGAGAAAAGCCAAAGTACATAATATATTATACAAAACAGGATGTCAAAACCATGACATCATAAAAAGAGATAATATAACCAGAGTTTGCCTCCAAGGATAGTGACTATGATAAATGGCTATTGCATTTTCTATTTCTGTTACTGTCAATTCTGGCTTCCCATTTGCAGAAGAGGAAATATACAACCCGGCCAACCCCCTTCTCTCACTTTTTCTTGCTGTCTAGGATTTTGATCCCCGAGAGCTCTTATGCTTATTACTCTAGATGTGGATTAATTTAATCTGTCCAAGAGCCATATTATAGAAGGCTGTATCTAATGATACCTGTTTGCAGAAGACCTTGTGATCCCTGGCTGATCAGCTGCAATAAGGAGTTGGTTTTCTTACTTCCTGCAACTTTGTGAATTTCTCTAATCCCATGCATGTTCTGTCATGAACGTTTAAAAAATGGTGGCAGAGGCCGTGCTGTTATGGACTTCCGAAGCAGCCGAACAAGCTGAAGGCAAATGTCCAAAACAAGTCAGTTCACAATGAATTCAAGACTCTAGAGCCAACTGATTATCATCCAAGGATATTGAAAGAACTAGCAAAAGTAATCTTATAAATATTAGCAATCTGTGGATAATTCCTGGAGAACAGAAGTCCCAGCTGACCGAGAATGGCAAACATTTGCCATGTTTTCTCCATCTTCAAAAAGGGGAAAAGAGAACTTGACATCAATACCAGGAAAGATTCAGAGCCAACAATCAAACAGATGGTCTATGAGCACTTATAAAGAAATGCCATGATCACTAAAAATAATATGGATTTCTCAAAACCTAGTAAAATGTGGGCTAGATCATGTTACTGTTTGGTGGACTGAACATTGGTTAGCTGGTTGAAGCCAAAGGGTGCTTACCCATGGCACTTCTCTTCATCCCGGAGAGAAATGACTAGCGAGGTACCACAGAGTTCTGTCCTGGGCCCAGTATTATTCGACACATTTATCAATGGTTTGGATGATGAAATAGGGGGCATGTTTTTCAAATTTGCAGATAGCACCAAATTAGGAATGGTAGCTACCCAGAGGATATGATCAGAGTCCAAAAAGACTTTAATGGATTAGAGAGAGTAAGGACAAAAATAACAAAATGAATGACAACAGGGATAAATGTGAGGTATAACACTTAAGTGGGGGAAAAAAAAAAGAAATGAACACACTTGGCTTGAAATGTGACACCTGCCCTCACAACAATAGGACAACAATAGGAGACCCCAAGCTGAACATAAATCAGCAGTGTGATGCAGTCTCTAAAAAATCCAGTGTGATTCAAGGTTGCAGTATAGTGTCTGTCAATAGCACTGCTTATTATGCTTTCATAGAATCATAGAATCATAGAGTTGGAAGAGACCTCATGGGCCGTCCAGTCCAACCCCCTGCCAAGAAGCAGGAATATTGCATTCAAGGCACCCTGACAGATGGCCATCCAGCCTCTGTTTAAAAGCTTCCAAAGAAGGAGCCTCCACCACACTCCGGGGCAGAGAGTTCCACTGCTGAACGGATCTCACAATCAGGAAGTTCTTCCTAATGTTCTGATGGAATCTCCTTTCTTGTAGTTTGAAGCCATTGTTCCGTGTCCTAGTCTCCAGGGCAGCAGAAAAGAAGCTTGCTCCCTCATCCCTGTGACTTCCTCTCACATATTTATACATGGCTATAATGTATCCACCCATCCTTCTCTTCTTTAGGCTAAATATGCCCAGCTCTTTAAGCCGCTCTTCATAGGGCTTGTTCTCCAGACCTTTGATCATTTTAGTCGCCCTCCTCTGGACATATTCCAGTTTTTCAAGATCTCTCTTTGGTCTGATCCTATCTGGATCACTGTGTCCAATGCTGGGCACCACAACTGAAGAAGAATATTGACAAGCTGGACAATGTCCAGAGAAGAATGACCAAACCGATTAAAGGTATAGAAGCCAAGCTCTATGGGGAACTGCTTAGAGAGCTGGACACATTTAAGAGGTGGCATATTAAGGTTATTTAAATATTTGAAAGGATGTCATATTGAGGAGGGTGCAAGCTTGCTTTCTGCTGCTTCAGAGGCTGGGAGATGTAGCAATGTATTCACACTATAAGAAAAGAGATTCCACCTAAGTATTATGAAGAACTTCCTGTTGGCAGGAGCTGTTCAATATTGGAATACATTATTGCCTCAGGGTGTGGTGGAGTTTCCTTTTTTTGGAGGTTTTTAAGTAGAGGCTGGATGGTGATTTGTCAGGAGTGGTTTGTATATTCCTTCATGGCAGGGGGTTGGACTGGATGACACTTGAGGCCCTTTCCAACGCTATGATTCTATGCACAAACAAATGCAAACTCAGAATGTTATGAACACTTTGATGACTTTGTGTTTTTGCTCTGATGAGCTTTTGCATCTTGATTTTCCTTGTGTTCAATGTAGCCTAGAAACTGAACTCAATGAAACAGAATAATGTTTGCCTTCACTCTGACTCAGCAGTTTGGCATGATGGAACTGTAAACTGAAATTTCAGCCAATGTTTTGCATGACAGAAACCCAGTGATTGACACTGCTGCACTCTCAGTTTAATCAGTGCCATTTGCTTTTCAGTATACAGTGCGGAAGTCACTGATTACGAGTAATTGACTCCCTTTTGTAATAACTAAGATTTAACTACATTACCTTACAATTGCAACTCTATATGGGGAAACCCATTTTGTGATTCACAGGGACCACCGACAAGAACAAGGGATAGCTCCAATCCTTAGATTGTATGTGGATTTTTATGTGTTTGTCTTCAAAGCCAAATGGTAGTATTCCGGTAGTTTATTTAGTTTTTTTAAATATAACAAATTTAGCATTACCAATAAAGTAACAAGTTCATTTTTTTTAAAAAAAGCTAATTATTTTGAAAGAGCTTGGAACATTAACCATGATTTTTTAAAAGAGGGGCTGGGGAGGACGGTTGCCATTGCCTTCCCTTGACATTGAGAGAGTGTGACAGAATCATAGAGTCATAAATTTGGAAGAAATTACAAGGGCCATCCAGTCCAACCCTCTGTCATACATGCACCATCAAAGTCTTCCTTTCAAATGACAATCCGGCCTCTGTTTAAAAACCTTCAGAGAAGGAGACTCCACAACACTTTGAAGGTGAGTATTCAACTGTCAAAAAGATGTTACCATCAGGTACTTCCCCCACCTAATCTTTAGTTAGAATCGCGATTTGCCTGCAATTTGAACCAATTGCTCTGTATCCTAGGACCTCAACACATCAGCCTCCAGCTTTGTCCTAGGATACTTCCAGGGGGAAGCCAGAACAGAGCCTGCCAGAGCCCAATACATGATGCAGGGCTTCTTCTGGTGGGACTCCATCCTAGAGACCTGAGAACATGGGATGCTTCCTGTGTTCTCAATGCATAGAATGGGGATAGTACAGGGGACAGCCAGGGAGCGATACTTTCCCTCATGAGATGAGGAAGGGGGCGATGTTGGTGATTCGTAGTGCAGGACAATGGTTTTCTCTGCTGTCTGGATAAATTTATAACATATTTTAACTAAAATTTATAACATATTTTTAGAGCTTGGTTGGGTCTCAACCAAGCTCAGCCCCAGCCCAACCCCAAACATTCATGGGAGGATTAATCTGATCAACTCTCCTTTTGGGGTTCTGAGGCAACCTCTGGATCCAAGATTAGGCTACGACTCCCAACACAGTGTGTGTGTGTGTGTGAGAGAGAGAGAGAGAGAGGGAGAAATCATACATTTCTTTAATTAACAAAACAGACCCCGCTCTCTGCCAGGTCTGCTGGATGTCTCTTTCCTTTTTTCCTAACTTCTTCACTTTTGCAAAACTTTGCATAATCAAACTGCCAGCTCCAATATGTTACAATTCTGTTTCTATAACTGAGCTGCTGCTGTACCGTGGACCAGTGCAAGATCAATTAGGCCCATGACTTATATTTTCTGATGACTTTGGATTATGTGGTTATCTTGAGAAGTTACACAGATACTTCCAGTGGACTCCCTGCTGAGAGATTGATTGCCAGCACCCTCCTGATCCAGGACTCATCAAGGACTTTGTTTGCCCACTTTCTGGATCCTATGCCTCACTCATTGTGTAGAGATTATTCCATTAGTGCTAAATACCCATTCTTTCCAGTCTGGACAATGGGGCACAACAACAAACCTTTAACTTTGAACCCCACCAATACTATCTGTTCTTTCTCTCCACCCTGGGCTGTGATGTCAGGAGGAAGTCTCAGCCAACGAGAAGGCGGATCATAGGAGACATGTCTCCTACCAACTAGGGGAGGAAATGGAAAAATTAAATAACTGCCAAATTTGATAAAATTTGCTACACTTTTCTGTATGAGTTATCAGTTCTTTTGTCAATTATGATGTTCTGCCATTCATCTGGCCAGGTGAATAAACCTCTGATATTGCCTTCAAATGTGGCCATGTTTTTCCTGGCTTACAAAGTAGTATGGGTGCAAGTAATGGACCTACACTGCCCCCTGGTGGCAGACAGCAGATTTTGGTAACGTGTGTTTTATGGCTGTACAAGGATTGAACATTGGTTTCCAGAGTCACAGTCCATGGCTTAAACCACTACACCATACTGGCTCCTACCACAATTAATGCCAGCACCAAAAAGTTATTGTGTTGTGATTCTAACAACCATGATTACTATGGATTATAGAACCATGAACTGGGCCTAGAAATAAATGAGAAGGCAGCCTGGCTTTGACAAGTGCAATGTAATGTGATGAGAAAAGGAGCCACTAGAGATTAATCTGCAACTTTTATCCCCACTGCATTTTCTATGTCAGCAAGACATTATGCTCATCATGTACTGTTTATATAGTGTATTTACATAGCAAGCCTATGCTTGTCTGCTCAGTGGAAAGGCCTGCTGAACTCAGTACAGCTTGCTCATAGTACATGCTGGGTATAGGACTACAAATTTTAAAAGTCTGAAGTCCTTCATGCATTTTAACTATGATGTGTTTTTAATTGTGCTGAGTTTTTATGATTGCATATGGTATTGAATATTTGCTTTTGTACTTGGAAGCTGCCCTGAGTCTTTTGGGGAGAGAGGGCAGGTTTGAAACAAATCATCATCATCATCATCATCATCATCATCATCATCATCATCATCATTTCTTCCAGTGATATTAACAACCATGTATAGTAGAGGTAGGAGGATATATAATGATTAACAGTGATCCCAGACCAAGTGCTTCTAAGTAAGGTCTTGGAAGAGGAAAGTCTTGAAATTTCCCAGCTCTGGTACAGAGTTAAGCAAGTGTCTTTAGGAATGGAGAAGAGATTTGCTACAGGATAGACAAGTCACAGTATCTCAGTTTTAGAGGAATGCAATGACAAACCCTTTCTTGCTAGGAAAATCCTGTGATAGAATCACCTTAGAGCCACCTTATGACTTGAAGGCACACAACAATAATAATGTTTATCTATCTTTCATCTGGAATTGGCAAAAGCCAACAGAAGATGTTTTCAAAAAGAGGACTCTCTTGTGTAAGGTAGGACACATAATTACCTGAGGCTACAGTAGGAAAGACAAGTTTTAGCAGGAAAGTCAACAGGTGGTACATCCCAGGAGTGATTGAATTGTGAGATAACTGAAAGATTTCAAAACCAAAATAGAATTGCATTTCTAGTACTGAATTTGAACTTTCTTCACAATCATGAGATCAGGAAACTGCTGTCAGTTTTGAATTGCCATGATTTGTCTATCTTTAGCATAACCAGGGATTATTTTTATTTCATTTCATTATATGGGTCATTATAGACCCACATATAATGCACTTTGACTTCATTAAGCTTCATTATGTGGCTCTACGCTGATCATATAATGCAGTTCCAGACTACATTATATAGCAGTAAAGATCCAGCCTGTGATTGATGTCCACCATTTAAAATCCCCACAAGGCTGGTAACTGGGTCCCATCAACAGTGGTCAAATTAAAATGGTAGGTACCAGCTATAACAGTGAGGCCCTTTGCAATTGCCCAATGATAAAGATCTGGCACAGAACTCAAAATTTGCACTAGAAAAAAAATCAAAGTATTTCAATTAATGACAGCAAAAACATATTTATTGATCTATCAACTCCAGTGGCTAATAGCATTTCAAGATGCAAATTGTTATCATTAGGAAGCAGTGTCTCGGTTCAACCCTCATTTCTGCTTAATGCCAAAATAACTCATGGGACTTTAGTGGATTTTTGCCAATGTGTAAATGAGATTAAAATCAGGCTGCACGGCTGGAGCATGGTATGTAGCAAATGTAAAAATAAACAGATCCCTATCAGGAAAAAAAATCTAAATGCAAGCCTGCACTTTTAACAGCACAGAGACTGTTTTTATAAGAAACCAGCCTCCTGGAATCTCATCTCCAAAAAGAAATTAAGTACTCCTTCCTCTGTGACCAAGTGGCTTGTATGCTACTTGGGCGTGCTCCGGCTCTTGTTGTGCTTTGTGCTGCCTCAGAGAAGACAGACTGAGAGCCTTTGAGGGGATTCTTAAATACCAGACATTTCCAAATGGGATTCATACAACCCTCAAACTTTAAACCGAAGCACGCAAGCTGAGCATTCCATTTCTGTATTATCTTTACAAGGAGATTACAAAACCCACTTTAGAGGGAAATCAGCTTCAGTCCTAGGCAAGGCTGTATGGCAACAGAGTCCATGGAATGCACTCCAAGGAAATATTCCAAATAAATCTGCACAAAGCTGAAATTATGGATTGTTATGGGAATGTGGGGAAGGACTTTAACGAAATCTGGGGGCCTTTCATACTTTCCACTTAGCAGAGGAAAATGGAGACCTCCATCACCAAGTGACACCAAGATGGCAAAAGTTATTCAAGAGTAAGATCACACAAGCCAGGAGAGAATGCAGCAGTTGGGTTTTCCTTATGTCTACTGGAAAGGACAAGATCTCTACTAAGCTGAGTGCAAACACTTTTGCATTTTAAAATCTGTTTGCAGAAATTGTAGTAAGTTGAGGATAAAGGGAGAAGGGGGAAGGGCTAAGAAAGACAGCTTAAAAAGTTGAATGTCTGAGCTTTGATTGGGACTAGTAAAGGTAAAGGTTTTCCTCTGACATTAAGTCCAGTCGTGTCCGACTCTGGGGGCTGGTGCTCATCTTCATTTCTAAGCCGAAATGCTGGCATTGTTCCTAGACACCTCCAAGGTCATGTAACCAGCAAGACTGTATGGAGCACCGTTACCTTCCCGCTGGAGAGGTACCTATTGATCTACTCACATTTGCATGTTTTTGAACAGCTAGGTTGGCAGAAGCCGGGGCTGACAGCAGAAGCTCACACTGCTCCTTGGATTCGAACCTGCAATCTTTTGGTTAGCAAGTTCAGCAGCTCAGCGGTTTAACCCACTGCTCCACTGGGGTTATTCATGCCAAATTGGAAAGCTACGAATACATGTCAGAATGGTTATGTTATGGGCTCTCAGCTAGCATTGCCAGTTTGGGGAGCTTTAGGACTGTATCACACAAGACTTGTCAAGTGATATTGCCATGGGATAATGGTACCTTTGGCTTTTACTCAATGCACAATGAAGTGCCTGTCCTGCAGCTGCTTCGTATTCCACTTTTCCCGGAGTGCCCCTTTTTATCGTTGAGTGAAACATGTCAATACTTTCCAATCACACTACTTTTCCATGATTTATTTGAATGTAAAAAGTTCTTTTTGATGCAGTCCCACATCTCAGGCAATTATATGAGTGGGCATGATTTTATAGCATTGCTGCTCCCTCCCTTCCCATTCAACTGGGTACACAGAATAGGGAATGCAGTGGCCAGAAGATGGAATTATGGCCACAATGCAGAAAAAAACCAACTCTACAATCCTGGATCACCAAAGCAGATCTAAGTGCTAATGCTGAAATAAGTGTGACAAAGATGCAAAAATGGCATGCTTCCATAACTAAATCACAACTGCAGTAGAATAGTAGGTTCATGCGATAAAGTCCCCAGTTTTAAATGTTGTCTTGTCCAAGAGTTTGGCTATGATAACTCTATGCAATTTTCACAAGATTATGCACCTTTCTGAATGCAAGTTAGTAGGGATGAGCTTTTTCCTTATGTCTCACTTACAAGCATCTGGGCTTGGTAAAGGAAAGAACAAGATAAGCATTGGTCTTATCTAGTAAATAAATCCTAGACTGACCGTGCCAAACTGTAATTAAAGTGTTTTAGAAACATTTTATATGAAGAAATAATAGTAAGAATAAGAGACCAAGGAAATATTTTAATGCAACACAGAAATAAAATGATATCTTTATGAGGCGGAAAAATGATCTGCCAGAGATTCAAAATGCCATATTCCACAAAAACCATGTCTCCTTGCTTATAACCCACAGTTAAAAAGTCCAGAATTAGGGTAACGAGATACAGAAAAATCATGAATAGTTGATATCTAATCTCTGTAATAGGATGAAAATGTAGAGTGAAATAAGTTAGAAATGTAGCTATGAAGAGGCAGGTAAAAGGAAGGAACCACAAATATGTACATAAACAATACCATTAAAAAGTTAGGGAAGGGAAGATTCTAGATGAAAAGGCTGCAATTTTACACTTTCAGTATTTACATTGCACTTTACTTCATATAGTAATTGCTCTCTTCCATTATTTGTAGTGGGCAAATAAAGGGATCATGGTATTCAGATAAATAGTAAGAAATGAATCTTAATAGAAATAGGTGCAGTTCTTCATCATCTTATACATCTTATAAACAAACAGAAAGCACATGGGGCACCTCGCACCCCCCTCCTTCCCCCATCATATGGGGAAAAGAAGAAGAAAGTGTGGGTAGCTCCATTAGAGCTACCTGAAAAGCACTTTCTTCTCCATAGTGGAGGAGGAAGCATCTTGTGATGCTTCCTCTCCATTTTGTGAGGAATGTGGATGGGGCTAAGCCAGCATCATATGATATTAAGCAAGCCCCATCGAGAAATGGAAGAATGGGGCTAAAAAACCCCCCACGTTTCTGGAGCAACAGAAAACAAGCTGCCTCAATACAATACCTTTCAAATATTTAAACCTGGCTATTGTGTCACGTCTTCTACAGGAAAAACATATCTAACTGTCATGAATCTGTATCTGGTGTGTTCAAGCCACCAGAACACCTCAATGCCATGAGTTTCATAGCCAAGTTCAAGGAATGAAAACATCTCAAGGCCTTGAGCAGGAAAGAGCCTGATAATACGCACTCGCTCAGACTGGAAGGCCTAGAGGCTGGATGGAAGAACTTTTGGAAGTTGAAGGAATGGGGCTTTGGGGATTGAAACTGAGAAGTTGTCCATGTTTTCTTCATTCGTACATTTGCTGTATAGTAGTAACCTAGCATTAAAGAAATTTCAAAGATTTCCTTATGAGTGATTTTAATTGCTGCCAAGGTTGTACAATCATCACATCAGCACCCTCAGCTACTCCTTACAGGACATGGTTTCCAGACCTTCTACCATTTTAGTTGCTCTTCTCTGGACATGTTCCAGCCTGTCAATACCCTTTTTGAATTGTGGTGCTAGACATGAGTTTCGGGATCTGTTGCAAAGTATGTTTTGTTCCATGCAAAGGAGTAAAAAAATCATGATTCCATTAGTAATAGATAATGGTGGTATGAATGCCCACTGTGAAGAAGGAAATTCCTTCCACCTGTATTTCCATCTCCTCTGAATGTTGCGTGTTTTCAGCTACTGCAGGAACCATGGGTTCAAGAGCCCGGTGTGTCTCACTTTCCAGAAGGCCAAATCAGACACAGGCTGATGGAAGGCAAAAAAAGAGTTTCATTATCAATGAACAAAAATAATGTCAGTGGAAAAGGCATCCCAAAGTACTGGCACACTGCAATTTTGAATACAGAGCATTTTTATTTCGTCTTACAGATATTCGAGAAACCTGCACCAGCTCCTGACTAGCTCAGAAACTGCTCAGCTAGGAGCCGCATCCTGAGTGGCTCAAGACTCCATCCAACATCATCAGTGATTCGCTTTTTGTGGTGGTGGGAAATTCCATAAGCTGTCATTGGAGCATTTGGAATGTCAGCTTATTTAATGATCCACCCTTGAGAGGGACGTGATCAGGAAGGAATGGAGTGTAGCATTGGGCAATGAGTCCATGATGAACATAATGAGTTGGCTCTGGTGGACACAATACTCCAAAATCTGCAATGTGTGCTTGAAGAAGATGGCCATTTCAATAGGTGTTATAAGGGTGAGGCTGGCTCGAGGCAAGGGAGACAGATTGTTTCCAGATAGCCCCGATCTTATCAAATGGAGCAGGAAACGGACCCAGGAACTTTGACGTAAATTCATTATGTAGTTCTCTAGTTCATTGTGAGGGGATTATGGAAATTAAAGGAAGTGGTCTGGGTGTGTTCAGACAGCATTCCAAAAGTATTTCATACAAAGGGGTACTGTAAGACATAAACATGTGCTCTCCCTATATGTTTTAGTGGAGCCACAGCTCATATTTTATATTTTATACATTTAATAATTTTGGTGACAGATTTATTGATATCATATTGTGGTTGGATCAAAATAACATCACAAAACTTTATTCAGGATATATCTGATGAAGTGGGCTCTAGCCCGCTAAAACACATGTCTCAATAAATATGTTAGTCTGTGAGTCTTTGATGCTTTGGCTGAAGCTAACATAGTTACTCCTCTTGTAACTCTTCCCAGTGAGGTGTAAAGAACATATTAAATATAAACATATATTTTAAGAAAAGGTGCTAGACTAAGGTGGCCCTCTTCCCGAGGGCTTTGGGATTTCTCCAGTTTCCTCTTTTTCAGCCCTTTGCTGCTCTGATCATTGCTGAAGCTAATTTATTTTTATAGGCTGTTTTAAAATAGGCTGTGTTTCATATGACTGGCATTCTTGTTTTTGTCATGGAGACCTTTAATGAAAAATACAAGATGCAGACATTTGAAGAAAAATAAATATTCGTATTTAAGTAAATATAAAAGCACACACCTTTCTCTTTCAGAGATGCTGTCACTTCTGCTTCACTTCTCCAAAATGTTAATAACTTAAGTTGATGTCCCAAAATTTGTTGTTATTTGACTTCAAGCCTATTGTGGGGTTTTCTTGGCAAGGTTTCTTCGGAGCCCTCCTCTGCGGCTGGAAGGGTATGACTTGTCCTAGGTCACCCAGTAGGTTTCCCAAATCTTTCTTAGAGTTTTCTCCTTAGTCAGCATAGTCAGTTTATCTATCTTAGCTAGTTCACAGACCTTCAAAAGTCATGATTTCAAAATGTGCATAAAGAAACTCTACTGCAAATCTGTATCTTTAAAGTGTGCATAGAAAAAACTGCATTTTCTTGCCTTTTGTGATGACTTGTGTTTTATTTCTATCAAAATAATAGCCATAATTTCAAAATGTGCATAGAAAAAACTTCCTCACAAATTGGGTCCTACAAAACGCAGGGTGGCGCAGTGGGTTAAACCACTGAGCTGCTAAACTTGCTGACCAAAAGGCCACAGGTTTATATCCAAGGAGCGGCGTGAGCTCCCGCTGTTAGTCCCAGCTTCTGCCAACCTAGCAGTTCAAAAACATGCAAATGTGAGTAGATCAATAGGTACTGCTCTGGCAGGAAGGTAATGGCACTCCATGCAGTAATGCTGGCCACATGATCTTGGAGGTGTCTACGGACAATGCCGGCACTTCGGCTTAGAAATGGAAACGAGCACCAACCCCCACAGTTGGACATGACTGGACTTAATGTCATGAGAAAACTTTTACCAACTACAAATCTATATTCTCTTTCTCTCTCATTCTTTTTTTTTTATGATACCCTTCCGCTTTTAGGACTACATACAAGTAAATATCCTATTCTCATCTGAAGCAGAAAGTATAGTTGTGAAAATACTCCCTTTCTTACAGTTTGTGGCTCTGCTGACCAGGGGTTTCTGGGAGTTGTAGTTCAACAAAGTAACTTTTCCAGGCATCTTGCCAAAGGTAGGGACTTTTTACCCCCTAAGATTATGTATACTTGTTCTAATTCTCCAGTATCAAAAGCATTTCTGCTAGCAAATTTCCTGGTGTGTATTGGCTGCTTATTTCACAGGGTTTGTTTTTCTCCCTGATTAAAAATATATATATAATTCAATTTGTATCATTGCCATGACTGGAGGAGAACAGTCAGATCAAGGTCTGTAGAGGTGGGAGGAGGCAAGTATGAAAGTTAATCAGGAAAAGCTGAAATTTTGCAGCCTGGAGTTGTAATTTCCCCCCATTGATCTGTAGCTGCAGCCTTTTCAAACAATGTTATTAAAGAGAAACCCCTGGTGTTTGGAATCTTGTGTCAACCTCTCGCTCTGTGATTAAGCAACAGTTTTAATTGGAAGCTTGACATTTAAAGGGTGTGAGATGTAAATCAGACCCGGATCTGGCTTTAATCACAGTTGGGGCATGTTTCTCTTTTTAGCCTAGTAAAGTTGTAGAGTTTGCAATCACAGCCCACTTGGATTGGTATAGATATGCATCTTTTGCACATTTCCTGAACTGGCAGCATTAGGGTGCCTTGTTCTGTGCGTTGGCTTCTCTCTTTCTCTAAGGATGAAGACATGAAATAGCATGGCTTCTTGATTTATAGGATGTCAACACACCAGTGAGTGTAATAGTAGAGAGTAAGACCAAATCCACTGTCTTTTTAAAAAAACTTTAGGGTGAGAAATTTGTCTTTCCAGGTGGTGTTGACTCCCAACACATTCAATCCAAGTCAGCATGGCTAAGGGTTGTGGATAATGGAACATTATTTTCCATGGTTTCCAAGAAGCAAATATTTTAAAAAACAAATAATAATAATAATAATAATAATAATAATAATAATAATAATACTTTATTTATATCCCACCACCACCTCCCGGAGGGACTCATGACAGCTCATAAGCACTCAAGGTGCAAACACGCAAAATATACAAAAAGTGGAAAGACAATAACACAAAGCAATAACAAGTAACATAAACATCATAAAATTCCCCTGGTTAAGATCAGCAAAATCCAATAGTAGCTGCAGAACAAAACAAACTGCAGTCACATTCAGACATTATATGTTTATATTGTACTTACATTCTGAGTAGAGAGAAGCAGAACTCGGGCATGGTTTGGAGATCTAGGTACAATTGTATGATACTGCCCACTTCCCACTCAAGACACCATGAACCCATTGCATACATACAAAAATATGACTTCTATTTTAATTTTGAAATCAGGTATTATATTTTGCTGAAATGATGTCATAGGCAGCCCTGGGACATTTCCTTCAATGACCACAACAACTCAATGACCACTTTCTTTCTTTCTGCTCCTTCCTATGAAGAAACAAGTGAAATGGAGATTAGAGCACTATTGGCGAAGAACTTGCAGAGAATCTGTTCGCGCGTGAGCTAAAGCATATTTAAGAATTTATTCCATGGCAATGAAGGAGGTACATAAATATTTTGCTGCCACCAACATTGTATCTGCAAAGAACTGCCCGAGAGAGCTGTTCTGAGTCATCAGAGGACTTTTAAACCCTGCTCAGACAGGGATCCCTGACCAATCAACAAGCTCATTGTGAAGAATTTGCTAGGTTCTTTGCAGCTAAAGTTGCTCAGATCCATTCTGACTTAGATGCCAGTATTGACATAATCTGCTTGTCCTGTTTTAATGGATTCTTTTCAATTTATACAGCTTGATGATGTGGACAAGTTCTTGGGATAAATGAAGGTGACCTCCTGTGTTCTGGATCCTTGCCCTTCCTGACTGATTAAACAGGCCAGAGGAGGACTGGCAGAATGGGTGAAGATGCTGGTTAACACTTCCCTGGCACAAGGCTTAATGCCCATTAGTCTTAAGAAGGCTGTAGTAAAATCTCTGTTAAAGAAACCAGCACTGGATCCCACTCAATTGGACAACTATTGGTCAGTTTCAAATCTCCTCTTTTTGGGTAAACTTCTATAGAAGGTGGTGGCCTCCCAGCTCCAAGTTTGATACTATTGACCACGGTATCCTTCTGGGCCATCTTGATGGGATGGGATTAGGGTGCACTGTTCTACATTGGTTCCATTCCTTCCTAGAGGAACAGATCCATAAAGTGATATTGGGGGACTCCTGTTCAACCCCCCTGACCTGTGGCGTCCCTCAGGATTCTGTTCTGTCCCTCATTTTGTTTAATATCTACATGAAACTGCTGAGTGAGATCATCCTGAGTTTTGGAGTTCAGTGTCACATATATACACTACAGATGACACCCAAGTCTATTACTCCTTTCCTCCAAAAGCCAAGGATGCCACCCTGAACTGGTGCCTGTCATCAGTAATGGTCTGGGTGAGGGCTAATAAATTGAATTTCTTTATCCTGACAAGACAGATGTGCTCCTGGTTGGTAAGAAGGCAGATTAGGGTACAGGGATAAAACCTATGCTGGATGGGGTCACACTCCCCCTGAAGATACAGGTACACAGCTTGGGGTGATCCTGGATTCATAGCTGACCCTGGAGGCCCAGGTGCCAGTGGTGCCCAGGAATGCCTTTGCACAAATAAATCTTCTGCACCAGCTGTGTCCATACTTTGAGACACTAGATCTGGCCATGGTAGTCCATGCCGTAGTTACATCCCATTTGGATTACTGCAACAAGCTCGATGTGGAGTTGCCTTTGAAGATAATTCAGAAGCTCCAGCTGATCCAGGGATCCACAGCCAGATTACTAACTGGGGTTCTGTACAGGGAGAGAACCACTCCCATGTTGCAGCAGTTCCATTGGCTGCCAGTTTGTTTCTGGGTGAAATTCAAAGTGCTGGTCATTACTTATAAAGCCCTTAACAAGGATGATAAAAACATCAAATCATCCGGGCGTCCCCTGGGCAACGTCCTCATAGACGGCCAATTCTCTCACACCAGAAGTGACTTGCAGTTTCTCAAGTCGCTCCTGACATGACAAAAACGTTTGGACCCAGACTAGTTAGCTAACCATCCCATATACAAGTCTTCCTGGGTGCTATGATTGGAAGATGAGGCCCTAATCTTGGTCCACCGTGTCTCAAGCACGGCTGGTGGGAACATGAGAGGGGGCCTTCTCTGTGGTCACCTCCGACCTCTGGAACTCCTGCCGTAAAGAGATCAAAATGGCCCCTCCTTGCTCTCTTTCAAAAAACAACTATTTATTTATTTATTTATTTACTTTGCTTGTATACCGCAGTTTCTCAGCCCATAGGTGACTCAACGCGGTTCACAACAAGAGCAAAAAGTCAATCCAACAACATACAGAATTTAAAAACCATTAACAACATAATATACAGGATAATGACACATCAATAACAACACATTAACATCTCGTAACTAAAGACTTTTTAATGCTCTCAAGCATATAGAGAGGAGGACACATAGAATATCTAGCACACATAAAATGGAAACGCAATTGGTAACGGCCTGCTACTTTGGCTTTTAAATTTTATAATCTTTATTAGCCTTAATTTTGAAGTTTTGTCTCCTAAATCGTTATTTGTTATATGTAATTTTGCTATGTCAGGTCTAATTTGTTGGAATGTTTTCACTATTACTTGATATGGATTTTAATATGTTTTTTGATTTATGGTGGCTTTGATTATTTTGGATTTTGATTATTATTAAATTATTATTATTAAACTTTATTTGTACCCTGCTAGCATCTCCCAAGGGATTCGATGCGGCTTACAACAGGCCGGAGCCCAACACAACACAATACAACAATACAACAATACAATATATAGCAAATAAAACAGTTAAAGCAGAAGAAACAGCAGCAATAACAATACAACAGGACATTATTAAAAACTGAGCCGGCTGAAGTGCGGTACAGGGTTAAAAGTGCTGAAAAAGTGTCGGGGGGATATGAGATTAAAGTATAAGTGTGGTGTGTGTTGAGGGTGATCTTGACTCTACTAAAGTGCTTCTTGGCATTGATAGTGGGGTTCCTAATCTGAGAAGGCACGTTGGAATAGCCAGGTTTTCAGGTTTTTTCTAAAAACCGCCAAGGAGGGGGCCTGTCCGAGATCTTTCGGGAGGGATTGTACTTTACGGCACTGAGTGTTTGCCATTGTCTGTTATGAACAGCCCTGTGTCCCCACAGGGTGAGAGGGTGGGATAGAAAGTTTTATTATGATTATATTATTATGCTCCATTATTTTTTCCAAATACCATCCAGCCTGAAGATGACTTTTTGTTGCTCTCCAAGGTACTAGCCCATCAAATGTTTTCTAAATGGACCAGGTCATTTGAAATCTTGTTTTTCTGGCCACTTCCACTGTAAATTATGGAAAATTGGAGGATTGTTTGGTAGTATGCAGCTTCCTTTCTTTATTCTTATACTTCTGACGGCCTTATTAGTTGCTGGTCCACTTCCCGGCTAAATGCAAAGTGCTGGTCGTTACTAGATTGGAAGAAGAATTTGGAGCGTCACAGTCCAAAAACAGAAGAGTCAAATACAGCATGGAGGAGACAAATGAGTTAGAAAAAAACACTTATAACATTTTTGAATAGGCATCATTGACACACCTTTTGAGCATATTGAGTGTTTGATGATGGGTCCACTGAGTTGGAGCACTTTAGTTTTCAATTCATTATGAAATCTTTCATAATTAACGACAAAACAGAGAAAAATACAATGTAAATTCTACTTAGAGCAAATCTATTGAAATAAATGGGGTAGATTGTCTGTAGCTAACAATTATCAAGAAGATTCTGGCCTGATTTCAATTGATAGTCTCAATCAGAATATGAAAAAGTATTTGGCTCACCATTTAAAGATAGGGCCCCCCATGGTACAAAAGGTTAAACCCTTGTGCTGGCAGGACTCGGGGAGTGGGGTGAGCCCCTTTCTGTCAGCTCCAGCTTCTCATATGGGGACCTTAGAGAAGCCTCCCACAGGATGGTAAAACATCCAGGTGTCTCCTGGGCAACGTCCTTGAAAACAGTCAATTTTCTCACACCATAAGTAACTTGCAGATATCTCAAGTTGCTTCTGACATGAAAAAAACCAATTTAAAGACTGATTCATTGGGTCTACTCCAGTTGGGGCTACCATGGAATTCATGTTTATGTATGCTGCATCTCTTTCTGTCTGGAAGAAGAAACCAGTAATAGTTAATCCACAATCAGATCTTTGAAAAGTTACTTTTTAGACAACAACTTCTAGAATCTTCCAGCCAGCATTTTGTAACCTAAAACAGCAACAGTTCCAAGCACTTATACATCTGTCCCATCCCATTTATCAACTAGTCCCTGCTTTTTAAAAGAAACCCACCCCTTTGTTTATGTTTTTGTTATAATATGTTATGGTTTATGCATCTGTGCTTGAGACTCTTCCCTTCTGTATGTTTTTGTTAGTCTCAGAAAATACACACTTATATTCTATTTCAAAATAAAGATTTTTATGAACTGTTTGGTATTTTTGAGCCTGCTTTGCTAAAGTACAAAATCTAAGGAGAATAGTGCCCCAGTTTTCACTTTGGTCATGGAACTGTGGATTGAAGCTTGGAGACGTCTTTTTCTAGAGCAGCGTTTCTCAACCTGGGGTCAGGACCCCGGGGGGGGGGGTCACAATGGGGTATCAGAGGGGTCACAAAGACCATCAGAAAACACAGTATTTTCTGTTGGTCATGGAGGTTCTGTGTGGGAAGTCTGGCCCAATTCTATTGTTTATGGGGTTCAGAATGCTCTTTGATTGTAGGTGAACTATAAATCTCAACAACTACAAGTACCAAATGTCAAGTCCTATTTTCCCCAAAGTACACCAGTGTTCACATTTGGGCATTGTGTGTTCATGCCAAGTTTGGTCCAGATCCATCATTGTTTCAGTCCACAGTGCTCTCTGGATGCAGGTGAATTACAACTCCAAAACTCAAGATCAATGCCCACCAAACCCTTTCAGTATTTTCCGTTGATGATGGGAGTTCTGTGTGCCAAGTTTGGTTCAATTCCATCGTTGATTGAGTTCAGAATGCTCTTTGATTGTAGGTTAACTATAAATCCCAGCAACTACAACTCCCAAATGGCAAAAACAATCCCCCCAACCCCACCAGTATTCAAATTTGGGCGTATTGGATATTTGTGCCAAATTTACTCCAGTGAATGAAATTCATAACAGGAGCAAAATTACAGTTATGAAGTAGCAACAAAAATAATTTTTTGGTTGGGGGTCACCACAACCTGAGGAACTGTGTTAAGGGGTTGTGGCATACTGTTCTAGAGTATAATTTCCAGGAATTTCCCAGCCTGGAGTTGCTTTGGGTCAGATTGGTTTACATCAGGTTGGCATGCTTTGAAATTACAGACCAAACCATATATTTTACCATCTCTTTCAAAGGAGAAAATTTACAATGAATTAATATGAACTATAGCAAAACTGAGGCACCTTCATTAATTCCTACCTAAAAAAGGAGCAGAGTGCTACATTTATTGGATGAGGGGAAGAGGTGCATTTCAAAATGTGGTAGTAATAAAGGAGTTAAAAGAATTACCTAAAACTGTGGGTTGGGCTCTGTTTTACCATGTCACTCTTATACGCTTTTTATGAAACTGGAGCTTTAGCTCTAATTAAAGAAAACCCTTTCTTTGCTCTTTTTGTTTTGTTTTAAAGGATAATGTAGCCCTTGGAGTCTGTGCACGAGTCCTTTTAAGTTACCTTCTTATTTCAACATTCTGCCTCCATTTCCTGCAAGAAAATGTTTTATATGAAAGCAACTTTAACCTTTCCAGAGAGTTCATTTTCTGTTATGTTTGGTATCAGCTTTCGAGGCATTGGGGGAGGGAGAGAAACGCTGTAGCCTTTTTAGCATGGTCTAGTTTCTGTTTTCAATAGTGGGTATGAAAAAAAAGAAAGAAAGAAAAAGAGGGCCTGTGTAATAAGTCAGAAATAAAATATTGTGCCAGAAGAGTCTCCCTGCATGGATTCAGCATGTGAGTGAGCAAATGAGTAAGTGGTTTAGAATAACTCTCATTGCTAAAAGCCAAAAGCTGGGCTTGATCTATCCAGGAGCATGCTGGTAACAAATAACATATTGAATCCCTTGGCCATGAGAAAATGTCAAATCGTCCTTTGATAGATGACTAAACTCATATAGCTTGTGGAGTGCAGGAGAGAAACATTTGACCATTAAACTATTAATCCCACTGAGGGGGAAAAAGAGGCTGAACATGAGCTTTAATTAATATTCCCACCCCCTGCTCTTGCTTAATCAGCTTTTTTATGGGTTATTGGCTTTGGGTTGTTGAAGTGCAAGCATTATTATCCTCGCTTGGTGGATAGGGACATGCACAAGAACACGTTCCAGTTCTGCGAGTCTTCTGTTTTTAACCCCATGGAAAACTGGATGTGACATTAACCATGCATAGGAATTTAATGTGCAGATTTCCCCCCATAAATTAGAATCTCTGGTGGAGAATTATTAGTGGGACTGTGCCATTGAGAAAGCTTCACTGAGGGGTTGAATCTGGTCCTTTGGGAAACTCTATGGCTCTATGGGCTTTCCATTCCTTCTTTGGAGGCTAATAGAATGTGAAGGTTATCCAGTGAGTTCTGTTCGAACTCAGGTCTCCAGAGTCATAGTCCATCATTCGAACCACTACACCATATTGGTATGTCCTGTTTAAATGTCATATTCACAGTTATTTTGCAAACACATTTGTTGATACTTCTCCATTTTTTTCTGATTTATTGGTTTAGAACAGTTATGGGTAAACCCAGGCCCAGGGGCCAGATGCGGCTCCTTGGACTCTTTTCTCAAGCTCTTCTTTCTCTAACCATCTTGTCCTTCCTTCCTTCTCTCTTTCCTTCCTCCTTCCCTCCCCCTCCCTTCCTTACCTTCCTCTTTCTCCCTCCCACCTTCCTTCCCCTCCACACTTTCGTCTTTCCTTCCGTTCCTCTTTTCTCCCTCATTCCCCCTCTCTTTCTCCTTCCTTCCTTCCTTCCTTCCTTCCTTCCTTCCTTCCTTCCTTCCTTCCTTCCTTCCTTCCTTCCTTCCTTCCTTCCCTCCCTCCCTCCCTCCCTTTTGTCTTTTCTTCCTTCTCTCTTCCCTCCCTACCTCCCTCCTCTCCCTCAATTGCTTTCCACCATTCCTTCCTTTCTTCTCTTTTTCCTTCCTCCTTTTCTCTTGGGGGATGTTTAGCTGGGAGAAGAGAAGGTTGAGAGGGAACACGAGAACCATGTTTCAAAATTGAAAAGGGAGTCCCACTGAGAAGGAGGAGTTGGAAAACTGACTTTCTACTGCTCTAGAGACAAGGGCACAAAGGAACAATGGGTTCAAATAGCTGGGAAAGAGATTCGGCTGAAAAGATTAGGAAGAACTTCCTGAGAGTATGAGCTGTTGGGGAGTGGCAGAGGCTGCCTCAGAGAGTGGTGGAGTCTCCTTCTCTGGAGGCTTTTCCACAAAAGCTGTCTATCAGGAGTGCTTTGATTGTGCCTTCTTACATGGCAGGGGTTGGACTTGATGGCCCTTGGGAGTCTCTTCCAGCTCTAGGATTCTAGAATTATATATCAGGAGTAGGCAATACGAGAGACTAATGGATACAATTTTTCTCTCCCGTCCACCATCTTATCTTATGAAGGCCAACCTTTCATAGGATGAGAGAAAAGGGCAGGGAGGGGGCTTGGGGAGAACCTCTTCCCTCCCAGTCCATCCACCCCACTCCAGCCCCCATGTGGCCCCCGAGTTAGAAAGTTTGTCCATGACTGGTTTAGAATGTTATTTTAACTTTTAAAACATTGATTAATTTCAAAGAGAAAGGAGGAGAGGAAAAACCCCCACATATGTGTATGTGTTTTTATCAATGATATTTATAAAATAGAGAGGTAAATCTCTGCAAAGTATCCACAATATTTGGCAACAATAACTTTCAATGCTTTGTTCTCATGCCATCTATCACTGTTGGACTAGTCTATCTCCTTATGTAATAGAAATCTGCCCCCCGCAAGCGCCTCAAACCAGAATAAATTCCAGATGGCAGTGCTATTGAAATTTCATGCAATTGTTGTGCATGTACAAAGCCAAGGAATTAAAACATGTGAAAAATTTCTGCCATGCTTCAGAATACATTCCCAGATATAATGAATGATATTTCACGTGCAGCCAACAGGTCTCTTTCTTTACAGCATCAAACACAGCCAAGCTAATCATCCATCAAGATTGTAACACAACATATGCAACCAATAAAAACAAAAATGGCACTGTTGATGCTCTGATCTCAGTGTGACGTAACAAAGTGTAACAGAAAAATCACTGAGCCTAATGTCCAGTACTGACTTTGCTGTATGAGATCAACACTTTGTGCGCACAGATTTACCCAGAAGTTAGTCTACCTTTGACTTGACATGGTTGCAGTTTGTGTTTGTTGTGTTTTTAAATCTGTATCTCCTTTCAGAAAAAAACCCCTCTATCCACTTAAAACTACAATTAAGGCTGTCTCAGGTTGTTCATACTCTGTATATGTATGCACACTTTCTGGGGTGTGTGTGGACAGGGCCCTAGGAACATTCGCGTATTCTGCAGTCCAGACACTGAAAGTAGTGGGTTTATCCTGCACCTTCCAAGAAGGCACGGAATAAACCCAATATCAAATTAATTTGCGACAAACCACGGTTTTCCTGGTTTGTGGAGGATTAATTCTGGTTTGGCCAGAATGTTGTCTGGACAGCTCCCCTTTTTATTGTGAAAGTTTTCACAATAAAGGGGCTGTCTAGATCCGCCCCAAGTCCCTATTTATATTACTTATACAGCAAAACCTTGACTTGTGAACATCCCAATGTAAGAGTGGTTTCAATTAAGAGCTGCTGCTCAGCCTGGGGTTTGACATACGGGAAGTTTTGAATTAAGAGCTAGTGCCAGAGAGTGGGGCATTAGCATGAGAGAATGGGGCTTTAGGGCTTCAAGGGAGCAGCCTCTGTGCCTTGTGCTCTTGTTTGCTTTGGGAGATTGCTGTCTGCTTTGCTCTTGTCCACTTTGGGAAAGTGCTGTCTGCTTTGAGGAACTCCGGTTTGTTGATTTTGTGTACATTTAATTTTTGGTATGTTTGGCTTCATGAAGAGAGGGAGGGAGACTAGAATGAGTACTGTATGACGAAAATGATGCTTCTGGCTTTGTGCTTGCTTGCCACAACTTCTACCATTTTAAAGTTGATATTTTTTAATTGTTCCATGTGAATGTGGATTTGTACAGTTGCTTTATGATAAGATTGATTTGAGTTAAGAGCTTGGCCACTGAGCAAATTAAACTCTTAACTCAAGGTATCAGTGTACTATAATATTTTATTACTGCAGGGTGAGTGGTCCCAAGGCAGCAACAGCAGAGGCTGCGGTAACAAGGCGCAGGTGTCAGAAGCATAGTCTTCCTGTTTCAGCTGCAGTGCTTCAACTTTTTTGTTCCCAAGGTGGAAGTGGTGGCTAGTATGCTTTCAGTAGGAAGAAAGTACATGAAGTTTGATTACACTACCTCCCCACTTCCTTGCATGCAAATTGATCACAGAATGCTAGCGTGTGAGGCAGAAGTAGGAAGCACTTGGTGCCCGGGGCTTGTCACCATTTACCTCCCCACTTCCTGAAGACTTGGAAGCCAATCACAAGATGCTGGCAGATGAGGCTTACCACCACTGCCTCTTTCTGTCTTGATCATATGGAAGTTAGATGTTGACAGGTAAGACAGAAACATATATGTTTATGGGTAATATTTAATGATATCACCAAGGATTGTTCCTAAGCCTTGGGTTTTAGACTGGAAACCTCAGGGTCTAAGACAACCCCGGACTGGCAAGTTGGGAGTGGACGTCATGCTTAATCTCCACAAGGAGAAAGGAATCTACTCTGCTGTAAAACTTTATGGACAGCTATAAGGGGTGGGGGGGTGGGGCGGGGAGGAGAGACAATCAAAATTGATTTCCTAGCAGGATGGATGTGAAATTGAGTCTTTGCAGTTACTCACAAAGATGTCACTGGTCCCCAAATCCTTTGTCTCCTATATTGAGTGGTAGTAATTTAGCTGGGATTGAGAATTGTAAGGGTTCCATATTTTTCACCCTTCTTGTATATCTTCATATTTAAGACAGCCATGACATTGGACAGCATTTAAAACAGAGACCAACTTTAATGTATAGGGCTACCATTTGACTGGCCTTCAAAAGCAGGGTTAGCCTATGTAGGACACATGGCCATATTAGAATGGATGTTAGCAAAGCCAGAATCTTTTTGTATCCTAGGAATCCCACCATTTGTCACAGATGAAATGGAAAAAAGTGAATTGGGGTTTCAAGCTTCCAAAAAAAAAAATCAAAACCCCAAAACAAAACAAAACAAACCCCTGAACTTCAGGCTGTTTCCACAGCAGATGACCTTCACAATTATTTTGATTATTGGTAGGTCAATTTATGTAAGTTAAAACGTCAGAGTTTTGCAATTCAAGGAGATTTGTTTGAACAAACCGATGTTTCCATGGAGATTAATAAGTACCATGCCCAGAACGTGTTCAAAACCTTTGCTCTACAAGTTGCACATGTCATTATTTACCATTGGTACTTTTTTGATAAATAACAGTAAAAGACACTATGTAGAGAGTATCCAGAACTTAACTAACCAACCATGTTGTTTGTGTGGGATTATGAGGAAAATACTAAAGGGAGCAAAGGAATTTCATCAGAATTCTCAGGCATTGTCTCTCCCTGGCTTGTCTCTCCCAGAGTGGTGTCCTTCAAATCTTTGTACTATAGATACCTTCATCCTCAACTAGACTTTAAGAGAAATGCAATCTAAAAGAAATTGGAGGTGCACTGGCTCAGACCAAACTACTAATAAGATTGCCTTCAAATCATTTCCAACTTTCGGAGTTTTCATGGCAAGATTTCTTGCTTCCTTTTGAGGCTGAGAAAATGTGAGTCTTGCCCAAGATCATCCAATGGCTTTCCAAGGACAAATAGGGATTCAATCCCTGGTCCTCAGAATCATAGTTCAATGTTCAAATTACAAGCCAAGAGTGGGTATAGGGAACAACATAAAGTTGGGAAAGGGAATGTTCTTCTGGTTTTCTTAGGGATGATCTGGATTTAAGTGGCGCAGAAACCCAAATGTTTGGTGATATTGTCAGTGACAGTAAAGGGGCTTATATCAACCTGTGGTTCAAATGTCCCATTGCAGGAGTTGGTGTTTTCTTCAAACCGCTGCAACAAGTCACCCCTGGACTCAGTTTTTTTGTAGTATTTACCCTAAATGGTCATTCTGTGTCAGGCCAGGAGCACCAGAAGTCAGATGCATCTGGCTACCTCCCTTATACAGACTGATGACATCATCTGCCAGGAGTCTGGCAGACCTCAGCAGCAGACATTGGCCTGGTTATGGGACACAGCCAGATATAGCTCTGATTCTTCAGTCATGAGTCTTGTGCAGCTGTAGCAGATTTCTACCTGCAGAACTCTTTCACTATGGTGGGCAATGTAGAATTTGGGCAAAAGTGTGAATTTACTTCTATATAAGTGGTGCATAATGGTTCTATTCAGCTTATACTCTGTGGGCATACAAGATAAACAAACCTAAGCACTTAAGAACATCACATCCCCACCGGATCAGACCAAAAGCTTATCTAGTCCAACATTTGGTTCCCACAGAGGCCAACCAAATGCCTGTGGCAAGTTATGATTCCGAAATACCGCCAAGAAAGATGAAATTTAATCATTCTTCTTGCTTTTCCAAGCTGTGGCCAACAACACTAGTGTGCAAGGAGCACATTTTCTGTTTTTGTTGTTTTACCCTTCCTTTCATTTCTCATGCTTTGATTAGAAGCATATTGTAGAGCAGAATCCAGAGACTGATGGGAAATGACTGAAGTTCTGCTCCAAGCTGTTTCAATTGGAATAGTTCTCAAGACAATGTCATCTCCCCTCTGGGAAGTCCTAGACAGTTATCCACTGGGATCTATAGACAAAATGGTGAGAGAAGGAGAAATCACTGAGTAGAAAATATTACCTTGTACTTAACATCTTTGTAATAGTTGACTGGTTGTGACTGAGAAGTCACAAACTTTTGGGTCATTTCTCCTACATATTAAATATACATCTGTTCTTTTCATCTTAAAGCACACAGGGATGGGAAGAGAACATAGAATCATAGAATCATAGAGTTGGGAGAGACCTCATGGGCCTTCCAGTCCAACCCCCTGCCAAGAAGCAGGAAAATTGCATTCAAAGCACCCCTGACAGATGGCCACCCAGCCTCTGCTTAAAAGCTTCCAAAGAAGGAGCCTCCACCACACTCCGGGGCAGAGAGTTCCACTGCTGAACGGCTCTCACAGTCGGGAAGTTCTTCCTCATGTTCAGATGGAATCTCCTTTCTTGTAGTTTGAAGCCATTGTTCCTTGTCCTAGTCTCCAGGGCAGCAGAAAGCTTCCTTACTTCTCCCTATGACTTCCTCTCACATATTTATACATGGCTATCATATCTCCTCTCAGCCTTCTCTTCTTCAGGCTAAACATGCCCAGCTCCTTAAGCCGCTCCTCATAGGGCTTGTTCTCCAGATCCTTGATCATTTTAGTTGCCCTCCTCTGGACACATTCCAGTTTGTCAATATCTCTCTTCAATTGTGGTGCCCAGAATTGGACACAATATTCCAGGTGTGGTCTAACCAAGGTAGAATAGAGGTGTAGCATGACCTCCCTGGATCTAGACAGTAGGGAAGGGAGGGAAATCCCACAACCTCCCAATGCATAATTTTCATGTGTCAGGGGTCTGAGCATGCAGCCAGGCCAAAGCTTTTGGGGGAAATGGGGGGCTGGGAGAGGAGAGTAGGGTGCTATCCTGCTCCTTTGGGTTCTAAGAGTTTGAGAACTGGGATTGCAGTGAGGATTGACCTATGGGATCACAGAAGCGGTTCCAGCAGTCAATCCACACAGGGCCTACACCTGGAAAGATCTGGATATTTCCCAGTTTACTTTGGATTAATTTGTAAACCTATGACACGTCCTGCATTTTGGGCCTGTCTGGAAGGGCCCTGAGTCATATGCAGTTAGCCCCAGAAAACAACAAGATAGATGTGCTTTAGGGTTGCCATGACTTGAAGACACACAACACCATCACTAAATTAGATATGTTCTTAAGATTTCTGTGCTTCTTCATCAGGCTGCCACCCCAACCCTAAACAAAGAAATGGAGGAAGAAGAAAAAAGTAAAACAAACAAACAAAAACAACAACAGCCAGATCCATTGATCTGCAATACATCTAATTCCCCAGATAGAAATTGGGAATATAGTGAAGAAAATGTAGGTGCAAAGATATTATTTGACACCTTGTGTTGTTTGCTGGGCTGGCTGCTGTCCTTCTTAGGAAACTAAAAGAAACAGAAAAATCACATGATGATAGACTTTTGGTGGAGCCAGTTAGTATTAAAGATAATACCTGGTCCCTAGTTGAGTGGAACGTCTCTTGATGGAATAAGTTAGCCAAATGTTTCAGTATAATAGAAAGAGAATTGAATGTTTTGTTTTTTAAAAAAACAGAGGAAAGAAAAGATTGTAACTCCAACCGAACATTTTTCCAGGCTTACTTGGTTTGTTAAATGTGGGTCACCTTGAGCTGTTCTCTGGCCACATTATATTTTATTTCAGATGTCTGCATGTTTCATAAGAGCCTCTTCAACTTTTGACAAATGAGCCAAACCACTGTGGTCAAAATGGGTACCAAAGTACTGTTCTGTGAGTTGAATGAGGCTGATTTTTAAATAAAAGCTACCACCTTTTCCTGAAAAATTACTGGGAAAAATGATTCATTTTGATCCAAATGGAAACCAGGGAACTCTAGCTTACTAATCAGTCAGTTGGATCCTTTGTTGTTTGCCAAAGAACAACATTCATCTTATACCCGTCCAGATTTGGCTTAGTTTTAATGGAAGCATCTTACGCTTCCCAGCTGGTAATTTGGTGCTTCATTTAAAGCAGTGTTTTGCAACCTTCCTAATGCCACGACCCCTTAATACAGTTCCTTATGTTGTGGTGACCCCCAACCATAACATTATTTTTGTTGCTACTTCATAACTGTTAATTTTGCTACTGTTTTGAATCATAATGTAAATATCTGATATGCAGGATGTATTTTCATTCACTGAACCAAATTTGGCACAAATACCCAATACACCCAAATTTGAATAGTGGTGGGTTTGGGGGTAAGGACTGATTTTGTTATTTGGGAGTTTTAGTTGCTGGGATTTATAATTCACCTACAATCAAAGAACATTTTGAACTTCACCAACAATAGAATCGAATCAAACTTGGCAAACAGAACTCCCACGACCAAAACAAAATACTGGAAGGGTCTGGTGGGCATTGATCTTGAATTTTGGAGCTGAAGTTCACCTATATCCAGAGAGCACTGTGGACATCAAACAGTGATGGATCTGGACCAAACTTGGCATGAATATTCCATATACCCAAATGTAAACACTGGTGGAGTTTGAGGAAAATAAGCCTTGACATTTGGGAGCTGTAGTTGCTGGGATTTATAGTTCGTCTACATTCAAAGAGCATTCTGAACCCCACTAATGATAGTATTGGGCTAAACTTCCCACACAGAACCCCATACCTTGAAGGTCCTCACTGATGCAAGCCTCCCTCCAGCCTCGCACTCTCTCCCTCGCCCGCACATGCATGCCACGCTGCCATGTGCCAAACACACTTGCTCTCCCCTCCCTGCTTGGAGTCTCAGAAACAACCCTCCCCTTGGCTGAGAGGCTGGCCAATCACAGCAGAGGAGGGCTTTTGGTGGAAGGATTCAGCTTTCTCTGTCAAAGGGTTTCCTAAGACCATCAGAAATATATGTTTTCTGATGGTCTTTGGCAGCCTCTCTGAAACCTCCTAATGACCCCCCCCCCCCCGGGCCCTGACCCCCAGGTTGAGAAACACTGATTTAAAGGAACCTCTCAAATAATGTGACATTAAAAAATCTTGCATGGTCATCTCTCCTTTGAAGATTTGTTAGAAGTACAGCAGATGCAGTCCTTCAGTACATCTCTCAGTCAGCAGTGTAAACTGAAAAAAGAGTGGGTAAATGGCAGTGTTTCTATATTCAGCGATAATACAACTCCCAGCACCAAAGAAAGCAAGAACACTATTATTATGATCTACTCTCAAAAGCAGCTTCACTGGCACACAGTGGTCCTGCTTGTTAGACAATCAAGTAGAAATACTGCCACTTCCTCAGTTCACTTTATTTACCCAGCTTGGCTTTTGGATATTTTGGAGTGGGAATGAACAAAGAATATTAGCTGGATATTTCCCTTCCAACTTGCATTTTATGTTTAATCTTTGTTCTGTGTATTTTAATATGTGTTTTGTAAAAATATGTTTTAATATACATATTTTATAGAACATTTTTAGGTGATTATGTGTTTTTAGCGATCTTGTAAACCTCCTTGAGCCACGAGGAGAAGCGGGTAAGAAATAAAATAATAATTATTATCGCTCAACATGGAGTTGAGCTTTGCCCCTCCCGATGTTTCATCCTACAACTCCTGCAGAGTATATGATTCTGCCCTCCATACTTTGCTGCCAACTCCCATCATCCACTGCCTGAGACAACTTTCCCCCTTCACCTAATAGTAAGATTGGTATGGAAGATGGAACATGAGGATGTGTAAACTAACATCTCCCAGGAAATGAGACTAAGCCTTTAACTGTCCCCAAGTACTCCATGGACCTTTCAGATCTGATGTGATGCAATTTGGGGGGGGGGGGGGATATTCATTTTCACAAAACTGTTAAGTTCTTAACAGCTGCACTTGTGAATGATGCCAAGAAAGGGATGCTACTAAATCTGTTTCGAAAAAGCAGCTCTCCCAGTGTTGTTGACTGTGCACTTCTTATTAAGATCTATGTGCATGTCAAGTGTCACGTTTCAAACATCAGCTGTTTTTGTTCTACCATCTTTAAAAAAGAATCATCAATCCCTTTAACATTCATGGTTAGAATGAATTTATTACAGTGGGAAAGTGTGAGCATAGGCATGTTTCTTTCCCACTGTTGCACAATACAGCAGCTGCTGCAAAGCCCTTGACCACATTTTCATTTTAGTTTTCTTGGCAACAATGGCATTCTGGAATTTTTATAAAACAGGGCACATGTAAAAATCATAACATTGTGTATTGAGTTTTGTAATTTTGTGTTAGGTCACTAACTAGCTGATTAGCTGAATGTGTTCTTTACATGGACAAGAGGACTACATTGCCTCCTGCCATATGCCATGAACTTAAAAAAAGGAGAAGAAATTGGGTTGCTGTTAGTTTTCCAGGCTGTATTGACCATGTTCCAGAAGCATTCTCTCCTGATGTTTCATCCACATCTATGGCAGGAATCCTCAGAGGGTGTGAGGTTTGTTGGAAACTAGACAATTGGGGTTTATATATCTGTGGAATGTCCAGGGTGGGAGAAAGAACTCTTAACTTGAGGCAAGTGTGAATGTTGCAATTGGCCACCTTAATTAGCATTGAATGGCCTTGCAGCATCAAAGCTTGGCTGCTTCCTGCCTGGGGAGTCCTTTGTTGGGAAGTGTTAGCTGGCCCTGATTGTTTCATGTCAAATTGTCACCCCCCCTCCCTTTTTAACTTACCAACCCCAGGATTTTTTGAGGGTTCTGGTGTCTACAAAAACTATCTTGGGTCTTCAGTCAATTCACAGGCCATACTTTCCCCATTTTTTGTATAGAAAGATGCATGCTACAATTTAGGATTGCTAGATCTCAGTGCCTGACCCTGATTTTCAAGGATTACTTCAAGGCAGGGGATGAAGATGAAATGGCTATGAGCAAATCTCCATTTCACCAAACAGAACAAAGGGTTACTACATTTAGTAAAGCTGCAGCTTTGCAAAGACCCTATTCAATTTTGAAAGTTTGCAAAACAGAAATATCTGCCCGTAAGTAAAGTTTTACCAATTTAAAACACCGATTTTCTAGATTATGATGTGTGACTGGTGGTACACTCCTGCCCCCTCTTTAGTCCCCTCTTCCCTAAATCTGAAAATCCAACTACGAACAGAGGGGAAGATCTGTTTCTGAATATAATAAATTTGGATTTGGACAACTGAATTGATCTCTTTCCCATTTCTTCTTTAGCCTGTTGCAAGGGAGTCAGGGCTCATAGGATTGAAGTGTTAGATTGCTTACATTAAAAGGGTCAAGAGACTGCCATCTGTTACTGCCTATTTGCCAACTTACCATGTTGTTGTTTGCCAGCTCATTTTTATGCAACTGCCAACTGACAAGAAGATCGTCAAGATGACAAAACCAAACCTTGGCTCAGTCTAAATGGAGACTACAGTGAAACCCCTATTTAAGAGCATTCCAACTTAAGAGCATTTTGAGTTAAGAGCAGTTGCTTGGGCCAGTCTTGCTTTGACATAAGAGTAGCATTTTGAGTTAAGAGCTAGCAACAGAGGGCGTGCTAGTTCCAGTTAGGACTTCAAGGGAACAGCCCCTGTGCCTCTGTGCTTTGTGTTCTTGTCTGCTTTGGAAAAGTCCTTTGAGGAACTTTGGGTTGCTTGATTTTGTGTGGTTTTTATTCCTGGTACACTTGGGTTCATGAAGAGAGAGAGTGAAAGAGAGCAAGAGAGAGAGGGAGGCTGAAATGAGTAAGGTATGAAGAAAATGATGTTTCTGCCTCTTCACTTTGTGCTTCCTTGCCACAACTTTATGCTTCTACCATTTTAAAGTTGATTTTTGGATTTTTTTATGGTTTCACATGTGAAAGTGCAGGTATTGCCTTGCTGTTACACTAGCCAACGCACATTTATTGCCTCAAATGTGCTTCCTTGCCACACTTTTGTGCTGCTATCATTTTAAAGCTGATCTTCATTTTTTTATTGTTCTGCATGAATGTGCATTTATATATTTGTTATTTATAAAGTACATTTTATTATTTCAAAACAGCAAAAAAGAGGGGTTTGGGAGGATGGAACAGATCAATAACATTTCATCGGGAAACCTGCTTTGAGAGAAGAATGTTTTGAGTTAAGAGCTTGGTCATGGAACAAATTAAACTCTTAAGTTAAGGTATCACTGTATAGTCAAGAAATCAAAAGAAGACTAAGACTTGGAAGGTAGCTATAAAGGAATGAGGAATTTAATGATCTTAAATATAAAACCATATAATTAAATACCAAAGTCAGAATAGTCCCTGCTACAGTATTTCTGATTTATATGGCTGTATATGGCTGTGAAAGCTGGATATTGAAGAAATTGGACAGGAAGTAAATCACCCTATTTGCAATATGGTGCTGGAGGAGAGTTATATGGATATCATGCACTGCCAAAAGACAAATAAATGAGTCTGAATCATAATACTAAATTGAGCCTGAACTCTCACTTGAAGCCAAAATAGCTTAGGCTTTTGCACTTTTAAAATGTTGCTGATAAAAACAATGATATGATTCATTGGAAAAGACAATAAAGCTCATCAAATGGAAGGCAGTAAGAAAAGTGGAAGGCTGCTTTATAGAATATATAATATAGATGAATTGATTCAATCCAAGAAGCAAGAGCCCTGAATTTGCAGGACCTGATTGGGGCAGTGGATAACCACATCTCTTGGAGTTCTGTCAGTCAAGGTTCACCACAAGTTGAAGCTGATTTGGTGGCAAAAACAACAGTTGATCTCAATGAACAGGTTTTATGCTATGTAATTCTGCTGTTTCTTAATGTGTGTTTGTGTGTATCTGCAATGCACTCACAGGCATGCATGGATCAACACAGTTGCCTGCATTTTTAGATTATCCTTGAATTTTGTACTTTAAAATTTACCAATATTTCACATTTCCCTAGGCATTTTATTTGCAGGCCTGGGCATCAATTGTGTGTAGTCACTCCACAGGACTGAAATTCCATGGAGTTGATGCCTGATGATAAAAAATGCCATAACTTGTTTACAAAAGGCAAGCAGGGATGGGGACATCTTGGTCTCTCTTGGGAGTGGTTTCCAAAGTCTGGGAGCAGCCACCAAAAAGGCACCTCCTAGTACCTCTTCATATGTCTCCTGGGGCTGTGCCATTTTGGTGGAAGTCACCGGTGAAAGGACAGGTGCACGGGACACCTTGTGGTGCCCTGCACACCCTCCCTCCTTACCCAATCACATGGTGGGGGCGGGACAAGATATGTTGGTGCCCTGTCCTCATCATATGGGTAAAATGACGGCAATGCTCATTGCCATGTTGCCCTTTCCCCCATCAAATGGCAGCGAGGGCAACAAAATACACTCCCCTCCCCGTGGTGGCAGATGAAGCATCTTGTTATGCTTCCCCTCTACTTTGGGAGGAATGGGGACAGGGCCAAGCAAGTGTCATCTGATTGTGCTCGGCAGGCCCAGTCCAAAAGAGGCAAAAGGGGCCATTTAAACCCCAATATGATGAGATCATCAGTACTTTAAATGCTCTCTAGCCCAACAAACAGGGCATAAGGAAGATATTAAGATGAATAAAATAATCCCGTATTGATTACTGCAATGCACTCTGTGTGGGATTGCCTTTGAAGACTGTTCAGAAGCTCCAACTGGTCCAGCGAAGTTGCTCACTGGAGAAGCGCCCAGGGACCACACAACTCCCCTGTTGTGTTTATTTATTTATTT